>JAUBOD010000151.1:5162929-5178740 GCA_032353885.1 Nothura maculosa
AGCCCTGGTGAGGCCACATCTGGAGACTGTGTCCAGTTCTGGGCTTCCCAGGACAAGAGGGATGTGGAGCTGCTGGAAAGAGTCCAGTGCAGGGCTACTAGGATGATCAGGGGCCTGGAACATCTGACCTATGAGGAAAGGCTGAGAGAGCTGGGCCTGTTCAGCCTGGAGAGGAGAAGGCTGAGAGGGGACTTGATTAGTGTCTATAAATACCTTAAGGGAGAGAGGGAGGAAGATGGGTTGGCCCCTTTTCAGTGGTGGACAGCAATAGGACTAGAGGGAATGGCTGCAAGCTGAAGCACCAGAAGTTCCACAGGAACTTAAGGAAGCATTTCCTCACTGTGAGCGTGAGAGCACTGGAACAGGCTGCCCAGAGGGGTTGTGGAGTGTCCTTCTTTGGAGATCTTTAAAACCCGCTTGGCTGCAGCCGTGAGCCATGTGCTCTAGGTGACTCTGCGTGTGCAGGGGGGTTGGACTAGATGACCTCTGAGGTCCCTTTCCAACCTTAAGCATTCTGTGATTCTATGATTCTACTGTCTCCAGACAAAATGGAGACAGACAGACAAAAGTCATTTAGTATATAAGAAGCAGAGACCTTTTTTAGCTTAACTGATGTTTGAAGACTCAGTAGTAAATCTACATTGCTTCCTCATGGAATTCTAGCTTTTGCACAATCCTGTTTTTCTTTACCACTTACTCCTGACAGACATATTGCTAAGCATGGTTTACGGATTTTACTGACTACTAATCCTAAGATCAGGGTAGCCCTAGACTTCAGGTAGGTCACTTGCAATGAATTTACCCTCCAACCCTAATCCAGTAAGAGAGGCTAGATGAGGCAATAGATCTAGTTCAGTTACTACTGCTAGACTAAACCCATATCTTAACCCCAATGTAACAAGAGCTCTAATGATAAAAGAGCAGGTCTTGATGGTCCCAGGACAAAATAGGAAGCTTCAGCAATAACGTGAGTTAAAACACCCCCTATAAATTGTTGTGTCCTGCTAAGCCAAATCACAAGCTCCAGCTTCAGATAACTATGTATCTCAGGCTTAATCCAAAAGATCCATTGTATAACTCTTACAAAAATCCTTGCCATGACTATAACTCAAATAGTCCTTTTCCATCATGTCTTTGTGCTAATGCTGTCTATGATATATCAGACTTGACTAAGCTCTATGGCCTCTGTCAAGTCTAGGAGTAAGCCTACCTATTTATGATTCGTCTAAATCCAACCAAATTCCCAAAAACTTGTCCCAAACCTAACCTAAATTCCATTCCAACCTAAATTCCATTCCATTGAATTTAAAATCGGGCATCAGTTTTTTCTCCATGTGCTTCTTTTCTGTCATGCTAGTAACAGCCTATGCATAGGCCTAGGACAGACAGCACTGGAACCACTACTTTTAAGCCAACATTGGGATCTGATGTTAACAAAACTCTTATTACCTGAATTCAACAAAATTAATATTACCTTAAAATTCACCCCTGAATGAAGTTCTGCTCCTAGATTAGTCAAAACGCAAGGAAATCCTGCAGAAGCACAATACTCTAATTCAGAGCTTTAAAGGCTAGTGTTCTTAATACCTTTATTATATGTAGGCCAAACCCATTCTTACATGCTCCTCCATAAGGACTGCTTTATTGAGCCCTAACTGCAAAGCCAGTTCAAGCCCTGTTGAAAATATTGTTGAATGGCAGAAATGACTCACAATCCAGATATGACAGAAAATCTGTGCCCTTATAGAGAGGCAGCTGGAGGCCAGGCAAGATGACATATATTATCTCGGGTGATGATAGACATTTTTGTTTAGGCATCTGAATTGAGCATTTACTGACAATCATAGCTGCTACTGCAATAAAGGTGAACCCTGACTTTACATTATCCACAATAATAACAGAGACTCGCATTCCTTGATTCCATCCTGAAAATTCCAGCAATTACTGACCAATGCTTCTTTTTGAACTTTGTTTTAAATTCTCATTTCTACTAACACACTAGACAGTCCGCTAAATCCCAGCCATAACCCCAAGACTAAATTAGATTCATTGACAACTATGTGAAACATCACTCCTAATTTTCACACAGAGAAACCAAATGGCTCCTGTTCTAAATTTATTTTGAGGCATGCATTGCAATTGTGTGGATACTGTCACACTGCAGAATACACATCCCAAAACTCTAGCATTAGGCAAAGGTCTAGTCACGACTAGATCTATATACCCATAGTAGTGTCAGTCCTATTTTTTTTCCTGAGAAATCTAATAACCGAATACACACAATATCACTCCACACTTTCTCATTTACCAGTCCTTAACCAAGACTCGACCAAAGGTAAGTCATATAAATGACACGGCAAAAGGGAAATTTAACAACTACCATCTTAAACTTTGAAATCTAATTTCAAATGAGGCCTATGTTTCTCTCCACAGTTTCCCATTTACTAAAATCTAACAAAACTTGTAGGTTATACTGTCTCCCAACCCATCAGGTAACACAAGCTCGTGTGAATAGCATGAGGTCCCTATCCAGCTTCCCACCCAAAGATGAATCAGCAATGCGTTCAGGCCAGATCACTTAAGGGCTTATCTGACCAGGTCTTAAAATTTTCTTGAGATGGAAGTTTTATAGTCTCTCTTGGCAGTTTGTTCCACTGCTTTTCATGAATCATGTTCCACTTTATCATGAATCATTTTCCTCTCATCTCCTGCTAGCATCCCTGTTCCACACAAGCTCTGTCAAGACCAGCAACAATGTTCTCTGCTCATGGGAGCAGGGGCTGCTGTGAGGTGCACCATTTCTGCCCTTGCTTCTGCCCCTGCTGTCCCTGCCATTGATCAGCCTCAGCCCTGCTGCCTTTCCCTGCAGACTGCTGTTCTGACCATCTCGGTGACCCACATGGGCTGCATACAATATTACAGAGATGACAATAACCTAAATAACCTAAATATCTACTGAGAAGAATCTCTGCTCTTATTTTCCCTGAAGTGACTAGCCTGTAGTTTGCACCTGAATCATCCCTCTTGACAATTTTGAAGATGGATAGAACATTTTTTTTTTCTGCAGTCTTCAGGCATTTTGACAACTTTAGACAACTTTTCAGGAACAATATTACAACGACATCCACCAGTTCTCTTAGCATCCTCAGCTGCTTCCCATCAGGTCCAGACTGGTATGAGGCAAGACTGATCAAGAGACAATCCCCGACAGAATTCCCTTGCAATATTGATAGTTTCTCTATTGTTTGATCAAGGAGTCCTTTTAGGAAAAAAGCCTTGGGAAATCTTGCTGGTGAAGGTCAAGACAAAGATGTTATTATACACATTTCCTGTTGTTAAATCATTCACCAGGTCACATTTTCCTTTCTTACTCTATCACTGCTAATATGGCTGTGGACCTTCATGCTGCCTTTGAAATTCCTTGCTAGTTTCAACTGTAGCTGAGTTTTGGCTTTCCTAACACTTCCTCTGCATGGCTGAAAAATATTTCTACATTTTTTTATTTGTAGCCTGTCCTCACTTCCACCTCTTGTGAATAATCCTTTTGGAATGAAACTGTACTGGAACTTACTAATATGTATCCTCTTTAGCCAGACTGCCTAGATTTTCTGGCAAATGTATTTGTTTCCTGTAGTGTTGGAACTGACCCTTTTAAACTTGAAGGATGATATGCTAAAGATCTGAATTGCTTCACCTCTGTGGAACTGGGAATTGCGTTCCAGTTTCCCAGATAGTTGAAACTTTCTCTCCTTAAGTCCTGGTTCTGCACTCCTTTTTCATGCTTGTCAGGATCTTGTACTCCACCACTTCATGGACTGTAGGGCACTATAACAAGGTTCCTATTGTTCATCACATCACCATTTCTTGTTCTGGGGTTAAAGATTAAGGAGAGCATCACCCTAGTACTTTGGTTAAGAAGTACACAACTAGGTAACATTTTCTTAAAAGAGGATAGACATTATCTTAAGCATATTTTGTATTCTACACTTGTGATATTTCTCTGAACCTCTCCTCACCTTCTCACTGAACAATCAAATGTTTTATTGCAAAGTGAGTTTTTTGTTGTTTTTTTTTTTTTTTTGCTGTAACACTTTCACAATTTCCTAGACTCTTATTCATACCACATCAGGTTTCGTTCCAAGGTCTCCTGAACCTCCATCATTTTGTGTGGAATAATGGAACATTTTTGTCTGATTTTTATCCTTAGCTCAGACCACACACAAGGTTCTCCTTAGATTCTGTTTCTCACTGCCTTTCCAAGAAAGCTCACGACAGCTTTCTGCACCTCTCCTGGGATGTATTTCTAATGTCACAGAATCACAGAATATTCAAGGTTGGAAGGGACCTCTAGAGATCATTTAGTCCAACCTTCCCGCTCCAGCAGGCACACCTAGAGCAGGTGGCACAGGGCGGCATCCAGGCAAGTTTGAAGACTTCCAGAGAAGGAGAGTCCACAAACTCCCTGGGCAGCCTGTTCCACTGCTCTGTCACCCTCACAGTAAAGAAGTTCTTCCTCACCTGGAGATGGAACTTCCTGTCCTTCAGCTTATGTTCATTTCCCCTTGTTCTATCACTGGCCACCAATGAAAAGAGCTTGTCCCCTTTTTCCCTGCATTCTCCCTTCATGACTTATATATGTTAATCATATCCTTTCCCAGCCTTCTCCAGAGAAAACAGGCCAAATTGACTCAGTCTCTCCTCATATGAAAGATGTTCCAGTCCCTTAATCATCTTACTTGCTCTCCGCTGGACCCTCTCTAGGAGCTCCACGTCCCTCTTAAAGTGGGGAGCCCAGAACTGCACACAGTACTCTAGGTGCGGCCTCACCAGAGGGGCAGAATCACCTCCCTCGACCTGCTGGCAACGCTCCTCCTGATGCAGGCCAGGATCCCATCGGCCTTCTTGGCCACGAGGGCACTGCTGCCTCATGGTTAACTTGGTGTCAACCAGGACTCCCAGGTCCCTCTCTGTAGAGCTGCTTTCCAGCAGGTCAATTCCTAACCTGTATTGATGCCTGGGGTTATTCCTGCCCAGGGGCAGCACCCTACACTTGTCCTTATTGAACCTTATGAGGTTCCTCTCTGCCCCACTCTCCAGCCTGTCCAGATCTCTCTGGATGGCAGCACAGCCTTCCAGAGTGTCAGCCACTCCAGCCAGCTTGGTGTTGTCCGCAACCTTGCGCAGGGTGACTCTGTGCCTTCATCCAGGTCCTTGATGAATAAGTTGAACAGCACCAGGCCAGTATTGACCCCTGGGGAACTGGACTCAGCCCCATTTATCACCACCGTAGGAGATTTGCCATCCAGCCAGCCCTCAATCCACCTCACTGTGTACTCGTCTAGTCCACTTTCCCGGAGCTTCCGTATGAGGATAGGGGAGACGGTGTCAAAAGCCTTGCTGACATCAAGGTAGACAACATCCACAGCTCTCCCCTCGTCATCCGATTATAGAAGGCTATGAGGTTCGTCAGACATGACTTCCCCTTGGTGAATCCATGCTGACTGCTCCTCAACACCTTCTTTGTATGCCTAGAGACACTCTCTAGGATGAGCTGCTCCACCACTAGGGATGGAGGTGAGGCTGACCGGCCTGTAATTGCCTGGCTCCTCCCTCTTGACCTTTTTGAAGACTGGAGTGACGTTGGCTCTCTTCCAGTCCTCGGGCACCTCCCCTCCTCTCCAGGGCCTCTTGAAGATGATGGAGAGAGGCTGAGCAATAACCTCAGCCAATTCCCTCAGCACTCTTTGGTACATCCCATCTGGGCCCGTAGATTTTTGAGTGGCCGGTTTATCTAACTGATCCCTAACCCAATCCTTCTCAACCAGCAGAAGGTCTTCCTCTAGCCCATTTATATCTCTTCCACTTGAGTCCTGCAGTTCATGGGGAGTGGCCTTAGCAGAAAGACAGAGGCAAAGAAGACATTTAGTAACTCTGCCTTCTCGGCATTCTCCATCACCAAAGTCCCCTCCATATTCAACAGTGCACTAACATTTTACCTTGTCTTCCTCTTGCTGCTGGCATACTTATAGAAACCCTTCCTGTTGTCCCTGACATGTCTCGCCAACTCTAATTCCACTTGGGCTTTGGCCTTCCTCATTTTGCATCTGTATTCTCTGACAATGGACCTATATTCTTTCCATGTGGCCTGTCCCTTCTTCCACAAGATGTACAATCTTTTTTTTCTCGTTAACTTTGCCTAGCAGCTCCTTATCCATCCACACAGGTCTTCTGCCCTGCTTACTTGACTTCTTTTTTTGTGGGAATACACTGATCCTGAGCTTGAAGGAAGCACTGCTTGAATAATAGCCAGTTCTCCTGGATTCCCTTTACTTCTAGGACCCTGACCCAGGGGACTGCTCCAGGGAGCTCCCTGAAGAGGTCAAAGCCGGCTCTCTTGAAGTCCAGGGTAGCTATCCTACTTCTCACCCAGCTTCCTCCACGCAGGATCGTGAAGTCCAACATCATGTGGTCACTGCAGCCTAGATTGCTCCCAATCCTCACATTTTCCACTAGACCGACTGTTAGTCGGTAATAGGTCTAGCAGCGCCCCTCCCCTTGTTGGCTCATCAGCCACCAGTGTCAAGAAGTTATCTGGTCTGCAGGAACGTCTTGGATTGTCTGTTCCTGGCTTTGTGCTTTTCCCAGCAGATATAAAGGTGGTTGAAGTCCCCCAGGAGGACCAGGGCCTGTGATCAGGAGGCTTCTTGTAGCTGCCCATAGTAGTCCTGGTCAGGAAACCTGTAGTAAACTCCCATCACCGTGTTTTCCCTATTGGCTTGCCCTTTTTACTCACCCACAGGCTCTCTATTTGCGATCCATCCTCTGCTATGCTGAGCTCTATGCATTCCAGTTGCTCTCTCTGTGAGAGAGCAACTCTGCCACCTCGCCTTCCTGCCCTGTCCCTCCTGAAAAGCCTGTAGCCCTCCATGGCCACATTCCAGTCTTGGGAGCTGTCTCACCATGTCTCAGTGATTGCAATGAGATCATGGACCTGTAATCGCATGTGCAACTCCAATTCCTCTTGTTTATTCCCCATGCTGCGTGTGATTATGTAGAGGGGGGAGCCCCATTTGAGTGGGGCTCCCAAAGTGCCTCTCCTCCTTGTTGGGACAGATGCAGCCTGACTGTGGGGGCTTTCAGAAGTTCTCGTATTTTGCCCTTTGGCCTCTTCAGTCCTAGAGGACCCTTCACAGACCACAGCACTAGATTGCTGTGGATGATGTGACAGGCCATCAGCCACCATATCGTCTTCCACCCCACGGATACCACCCTCCCCCCTCGAGTCTAGTTTAAAGCCTTCTTGATAAGCCTAGCCAGCTCCTGACCCAGAGCCTCCTGTCAGAGCCTTCTGTCCAGACCCGCCTGTCACTCCTAGTCTTTCCCCCATCTATTTCTAGGGTCAGCCTTTTAAGGGCATGCTTTGTGTTGCACCACGTATTTCTCTGCTTCTTAAAGTGACATTAATCTAAACCCACTTCTTATTTGCAGACTTACAGGCTCTCCCTAAATCTAGATTTCCCCCAGGCTCAATAATACCTTATCACATTTTTCATTTTGTCACATAGAACCCTAATGACTACTATCCTGCATTTCCTCTAGGGTAATCTTTTCAAAGACCCTCTTACTCTCATTTCTTAATTTTCTAATTTAATAAACTTAAACCCTAACTGAACCCTAATCCTATCCCTCCACAATGATCTAGAAATACTTAAGAAATTACTTTCTTCTATTCAATGAGAAGCAAAAAAACTATTTTCCCACACTACCTTTTGGATTTGCTTCACAATTATGCATTCATTATCACTACAAGCTCATTTCATTACTCAGAAACATAATACCAATTTTTTTTATTATCTCTTTTTCTGTGACCTTATTGCAGAGCTGCACCTTCTAGTTTCCTCAGCCTCACACTGGGGTTAGTCGTAGTAATAATATTGTCATTGACATACTAAGCTCCCACTACTCTGAATTTATTTTTGTTCCTGTCTGAAACTCATGACTACTAGAATTTCATAGATACTAATGTATAAAGTCCTAATTCGTATTTTTCATTCATGATGAACTAATAAACCATTAAGGAACCAAATAATCATTAACCTAAGTGTAGCTTGGAGTTGTCTACCAATAATATTGTTACTATATTTTCATAACTTTTCTTCATCATAATCGTTGTCCTCATCCTAGCCATGACGATGATGAGACATCATTCCTAATACGAGCAATGGAGAAGGAAATCAGCACCACTCTGACCGTTGCGGTTCACTACTTAAAAATTCTATTTATTGTAAATAGCTCCTAATTTATTAAAGTTAAGCCATAGTACTTAGTCTAAATGAACTTCAGTACCATGCAGGACATTATTCCTGTTCTGGATAAGACCTTCTTTCTGTAATCTTCTTTCTATGACACTATTGCTGTCAGTTCATAGCTGCTTCTTCATTAAATTCAAATCTCAACCATATATTGGCTAGCCTCTGTGACACCTTCAGGAAGGCACTGCTAGCATTCACTAACACTAGTCAGAAGCTACAGCCAGTACTCAATCTTTCCCCAAATGTTGTATAATTACTTTGAGGTCAGGTCATGGTTCTGTTCCATAGTACTAAACTAGGCAGTTTCATGATACCCTTAAGTCTTTCCCTATGAAGATCAACATTTGCTGTCTTAAAATAACATTGTGTCTCTCCTGAAATGACACTATTACTTTTACTTCCTAACTGTTTGGGTGGTTAACTTAACAAATCAAACTTAACTCAAATCCTTAGCTTAAAATAGAATTAAAATTCTAATTCTTCACAAAGAAATAGGATTAAGAATTGCAGTCACACAAAAAGATCTAAATTTATGCAAACAGCCTATTACAGTGCTAAAGCAAGAGCAGCTCTACGGATTTGTGTAAATTAGTTTGAGATCACCTAAAGATGATAGAATTCAAGAATTCTGACAAACATATAATCTTCCAAAATTAAAATATCAGGTTATGAGAAAAGATCCATACCTCAGTATTTTGAAATTCTCTTCAGTTTATTCTTTGCTGAAATGAGCTGTGGTACTATCAGACAAAATCTCCACTAGGTTATAGATCACCAGAGAGGATTTTGATGTCCTTACAGTCAATTTAGAAGACAAATTTTATTATAAACATAGTACTCACATTTTCAAAACCAAGATGAGAAATGATTTCCTAAAATTTTGGTTTTGAGATCCCATATCTTCATCTTGACTTATCCTTGCTGTCTTCAGTACTCTTTTCATAAGGATTAAAACTCTTCTGATGAGTGGCTGATAAGGCAGGTGCATTCAAGACTCAAACCAAAACATGCAGCATACTTTGCTGATGAATACTACAGCTAAAGACGATAGGAACATCATAAGTCATTACTTTCAACCATTTGCAGTCTATTCAGTACATTTTATTATATATGAATACTTGTAAAACAGTTGTCTTGCTTTCAAATATTCAATCCTCTTTTCATATTAATAATTTATTATTCTCAATTCTTCATATGACCCTCATCTTATATGCACAGATACTGTTCAATTGATCATGGGGCTTGGACAAAGCTGTCTCCAGAGGTGCCCTCCAGTGTCCCCTATTCCGAAGTACTATGAGATACAAGGATTTGTGGAGTTTACCAAAACTTTGGTGCTATTTCACATAACATTCTCATAAGCAAAATAAAGCAACTGGATATTAATGGAAATCATTTAAGTTGAATCCAGACTCTGGACTTCCATATTAAGTGAACAGTCATTAATGTTTCACTGAACCAATGAATAGATGTATTTAATGGAATCAGCTGAAGGCCTATTTGAGGCCTTATGTATGAGTACATACCTCACATACCACTACTAACTGAATGTAGATAGAGTGTTCTTGTTATATATAAAAGCATTTTTATATAGAATGTATTTACATTCCATATTAAATTTACATTGCATATTAAGCAAAGTGGGACAAGTAGGATCAAAATTTTAAAGGATCTTGAAAGTTTATAGAAAGAATATAAACATAACTGATTACAGAGATCTTCATGGCAGTCTTGTAGACAGGAACAAATTGGCTGGGAAGCAGTTCTTCTGAAAAGCAACTGTACAGATTATAGATTACTGTATAATGAATGGCAGTTAATGAAGACCTGCTTTGCTGTCATTTAAGGCAAACATTAAATTGGAATGTGCAAATAGGACTACAGAATGCAAAATACATTAATTAACATCTCCAATTAGCTCAGAATTGGTAGTACTGAGCCTCAAGCATTAAATACATTGAATAGAGGGGAACTAATCTTCCCTCTCATATTTACAAGAAGCTTTGTTCAACAGAGTCACCATTATTATATGCATGACTTCAAAAATGCAGCACTTTGGTTATCTCAAAAAAGTTAGTAAAAAAATCACAGATTTACATTGATATATATTTTGATCTATTCTCATTTTTCAAGTTCTGTCATATAATAAGTTAATTGTAAGGATGGAAGGTCTTTGTAAAGAGTAAGTAAATATAAAAGACCACAATAGGATTTGTTCTTGTTCATCCTTCTTCCCTGAAGGGTACATGCAGTACAACAAAATCTGCTGATTTGCTGTTGATAGAAATTAGAAACATCTAATAAAATGGCCTTTATGAGCATAGACCAACTGTTGGAGCTCTCTAATATATCCAGAATCAGCAAGGAAGTGGAATCAAGCAGCTGTGCCATTCCGCTGTTTTACGCTGCTGTCACTGCAACATCAGTAATAGAGGAAACTAGACCAGGCAGCATTTAAAAGCTCCTACAACAACTCAGTTTGCTTAACTACAACAGTTCTCTTGTGTGCCTTGCAAAGACAAGGTGGCACTCTTTCTGTCGTCTGGCTTCTATTTCACATTCAGCTTCCCTTCTGTATTCTACAGAAATGAGGAAAACATCAAAAAGATGTTTTGGATCCCAGAGGCAATTCCATCTCAAATGATTTCCCCCAAAAAAAAAGGCAGAAGAATCTTGTGATTTTTTTTTCTTACTCTAAAAATGTTATCCACAGCTAAACAACTAGGAGCAAATGATCCATGAACAATAACAGGGAATTTATACTTGAGAAAGATTTCTGAAGAGCCTCTTTGCAAAGACACTAATCATGCCCGGTGATAAAAAAGAACCATCTGAGATAAAGGCTGTCCACACACTGGTCCTGAATGCTAATGAGCTAGCTTCACATAGAGGACAGGACTGAACTTCAGAAATGAAGCAAATGATTCGTCTTCATCGCTGCTGACAAATATTTCAGCCATAAGACTTGATTAAGTACTAATTGCTGCCCATCAGTGAATGCTTTCTGTGGCATCTTGAAATGAAAATGAGGATGTGTAACCAAGCAAAAAATTCAGTAGCTTGGCAATGACCTGTTCAGAGAATCTGATGGACATTTAGCAATACTTTTAACTACTTTCATGCTGTAGTCTTTTCTATGTCTAAATGAAAAGATTCCTTAAAAGAGAAAAGTTCTGACTTTTATTTTTAGAATTTCATTAGAGTGAATGTCAGTATAATTTAGCTTATTGGTCTGAAGAATATTTTGAAACATGTCACACTCGATAATATGAATGATTATGGCTTGAAAGAATATAATGAAATACTGTTATGAATATGCATTTTCAAAAAATTCCATCACACATATAGACTCAAAAAAACACATTAAACTCAAATATGGGACCTTCAATGAATAGGCCAAATTACTCACTGTAGATAATTCATCTGACAAATATAGTTCACTTTTTTGTTCATAAATCATTCATGAATCCATCCCAATTATATATAAATAAATTGGGAAAGATTCATGATTGATTATAAATGTATATTAAACTATCCATGAGCATATCCTGAACAGATTATGCAAACAAATTTTGGCTCCTGAGTTGTTCACATAATGGTGCCTCCATCTGTTCCAGGCATTTGTTTGGATACATAGGACACACGGCTATTGTTTCTGCTTTCTGATAAGAAGACAGGAAAGTAATGAAAGCCAAGAAAAGAACTGGAATAACAAATATTTTTGTTCCTTGCCAAATAATTTGCTTCCATGGACCTTCTTGTAAGCAGCAGCTCTTCCCTGAACTCTTCAGCATGTGGTTCTAACACTAGCAGAACAAAATGTGCATGTGCTTAAATATTATAGAAGTATGCTAAGGAATCCATAAAGATTTGTAAAGAAAATGTCCAGCTATTAAATAACATTAAAAAAATCTGTCTAAAATAGCAAGTTACAGTGCAGCACATTTTCATCACATTCAATTCATCCTTAGTAACAGCTCCAGATTTCCCTTCCTACTCTCCCCTTTCTGCACTTCTTATGTGAAGTATGTCATGTCATGATTCTAAAAGTCTGAATAATGCGCTCTTTGTTTAGAATGTTGTCTTATTCCTTGGGACAGACCTATACCAAAATGTATATAATAGCAGCAGTTACCTCTTTCTATCTTTAATTTCTCAGAGGAGAATGGGGAGCACTGCATTTCCTTTTTTGTGTGAAGCTGATTTTTTCCAGATTTTACTACTTCTAATGTTAAACAGTTTCAGTTCATCATTCTTCTTTTAAGTGATTCTGAATCTATTAATCTTTTCAGGAAAGTTCTGCATATGTTGAATGATATGTCACTGCTTCTTTTCAATCCTTAGCTTGGCTTCCTACCAAAATTGCTGTCTTCTCCAGAGCAAGAGATCACTTTTACACCCTAGGAAGCTACGAGAAAGAAACTCTATCTAGATCGCTCACATAAGACAGCACTAAAGAGGAGGAAGATCAGTAAAATTTCCATGCTGAAGACAAACTCTGATCATGACTGCCTATAAAATGTTGATACCAAAGTTCCTGTTTTTTGTAAAATACTAGGCAGAGAGACTATACTCAAAGATGACTTTGGCTTTAAAGCAAACAAGCACTTACAAAACAAAAAGTTACCACAAATGAACCTTGTAATTGTAATTTCGCAAACTGCCTCAGTTTCACTGATATGCAATCACAAACACAAGTGTGTGTGTGAAACTGAATAAAGTGACCCATATTGTTGTAAAATCTATTTTCTTGAAAGTTTTCAGGACATGCGTTTGGCTAATACAACTTGGTCTTGGCTTTGTACCCTTGAACAGAAGGACTGGATGAGGTGGCTTCCCAAGGTTCCTCCTAGCCAAAACATCTAGATTCAAAGGCATTGATTGCTCTAAGCTATCCAAAGACAATAACTAACGGTGGAAGGATGTCTTAGGATGAACAGAGAGAGAGATTTAAAAGGCTGCTAAGGAAAGTTCAAACAAACCTATTCTGCTTTGTTCTGAAATAGACTGGCAATGCTCATGCTATCAGTTATCAGTCCCAATAGCTGAGGTTCCAAAAGTTTCAAAGAACTGAAGGATATTAATGAATAGCCACTGGGTAATGGCATCTTAAATTGCTAAATCTATTTCAGAAATGAACGTATGACTGTGCCCTAAGGTTCTCAATTTCAAAAGGATAGATTATGAGAAATTAAGAATACTTCTTGGTACAGAGAGCTACACTGACAAAAGTATAAAAACAATCTAAAATTTATAGCCCAGCCAAGGGGAAAAATTTCTAGAGAGGGTTTTCAGATCTAATTAGCTAAATAATCACTTGAAAAGGGGTATTAAGTGTAAACAGAATGACTATAAAGATCAGCATAAAGGATCATTCAAAAAAGAAAAGCCACATTTTAGTCATCAGAAAACACAGGGAACAGCTAAACGTCAAATTGATATGACTAAGAATGAGATTAAAACAGGAAAGGACTGTTTAGAGAAAAAATCACAGAGACTGCTAAGCAAGAAGAGGTTAAAATTACTGATAATTTAGATAAACTTCAAAAGCTGAACTAGTGGTTTACCTCAGTTTCAACTACGATATGCGAATACAATATGAAAAGTAGGAGAACTAATGGAAGGAGCTAATGGAAGAGATAGAGAGGTAAATAATACAGTGGAAAAATACTATAGATAGAAGACAATGTAAGCCAAAGATGAGCTAATTATAAACAGGTCATTCAAGACCTCTACTTGAAATTAGGTATCTACCAGGACACCTGACTACTTGCCCCAGTACCAGGGATTCAGTGACCAATTTCAGAAAGTTCATATTCAAATGTGTGTGTATATATATATATACACACACATATAACACACACATATATATATATCCTAAGTTTTTATACATATAAATATATATATATAGTCTTTTATTAAGTTTTTTCAACAGGTCTCACCAGTCCATGAGATGCATCTTATACATTTCAATGTTTATATAGATAAAACTGCAACTATCAAGTGCAACTACAAATAATCTTCATTCTTAGTCTCTCCCTCTGTTTTTTACTGTTTACCTTCTTTCTTCTTTCCTTTTTCTCCTTTTATCAGAAGCAAAGAACATTCATATGAATACATTCATGAACACATGCATGTAAATACACCTTTCCTGGATTAACTAAATACACCTTTCCTGGATCAAATACAGCTTCCCAAGTTGAAGGAACATCACTGGGTATATTATTCATAGTTTTCAACAGAAAAAAGCTTAACTAGTTGATATAGTACCAGAAATAATAAATGAGCCTTTGAAAGATGTCTGCTACCACATCTATCTGAACATGTGAATTATAGGCACCTATTTCGAAATATAGGAATTATTTTCTAAAAAAAATCAGCTTTACTAAGGAAAGAAAAATAGCCAGAGAACTACTAAAGAATCAACACTTTGTTATGCACATGCATGCATATAGAAACGGGCAAGTTATTTTGGGGAATTATAGTGTCATAATATACTATGTTTACTACATTAATTAAGCTTTATTCTCTTCTAGCATATGCAATTACTTTGACCAGTTTAGCTGCAACAAATAGTGGTACACGATAATTAGTGATCAGTGGCTTATCTAACTAAAATATAAGTTTGGGAATTTGTTTAGTCCTTTGTTTTTAACTCATTTAAGTATTTTCTCTCAAATTTCTCACATTAAAAATGTATATAACAAATATTTTTTCTAATTCAGGGACATTATTGAAACATTGGAAAAGAATGCCTAAATGGCTTTTTCTTTTGTTTACAAATGAAAGTTTAATGGAAAAGTGACTAATGAAATAAAACAGCAGAATCATGTAAGAAGGCATGCATTACAGTATAATATGAATTAATAGTGCTGCAGATGTAGATGTTTTGGGATCAACTAAATGAAAAACTTCTCTAACCATCTTGTTCCACAATCCTATATTACAGAAGTCAAATAAATGGAGAACTTCTGAATGAAAGTACGGTATGACTCACACCTAAGAACAGGACAAGGCTATTGTGATTTAATGTGAAAATACTGATGATTATTTCTTAAGGATATGCATATTTACAATAAAATGTATAGAGGTGTATATTTTTACATATTCCTTAGTTGTGTAGACACCAGAAATTTCTACCTTTATAAAGACATAGAGAGAAATTACAGCTAGCAATGGCAAAATATTCAAGAGGAATATTCCTTTTCTATATTCAATATTCCACTCAAAAGAGTAGAAGAGAAAATAAACAGTTCTGAATGTTAAAAAAATTACTTTTGTCTTGGAGGTATCCAGATAGTCTCTACTATTGATATCTTCCCAAAATCAGTGTTCAGTAATTGCAAAAAAAATTAGTCTGCTTCCTGTACATGTAGTCAATCTGAAGTTTAAGCAGCTGAGGAACACTAATCTCATCAGTGTACTAATTCAAAGATGCACGTTTAAAATAGACACTGCTGACCAATTCTAAAGGATGACTTAATTGCTGCATGTTAGTG
>JAUBOD010000151.1:5181398-5252616 GCA_032353885.1 Nothura maculosa
ATCTGGGGAGGAATAACCCCAGGCCCCAGGACAGATCAGAGGTTGACCTGCTGGAAAGCAGCTCCACAGAGAGGAACCTGGGAGTCCTGGTTGACGCCAAGTTACCCATGGGGTAGCAGTGCCCTCGTGGCCAAGAAGGCCAATGGGATCCTGGCTGCATCAGGAGCATGTAGCTAGCAGGGGGAGGGATGAGATCCTGCCCCTCTGCTCAGTCTTCAACCTTCAACATGGCTTTGGATCAGTCATCATCTATAAAAGATGGCTGATAAAAATCTCCCTCTCAGACAATATTTTGTCTGTTATTCATAATACCTGATCCTTTCATTTCCATGTAATTTCTCAGGCAGTTTAGTTAAGAGGAATGAACAAGGCCTATAAAGCTCTCTCTGTTTACAATCCTGGGGCCCTGCAACAGAAACAATTGTTCAACATAGCCAAGTACTCTTAATAAAGGCTTCAAAATGGATTAACACTTGTCTATCAGTCAGAATAACTAGCTCTCTAATGTAGTCCAATTATAGTGGAAGAGCTCTCATGGGAATGAAGATTTGACCAGCACTCAGAATAGTTATTTAAATATTTGTAACTCACAGGAGTGATTTCAATTTGCTGGACTTTAACTTTTATAAGCATTCCAACAAATGCTTGATATTTATGAAGTCAACGTAAGTCCTCTTTATCAAGATAACTTCTTGACCAGCACAGTTAGAGTATCTTCCTGAAGCCCCAAAATTCACATTAGGATATGCTGTTGCTACAGCTCTTTGATTTGTCTTTGGCATGATATTATGTTAACTGACTAGGACATGGAAAACTACTGAATATGGCACAAGGAATTGCTGAGCATAACAAATAGAAGTGAGAATCTTGCGAAAGTTGCAGATGGTGCCCTGAGGATCTCACAGCTGGGTCTCCCAGTTGGGAAGTTATGTGAGAAACAAGTCAAACTCCACAGAGGAGAGCACTGGGGACGTTTCAGTGAGCACAGTCCTGCAACATCAGTGGCACTAGTTAATAATTTATAAGGCTAATATTGCCTCGGTAACACTATCAGAAAAAAAAAAGTATAAAAATAAGAAAAATAATTTGAGAAAAGTAATTTACTGGTTACTTACCCAGTAGGAGACTCAGGTGAGAAAGTGAGGGTCAGGATACTAAAAATGCTATCCAAAAAAAAATAAAGTGATGATAAAGTATACAGATCATATGAAAGCTGTTGACTGGAGATACGTGCATCACAGCTCTGAGCTTGATCACTGCAACTGCAGAAAGACAACAAATCAAACCCACTTTTCTCTCTGTGACTTCGGTCAGGCTGGCTGTCCATATTGCAGCACACCTTCATCGTGGTGGTGGATAAGGCTTTTAGTGGCTGGCAAGGGAGCATCTACACAGATGTCCTTGCCATCTGAGGTCTCCTGGCAGCAAGTGCTACCCATCATGTTATAACAAAATATTCTCAGCCAGTCACTGTCCAAAAGCCTCTAATAAGAAAGCCCCAGAGATACCACTAGATTCAGATGACACAGTCACATCTTATACAAAAGAAAGAGCAATAAAAAAGACAGACATTCACCAAATTAACCTAAGAAGTTTTTGCACATTCAGTGATTCACCAAAACAAAACAGGTTGCTTCCTGAACAATATGTTAGTCTATGTGTGACTAATTTGGGTATTAGTATTGTTTGTAATGAATATTCAACTCTAGTTGATTAGCATCTAAACATTAGCATAAGATTCAGAGTAGGCAGAACTATTTAGCCAGTTGCATAAAGACTTAAATGAGGATCTACTGGAACAGAATTTTACTATGCTTCTTATACAAATATAGCTACTTCAGATTTACATCCCTGTAAAATGCAGAATATCTTCAACATGGTAGCTAATTTCTATGAGCATAGTCTTGTACTTCACTTCTGTAGCATGAACAAAATAAAAACAACTTGCATCCTTACATACTACCAAGATTATGTGTCTATATGAGACAAATATAAAACTAATGTTCACCAGTGAAGAGGGAACCATGTTGTTTCAAACTGTCAGCATGCACGACATCCATTTCACTTACTAGAAGCTTTTTACTGAAACTGCATTCCATGCTGATTGCAATGCAATAGGCTTTGGAAAAGAGAGGGGAAATGTAACCCCAGTGATAAGACCGTACTGGAGGAACTGGGAAATGAGTGCTTAAGAACTCAGAATGGCATTGAAAATCCACTGTTATTTAGAGGCAAAAAGTGAAGAGTTCTTGCAAAAAGAAAATGATGGGTGAATTTTCTAAAGTGAAGCTTGTGGTGTAAGAATAAATGCTTGGGAAAGGTCCCATTTTCCACCCACCCTCTCTTTATTCCGCTGCAAAAGGAGGCCAGTGCCTTTTGAGACACCTCATTACTTGCTTTTTTTCCCAGAACCACACCCTTGGGCTTAGAAGATTGCAAATGGTATTTTTGGAAAACATGGGGTATATCTAAACTTAATCTTATTCCTGCACAGATCTCCAAAAATCAAGCTATAGCAACAGTAACAACAACAAACTACAGCTAAACTGATGGGCTCCAGAGAAAGAGCAGTGACATGCTAGATATAGGAGAGGTTGCCATGGCTCACGCAGTGTATGGTAGAATGCATAACAAAAAAAAAAAAAAAAAAAAGACACAGAATAGGGGGATGCAACAAAGCCATACCAGATGTCCAGAAAGATGATAATCTACTAGTACAATGCTGTGACAAAAGCAGCTGGAAAGTATGGAGAATGTTTTTGACTCCACACCTATAATAATGGCATTGCATAGCATTCATAGAGTATTTTTCAGCTGCACATCTAAAACTCTTTACAAAAGATGGGGATCATTATCCTAATTTTCCATTTCAGAAATGAATATGTAGGAAGTTTAAGCCAACATTTTAAAAGTTGGCTCATTCTGGAGTTCTTAACTTGGATCAACCAAAGGATCCAATTCATGGAGGCCTCAAACATCTGCAACTCCATCTAAAAAGGCTGATAGCCGCAGGTGCTCATCGGCAAGAAAACCACGTTGCAAATGCACCAGGTTATAGATTTCAGACACTAGTATCCCAGACAAGCAGATGCTTGTGGAAACTTCGTCTGAGTGATGTGGCAAAGACAGGGTTGAAAGACAGGAATAGCAACTGCAGACTTACTGCATATGTAGTACCATACATTGAACCACAGTGTCTTTATCAAAATATCCTCCAGCAGATGGATTGCATGTTTTGTTTGTTTGTTTCCTAGCTCACCTAATAGTATTAAGCAATAGCAATAAAGTGCAAAAAGTAAAGAATGCTCACCTCTTAATTAAGTTTGAAAGAAAAGACTTTTTTTCCCTGTACTTAGTCTCTAGCTAATATTGAGAAATTGATAAACTGTAGGAACACAACAATAGGATAGTCAAGCTCCACTTCTAGAATATCCATGATAAATGACCTCTTACAGACCTCAGGCACAACAGCTACGCTAGCAGGATTTCAAATCCAACCTAGCTAAAGCAAAAGACCAAGTTAGTGTGGTTATTTTGATCCCAATTCTCCAACCAGGTTGCCAGGAGCTGGATGGGGTACCTCAAATGTCATAAGTCATGCTACATAGATATAACTTAATGTCTGTAGTAAACACATCACAATTACCAGACAAAGAAAGAAGGAAGAGGCAATATTTTAGAAAATTATTGATGTTGAGTTCGCTAATCCCCACTCAGGTTAGAGGTTTTCAAGTACCTCAAGGCTCTGGGGGAGGGGAAAAATGTAATAGTTATATAGAAGGTTGGGTCTCAACAAAATTTCTAACCCTGTCCCTATTATAATAACTACTAATGCCCTTGCTGCACTTTGCATCTGCTCCAGCGTACAGCTCACTGCAGAAAGAGCTTCCTCTGGAGAACAGTCTCATAAGGCAGAAGCAGCTGCTCATGTTCCTCCTGCTTTCTCTCTTCAATTCTTTGGAGTCGTGACACTAAATTTCAAACAATAAGTTTGCTTAATTGCTCCAGTTTTCAGTGAAGGTTGGGGACAGGCTGGTAACAGGGCTTAAACGTCATACTGCGATGCATGAAAGGACCACTGCTGCCAGTACCCAGCCCGCTTCCTCCCAACCTCAGAATTGTTTAACTAATAAAATTAATTTGCCTGTTTAAAATTTAAAATAACTACAAGATGTTCCGATTTTTCAATAATCTACATTGGCAAAAATGAAAGGATGTTATTTATATGCTGATTTAGCTGAGGAAAAGCCAAACTGCAGATAATTTGGCCTGATGCCAACCTGGGTTGTTTTATTTCTTCTCTACCCCCCCGCTCACTACAGACAATATAGCTACAATGCACCAGTAGCTAGGCCAAAAATTTAAAGAAATGGTAGTATTAGAGAGAAGGCTAAGAAGCAGCAAACATCAAAATAACTATCTTGCCAGTGTTGCTATACCAGGCCTAACATTAAAGTATGTTATTTGTTTGCTACAGCATCAGTAATTGCCATTGGTTTTGTGCTTTTATGGCTCCTGGTTTTTTTGCACATGAAAACAATTCTCATTTATGTTTACTACTGTTTTTTAGCTAGTTATCAGCCAGGAAAAAAAAAAGTGCAGACTTCAATAAATTTCATGTCCACAGTGTAACAAACAAACAACAGATTATTCCTAAAATGCACCATCAATCCTCAGTTTTGCAAATCAATAGTCGGACTGCAAAACATGGCAACTAAAGCAAAAAGCAGTGCTGTAGCTACAAAGTGCTCATCTACTCTCATAGATTGACTATCTCGAATCTTTGGGCTGCATGTGTGCAGCCTTGCTCTTGAGCGAGGCCTTCAGAGGAGCTGAAGGCCTTCAGAGTTGTGCCTTATTCAAGTACAAGCCAGAAACAACTTTTTAAACTGAGAAAAGCTTGAGGAGACTGAAAACAAGAAGAGACCTTGCCCCCAGCTCAGTTACTGCAAGCTTAAGCAAGTCCTGCCCCAGACCCGAGAACTCTCTGATCTTTCTCGCATCCTACTTGACCATCCTTGATGCATTTGGTCATTTCTCTCCTCAAGTTGCTGATTCCTAGCTTCTGCTGCAACTTTCTTATTTCCTTTTCTAGATGATCTCTGGAGGTCCCTTCCAACCTTGAAGTTTCTATGATTCTATGATTCTCCAAAATTTTCACTTCCTAAGAAGATTTAATCATTTTCTGTCATATTCTCTCTCTTTCTTAGACAAAGACAGTGTCTTTAAAGAAGCATAATGCTTAAAAACAAAAACAAATGAAAGAGGTCATCGTCCATCCCAATCTAAAATAGGGCCCGGTTTCCCCGTTGAAAGCACCAGCAGCTCACTTAGAAGATTTCAAGTAGCAAATCTGTGCCATAAAAGAACACTTCTAAGCTGAAATTCACTAGATCTAGTCATCATGTAAGACTATACCGTTAAATCACTTAATACATTAAAATCAGAATGAGAGCTGAGCCTACAGCCTTGCCTATGCTTAAAACTGCTTGAAACTAGCGATCAGGAGGGAAAATGGGGACAAAATATGAAAAGTATGCCCTTGTTCTCATGTGGCAATGAGCACAATCTGACAGGATTTGCCAAACACATATAGATACTTGCTTTGCACATATAGATACTTGGCTTTTCTGCTGTGACTATTTGGCTGAATCACCCCCCAGATCTCCACCAGCATCACCACTACTCCTAATGAAAGGCCCACATCCTACATGATGAAAAGTTTCTGATGATTGGCTCAACTGTTTGGGTAAAGATCACCCATTCTCTCTCTCTAGAGAGAAAAGCTGAATCTGGACCTGCAGTAAAAACCCAAGGTTTAAGCAAAGGTATAAGTGAAAACCAAACTGACTTAAGGCACACTGGAGCAGTTACGAGAGCTCTCATGGCAAAGCTGCCCAGCTGAACTTCATTCTCAGCATTTCCAGGACTCTGTTTGGGCACTGGAATCATTCACCCCAGAAAAGAGAATATAGTTCACTTTCTAGAGAGTGGCTGGACAACAAATATTATCAGTCTGCTCTGCCTTAAGCAGTGGAAGATGTTTTTAAACCAAGGATGCTTCAGCAACCTGTCAAGAGGAGCCTGGGACATGTGACAGCTAGTGACAGATTCCAAATCACCATGGGTGGAAGTTGTAGATGGGCAAAATAAGGCATCTAGAACAATGAAGTCACATGTTCAAACATACTAAAACAGAGTTAGAATCTTTAATGACAGCAGGTTGCTTAGATACTAGATCTGGACATAAACTGTCATCCAAAAGACAACATTTGCAAGAACAGATGCCTGAAAGGCCCTGCTAGGGTGGGTGCAAAGTTACAGAGACAGAGAAGTGATACAAGTGAATTATAGGAAAATAGTCTGCATTTGGAAGCTTTATACCCAAGCAGCTATTAACTGTGATTTGTCTCACTGTATATGCAATAATGTGTTCCTTACTACATCACATTAATCATTTCTTTTTTCCTTATGTTTCCTAAAAATTACTTACAAGTTACCAAGTAACTGCCATTAGTATTTATTAATTTTAATTGCAGAACCAACATATTTCCACAGAAAGATGTCATCCATAAATATAAAATTCAATACATTGCTGAGTAGAGGGAGTACATTATTTAATTACTAGCAATTGCTATAAATAATTGTCAAATGCTAACTGCTACTACAAATCTCATGTAAAAATTGGAAATTTCATGTGTTGCTGCTAATAATTTAAATCACTAAACTTAGAGTTTTGCACTCTACACAGAAGAATGGAACAGATAAAATACAGTGATTGCTTTACACGAGAAAAAAGCTAGGCTTGTTCAACACCTTTAGACTGTGAACACAAAATGACACACTGAGAATAGTTGTTCATATAGGCATGAATATGTGCAATTAAAATCAATACAGTCTTGCTATTTATTTCAACAGCAAAATGCCTAATACAGAAAATATCATAATATTCCAACTTAAATACCAAAACTAAAAACAGCAAAACCACCAAATACTAAATAAACATTTACCAAGCTATGGCAGGCAGTCTGTGCCAGGGCTCTGTCACCCTCAGAGTAAAGATGTCTTCCTCACATGGAAATGGAACTTCTTGTGTTTCAGCTTGTACCAGTTTACCCCTTATCTTTGCCCATCCTTCGTCACTACAGGAAAGAATTTGGTCCATCCTCTTTACATTCTCCCCTAAACTATTTGTATGTATTGATAGAATCCCATCTCAGTCTCCTCTTTTACAGGCTAAAACAGGCCCAGCTTGCTTAGTCTTTCCTCATAAGATAAAAGTTTAAGTCCTTTAATCATCTTTCTCACTTTGTGTTGGACCCGCTCTAGAAGCTCAACATCTTTCTTGTCCTAGGAAGCCCAGAACTGCCTCCAATAATCCCCTTCCTCCACCTGCTGGCAACACTGTTCCTGATGCAGGCCTGGATCCCATTGGCCCTCTTCACATTCAAATGGAGTGATTACATATTTTCAGACAAAAGAAACAAAAAAATCACCAAAAAGAACGTAAGGAATTGGAAGAAGGAATTGAAAAAATTATTCTTTCAGATACAGAATTTGGAAAAGGGGGTAAATATTAGTAAGGAGGGTAGAAATGGGAACACTGAATGACTTTGCTTTCTCAATAATAAAAGAAATTCAGCTTAAGACTAAAGCTCAGTGTCTGCCCTGCCTCTCAGACAGCAATGTGTAGGTGGCAGATAAGAGATCCTTTCACTTCCAAGCAAAAGTCAAGTTGCAGAGTGAAACAATATGTAATTAGCAACACCATTTGATGCGATGGTGTAAAACATCTCTCAGGCTTAGGCTAACTATTTGAACCAATCACAGAAATGCTTCTGATATATTATCCAGCTGTGTCTGAGGGAATGCAGGCACAAAGCATTTTGTCTCTTTTCCTCTCAGGCATCAGAAAGTTCAAACGTCGCATTGATCTTTCCAGGCTCCCACCTGTACCCTTCTCTTCCCTTCGAGAATAGGCAAGTGGGAGGCTGCTCCTTGGGAAACTGGGACTAAGCGTTCATGCTGTACCTTTCTGCTCCCTCTCTCCTCCCCATAAATTTTCAATCCAGAGGCCACTTTCAATTAAAATTGACAGGAGTAGAGCTCTCAAAGATATTAAGCCCCTGTGAGTTTCATGAAAATTGGATGACTAGGAAAGAAAGACACATATATTGCCGTCATCAAGGGAAAGAGCACAGCATGTTTTCAACCTTTTTTAAACATCAAATAGCCTGCTCGGGAGAGTGCCACAATCAGTGGAACCTGGTTTCTAATGTGCTTGTTTCTCGTGGCTGATTAATGCTATGGTGGAATCTACTGAGAGCGAGGACTGCAGCACAGCTCATCTTAGACATGGCAAAGTCTACCCCAAACAGCATTGCTCTGCATTCCTTAACTGAAAGAAAAAAAAAAAAAAGAGTTTTTCCCATTTATCATACATGTCTTCATGCTGACAGCAGTCTGTACTGTGAAATTTCTAGAGTCTAATAAAATGGCAGAGTAGCCTGAAATGCTTTTTTCCTATGGAGTATTCAGAAACTCTTTCTCTCTCTTTTTTATTCTGATAATCTTTCCTGTCTTTCTTCCAGGAGGGTTATCAGATGCTTATTTAAGCATGAGCTCATCCTCTACCCGTAGGATGCTGGAGCTAAATTTGTCTTCCAGCTAGCAGGGAAATCCACTGGAAACCAGGCTTTGCCAATATTTTTCGCTTTCTTGAGAAAGAAGTTGTTTTCAGCAAGCTGGGACAGAAAAATATTTCTAAGTCAAGAGCTTTTAATAATTTATAATATTTTATTTGTCATAATGATTGAAAAGTTACACCAGGTAATCAGAAATGTCCATTTGCAATATTCTAGTGATTTCTGTACAGATACACAACCGCTAGATGCTCTTGAAGTCATGAATGACAGCCAGTCCAAATTCTTCATAACAATTGATTTCTACAGAAGTACCGTTACGAAATGTGGTAAGATCCATAAAGAGATACTTTGAAAATGACATAGCAAGCTTTCTGCCAATTAAATTTTTGGCTGTTCTAGATGGAGAAGTTTCAGTTGGCTTATTCCTGACCTTTTCTTTGCTAGCAATAAGACAAGTAGCAGAAAGTAACCATCTTCTTTTGCTATGATCATTAAAACAGGAGATGTATAGGAAAGATTATTTTCAATAAGAATGATACTAAGCATGTTTTTAAAAAACAAAACAGAAACAGAAACTGAAGATTTTTCGTTGTTATTATTATTTTAAATCAAATTCCTGATATTTCTGTGGAAATGTCTATTTCATTCTATTAGTTACTGCCCAGGAAAAAAAGAAAAAGAAAAAAAAATATTTTAGCTCTACTCTTTCCCATGTAAGCTTAAACCTTTAGAGAATATCTGGCCTGAGTTTCATCTCACCTCCTTACATTTTTTTATGCTACCATAGCACCTCTAGCAACAATGAAATCATCCAGTTAAATGGAGGGAAGAAACAGATTCATGTTATCCTAGATTGGTTTAACAGAAGTCATTATTCATCCACTAATAATCTGACTCATACCTTCAGAATCCTAAGAGTTACACTGTGCATTCCACTGTATTGTGTACAGAATCATGCTATGTAAGTAATGTAGCCTCATTTTTTCCTCAGTTTTATATCATGAAATTAATACCATTCTTGCTAGATAGATGTGATGAGCACTTATTCTCTTGCTAAGGTATTTCTAACATCTGATAGATGTGACAGTTCAAGTAAAACATCCTGAAACTCTGCCAAAACTCTGAACTAGAGTGAAACTAACTTTATAGTCAGAAGAATTCCATTAACTTTTATCTTACTTGCTTTATTTCCACTTTTTTTGAACAGGCACTCATAGAGAAATCTGGAGAATAAAACAGTCAAAACTACTCTTGGGATATACTGAAAATGATTTAAATGGTGGGAGCACTTAAAAGCCTTCCAGAATTCCTGAATTTTCCCAAATTCCTTTCTTTTAGAAAAGCAACATATAGATGATTCTAAATTTCTACCAAATTACAAATGTCATATAAAAAGCACCTATTCTTGTAGCACTAAAGGAATTTAGAACAAAAGAGAAATTTCAAAAAATTAGGGAAAATATTTTACAGAAATTGTCCTCACAGTTATTTATCCATTGGAAGTTACTATCAAAAGAGGAAAATTCTAGTCAAATATTTCTGGTAATTTGAATTACTACTTTTACAACATGAAGGTCAATGTCCTGTATATTGTTTCAGAATACATATAAATATATTTAAGATAAAATAGCAGGCAAATTGACCATTTGAAATTTTATATTATTTTCTTAGGTAACAGTTTTCCAAGCTTTATGACACTCTGCCATAACACCCTCTGGAGACTTGTAGTGTTTCTGTTGCCTCCATGCACAAGGGCAAGATATTTCAGCACAAGTCACATATGTTCTCAGCTTTAAGTCAAGGCATTCATAGGATCAATGCCTATAAACAGCAACAGAACCATTGTATCTATCAATAAAAGACAGATTAGTAAATCCCTGAACAAATTCTTTTTATGCATTAGTGCAGGTATGTGTTTCCCAGTGTATTTCTCCTACACTATCATCAAAATTAAAAGGATTGAAAATGAAATGGATTTCTCCTCAACTTTTGAGCTGGTAATCCACTACAGAGAATAAATCCTCAGCCTCTATGTCTTTGTTGTGAAAATGCTTGAGATACACACATTTCTCAGCAGAAATTTAAAGCTTTTCTCTTATGGAGGAAATTCCATCAAAATATCAAAGTATAAAGTAAATATCATACTAAAACATCCAAGTAAAATTTTCCAAGTCAAAGCACTGGACAGTTAACTCCAGTCTTGGGCAGGGCTGCACTGAAGGAAAGCAGTAGATTCCTATGTGTGTGTTTGATGACTTGTGTGATGCAAATAGCTAATGATAGGAGGCACCCAAACTGAACAAGTCATGAGGAGACTACTGCAATTTTCTAGTCAAGAGAAATTCTCAACTATGGCTTGCAAACAGCCAAGGTCAGAGATATTTACCTGGGAATCTCAGGCAGCCTCAATGTAGCATAATGAGCCAAGGGCAACTCTGCATCTGACCCATGCTTTCACTCAGTTGTGCTGCAGGAATTCAAAAGCACAAAATGTAGTTGTGTGAGACTTGTTTGGACTACTGCAAAGCCATTCTGCATGGTGGCGCTGTCATATACCAACCCAGGAGGGCAATGGGACCAAAACTTGTTGCTAAAGTAGTAACAAATCAGTCTCGTTCATTTTTAGATTGTAGTTTTCTGTTTCACCTTCTCTCATGAACTGGTAGTGCAATCTCAAAGGAAAGATGTTTTCCTCTTCAGGACCATTCTCTCAGGGAGCTTTCCTCCTTCCCTTGGCTGTACACAAAACCAAAGAAGATCAGCATTCTAGTCCCAGTACCACAAATTATGTATTAAAAAAAAAAAAGTCATCTCTCATTTAGCCAGTCCATGCTTGTATCTGACATTCACTTCCCTCACACTTCCTACAATGCTACAAGATGGCCCATCCAAGGACATTCTCAATTCTCACCAAGCAGGATATGAAAGTACTTTTTGAGGAGACTTTCACCATTTTTTCCCCTCTGCACTACCTGCAACGGATACACTGCACTAACACCATGTCTCAAGTTGGTGTAGTTACATGTATACCGTATCTCCATGTGTATGATAGCTCAGGGTTAGAAATGATAGGTTTAGCTACATTTGCATGTAGACTGTCCAAAAACTCTCCAGCCTGAAAAAAAAATAGAATATACATTTTGATTAAAATAAGGTTGACAATTTTCTGACATTACCTTACATATGACCAGCTTTGCAGCTGTGATGTACGTTTATATTGACACTTGCTAAAGTCTCCTGATTCCCTGACATCAGGATGCATCTATCTGCTGGCTGTACAAAAGCCACCAGTTTTTGTACAACTTTTGTACATCAACATTTTTTATTCTTGTTGATACAAGAGACAAAGATACAAATAATGCCTGTAGGTAGACCGAAGGCGACAGATTTTTTTTCCAGAAGGAACGTGGCTGGAGTATTAAATGCTATGATTTTGAAATCAATAAATCAATAAGGAAAAGGCTGATTGTGAGAGGAAGCAACTTATATATATTTAGTTTCAGGCAGGATTGAAACTTCAAGCAAACTGAATATTTCCAACCCCAATTTCTCACAATTCCTGGCAAGGCTTTATAAATCCCATATAAACTTCCACCAGCACGCTTTTTTTCTGTGTCAGCTGAATGTGGACTATAGCCAACAATGAAAAAAGAAAAAGTAATAAATAAACTTCTCAATGTCTTTCCACAGGGTTAATGATTATTTCCAATATCAAGAACAGCTGCTAAGCTACCCCACATAGGAGAAAATAAACTCATACTTTTATAAACTAATGCAAAATTATGTGCAAAATAAGTTTTAATTATTCAAAATCACTAATTTTCACATAATTTTAAAATATGCAGCTTGATATATGCCACATGGTCCTTCATTATTAATCTCATATAGACTTTTTTTGTTTGTTTGACATATAATTAAAATAGGTAAATTTTCCAGGGGATTAATAATAGTTTTTTACTTGACAGTCTGCACTGCTTGACACTACAGTGAAATCTTAACTGGATATAGTGGTAAATTCTGTATTTTGCTCAGTTGACACTTGCTGAGCTCATGTCTGCTGAAAACACTTGATTTGGTTTTGCTCTTCTCATTTTGCAGCACAGAATCTGATGGAAAACTTCAAGTTCCAGTTTCTGCTAATAACAAATCTCAGAGCATTTTCTGTTGCTATCCTAGCCTTCCTTCTTCCCTAAGTACTTTGATCCTTGGAATGCATTTTCCAGCAAATAATTCATATGGACAGAAATGAAATCAAGCTTTCAAATCCTATGTGGCTTTATAAATCTGTGCGGATTTTTGTGGTTCCAAAATGATAAAGAGGGATTTTATTTGAAATAAGAGGTTTTCTGGAGACTTTGAAAAGAACAACCATAATAACTGAGGCACAAGTTTTATTCCAGCTCTGAGGAGAGAATATCAGCTATGACTCTGGTATTTCATAGTCTCCAGACAACTTTTACATTTTGTTACTGAGTTGCCTTTTACCCATATTGAGGTAGTTGTGGCAGTGGAGCAATTTACTGCCTTGTTATTCTTAGCCCTTGAAACAGACATTAAGTGGTCATCATAACCCAGTGGTTTGGGAAGAGTCTTGAAGATGTCCTGCATTAGCCCTGGGCCCTAGCTGCCCCATGACCAGATCAAGAATGCGTTTAACATCCACTTTTATTTACATCTATTCCCCTACATCTATCTGATCTGGGCTTAAACACAGAGGAATACAGTTCTGGGAAACACATTTCCTCTGCATTTTAGCACATTGCCTGACCTCCTAGCTTATGGTGATACCACTGTAAGTGACTGCCTGCAGCAAGATGGGCAGAAGCACATTTTACAGTGACTGGCAAAGACAAGGCTGGTGTATTTTGCAAAAGCTTTTCATTTTTAATGAGTTATTCACTTTTTGTACTCATTTTATTTAATAGCTTAGCCTTCTAACTCTCTCTTCTCTCTGGTAGTGAATTACTTTCCAGAAATAATAGGGAATTTTAAGCATCATCATGTTGCTGGTATTGTCACTTGAAAATGTGGGTCGCCATCACCTCGTCACCCCATCCTGGTTTGCTCATTAGTGGCGCTCTGTATGGAAAACCTCTAAAGATCATTACCACTGTAGTCTAAAGCCAATGTGCCAGCATAATGAAAAACAATTCAGCAGTTCCCTATGCTCTGTTAGTTGTGTTTGTCATAAATGAGTTGTGGAGATTTGGAGTGAATGATCCATATCATATTGAACTGTCCTTTTTATCGCTGACAATTGAAGGTGACTGAAAAGCTGGGTCAGTGTCAGACTGTATCTAATTGGAAACCTTTCCTCATTAATGTTCAGTGTTGACTTGTATTAGTTGATGAAATTAGGAGCACAGTGGAATAGATTTTGTTACACAGAATGAACTGGTTGAGCTCTCTTCCATTTCAATGTTATTTTAACCCCACCCCTGGCACTGAGAAAGGAATCCAGAAGCCAGGGAGCTGCGAGTGAGGCCGGATTAAGAGGAAATAGAGTAAAATGTCAGTGCTGCTCAGAAAATTGAAACCATGTGCGTATTTATGCCACATTTACTCCAGCAAATCTGTTGTAAAAATACTTCCTTATAGATCATCTGGGGTTCTTTTTTTGAAGCAGGAGGAGAAAAGAAATGTTTCCCAGGTAAAAAGGAAATGGCAAACCTGGGGGAAAAAAATGAATGCTTGTTTTCTGGAAAGCAGAACAAAACAACAACAACAGAATTATTTCTATTTTAATATCTTTCCATATGAGAAATGCAAGAGTGCTTTATCTACCCTCGACTCTGAATTTTCCTGTTTACTAGCTCCTACAAAATCTTGGTAATTTAAAGAAACAAAGACAATTCTGTAACACTAAAATTCTTAAATATAACAACAAGAGTCTATAGAAAACACCATACTAATAAGATAGAAGAGAGGCAATATTTAGGTTTTTTTTTTTTTTGTGGGCAGCAGTATTTTGATGAATTTCAAAAAGTAATAATATTGAGAAATTCAATTAAGGTGTAAATTATTACAGCTAGATTTATCATAAGGCAATTATCATAAGGCAAAGGATCATGATGCCTTAAGACTCTTAAATAAAGGTAAATTCTGCCATTACGGACAAATGGGCTTACAAGAGATTCTCAGTATATAGTGATTTGCTATCATCACAAAAAAAAAAATGCTGCATGATTTTGTCCTCAAACCTACAACAGCCTCTCAAATATAGAAATATAATCTTTTTTTTTTAACTTCAACAGTAATTCATTAAAACTGAATACACAACGGATAGTGTGCTGTCAACTCTTTGTAATGTATCCTTTAAGCCCATAAGTCAGTGCTAATTATGGACAGAACCTCAAAACATACTGGGAATGAGATTTTCAGATTTGTTCTGAAAAGAGCAAGGGCTTGCTTTTCCAGGCCACTTGTCTGAATCTCTCAGAGATTTCGACTTCTATTTAACTGATGATTTTTGCCCCAGAAGTCTTCCCACAAACCAAAACATGTAAGTGGACCCAAAATTTCACTTATGTCTATATCTCAAAGGCATGCCAAAATCACCATGCAAATAGCTTCAAGTCTGTGATCTCAGAAATTCCACTTCTGATCAGAGCACTGAAATCAAAATAAACAACTCCCATAGATTGCTTTCAAGACTCAAAAACTGTTCAACCCAATTCAGATAGTCCTCTGAGCTGCTTTGTCAATGTCGACCTATTATCAAGAGATTGACACATCCTCAATAAAAACAGTACTTTCCTGTAACTCTGCTAACTTGTAATCACAAACACCATCATATAAAAAGATTTTTAAAAATGTATGGTTTAATTAGTGGAAAAGATAAATGTATCAAAAATAGAGACTATCACATGCTCTTTTTTTTTTAACAGAAGGTGATTGAGCAACAAATTACCTTGGTGCACTGCTGAAGCATTATGTTGGTCCTTTTATCTACTTATTAACTTAGAAATGAAGTTACAAAATTTTAGTACATCTTTCAGTGCCTTTTTATGCTTTTATTTTATGAATATTATGTTTCCTGATTTTTGAATAAAGATTTGGTGTGACTTTAGAAAAATCTAATAGGTGTTTTTGATCTGTTTTGACTATGACAAAAACCTAGAAATCTGCCTATTATTACAAGAAAGCTTGCATTATAACCCCAAAATGTATGTTATCCACTGGAGTAACAATTTCAGAGGTTATTCCTAGCTACCAGTAGAAAAGATATAATTGTTTCCACTTGTCTTCAATCAGAGATATTTTGATTTACATAATACATTCTCTTTCAAATCTTTTTTCCATTTGGCATGTTAGGAGCAGACTTGATACCAGTTGCTGCTTTGTTTCTAATCCTGGTGCTGCTGGACTTGAATAGCTTGTTAGAATCATATTTTAATGTCCCAACATCTTTCCTCTGATGTTCTAAGAAGGCTTTGCCCCAGCTTCAGAGGTCTTCTTTGGCTCAACATAAAAAGACAGAAGAACAAGTCATACAACTTTAATCTTTCCCCCCCAGAGCCAAGCATTTGGAGTGCAATGAATATTTCACATTATCAGGGTAGTTTTTGGAAATGAATTTTGCTACAAAGGAAATTTTTGAAATTCCTCTACTCAACTCCCACAAGATATTTAAAATAACAATGAAATCAATTAAATTCTAATAGGAACTATGGCGGAGTTGGAAGTAAGAGAAAATGAAACAAAACAAAACAAAATAATATATGCAAAACACATCATGATTTTGTGATAGAAAGCTCACTGTGTAAAAGATCTAAGGTATATATACCTAGATGAGAATAAACAGCTGTTACCTAAGCAGCAAAGTGAATTCTCTAATTTCTAAATAGTATAATTTCCAAAATGGAACCACTGGCTTTGATAAGAACACCAATGTTTAATTAAGGTGTTTAGGTATTTGTTTTGGAAAATGCTGATATAGACATATCTATTCTTGTATTGTTTACAGACTTCCTTCAGATGCCACTGTATTCTTTTCCATAACTCCAGAGGTCAACATGGTTGCTTTGCTCAGGTTCATAAGTAATCTTCCCTTGTTTCATCTTTATTGAATTTATGAACCAGAACCACTAGGAAAATTTTAGATATTAAACAGAACCCATTGACATCCAGACATGGGAAGCTAGTGGTTAAACCCACACATCTTTCCTCCCAAGTTGTCATTCATTGACCTTCCTCTTGGTGTTTCAGGTGTTGTTTAAAAAGTGCTGCATTTTGTTGGCACCAGATCTGGAATTCATATTGGCCATATTATTTGGCCACGTTATAAAATAGCATCATCCATCTGACAAATGGAAAATTTTTAATGGGTGCACTCTTAATTATAATAATTTGGAAGAGAAAGACATCAGCTGAAGCTGTAGCGAGAAGGTCATTCAATGAGATTTATGACTTTGCAGTCCATTTTCTATTTTCACATTAATATCAATCTTTGCAGATCATAATTCCTGTTTTGCTTGCAGTTTATGATTTTTTTTCTCTTTTTTTATTCCTATGAAGGCAAGAGACAAAATGTGACTACTCAATGTTTTGTTTGTGGTTAGATCTTGTTAGTGACATGACAATTTCTAAAATTTCACACAATTGCCTTCAAAGAATAGCATCTCTGGGTCACTGGTATTCAGGGGAAAAAAAAGATATATACATCAAAGCTTTACCAATGGATATCTGCACTGCACCAGATGAAAAGCAGAAAGGACATGGAGAAGAAACAGCAAGTGAAATAATCTTTCAAATCTCAAAATATCTGAAAGTCGGAAAAAAAAAAACCACACACTTCCCATGCATCTTTACCAAGACTTCATACTAGTAACAGGCTATTTTGCACAGCCTCTCTGTAAAATATTGTATTCAAGTGATTTTTTTACTGCTTTCAGCATCAGCTGTGCCATTCATGAATTGTTGGGGTTTTTTTTTGGTGTGTTTTTTTTTTTTTAGTCTTTTTCTCTTTTTCTTTCTCCTTTTCCAGAAAAAAAAATCAGTTCCTCTTTTGGAGAAGATGTGCACATCTGGAGTTGCTGCCACGTTCACTGTTCCCAGACTAAGCACAGGGATAGGAACACCCCTGCCACATGTGTGAACATCACCACTACATTGAGCCCTCAACTGTTTTCTTCAACTGGCAGCTTGGTTCCTACTGGGACCCTGGGTTTCAGGGCCCTGCAGCTGGTGAGGAATAACCCAAGGCATCAGGACAGACTAGGAGTTGACTTGATGGAAAGCAGATCCACAGAGGGGGAGTTGGTTGACACCGAGTTAACCAGGAGGCAGCAGTGCCTTCATGGCCAAAAGGCCAATGGGCTCCTGGCCTGCATCAGTAGATGAAGGGAGGGGATCCTGCCCTTCAGTTCTGTTGAGGCCACACATGGAATACTGTGGGTAATTTGGGGCTCCCCAGGACAAGAGGGATGTGGAACTTCTAGAACAGATCCAACATAGAGTGACAGAGATGATTAAGGGACTACAGTTTCTATCTTATGAAGAAAGACTGAGTGAGCTAGGCCTGTTTAGCCTACAGAAAAGAAGACTGAGAAGAGATCTGATCAATAAGCCCCTGAGGGGAGAGTGTAGGGAGGATGGGGACAAACTCTTCTCGGTGCTGGCAAGTGACAGGACAAGGCGTAATGGATATAAATTAATATACAGGAAGTTTCATCTCTATATGAGGAAGAATTTCTTTCCCATGAGGGTGACAGAGCTCTGGAACAGGCTGCCAAGAGAAGTTGATCTCTGGAGATCTTCAAAACTCACCCTGTGCTCCATGTTCTAGATACCCCTGCTGGAACGGAGAAGTTGGACTAGATGATCTCTCAATGTCCCTTCCAACCTCAACCATTTTGTGATTCTGTGAACCTACCAGTACCTACTTACTTGTGTGTCAATCATGTTTAGACTTTAAGCAAATGTCAACAAATAGCTCTCTTCTCCCCAAAAATTCATCCTGTGAAAGCTTCTGACATTTCAATAAATGACTTAGATGGAAGTCTAAGCATACGTCTAAGCATAAATCCTGCCTCAGCCAAGGAACTTGATCACATGATTGTCATACAAACTCGAAGAAAACATAAGAATTGTTCCATGTCTCCTCAAAGATAACCTTGTATGAATATAGCCAATTAGGATGAGTACATATGTACAAATCTAGAAACAACCAACGTGTATTCAAGAACAGGATTTTGACATGCAGGTAAAACAACAACAAAAAACAAAGGCCGTCAGAAGGAGAAGGTCAAGCTGTGAATGCAAGATAAGCAAGCACATCATGATAGTGCAACGGATGAGACTATTTGTCTCATTCAATTTCATCTTCAGGTCTAACTTGCCAGGAGAAGATTAACTGTAACTTAACATTTAACTTAGTTTTCCTTGTAACTCTATTATATATACCTTAGTGACAAGTCAGACTGGTAGTTAACTTAAGGTTAATAATACTATTCCTATATTGGAAAATAATAAAAGAAATGCTATTCTTTCGTTCTTGCTTTCTAAACTAAAATCTCTATTAGCCACTGATACATTGTTGCAGCAATATTGTGATAGAATATACTTTCTTGTTTTTCCTCAGAAATACATAATATCCCTTCCCCTGCTTTTCCTAATTTGTAGGAAACAGGAGTCTATCTACATGGCCCTTCTGTGGCTTGTAAAGGTGCGGCTGCTATAAATCAAAGAAATGGTGGCATTAAAGAAGGTAGAGAGAGGTGCAAGTAGCATTTTTCTCTGACCTCTCTGTGAGAGAGTCAAGTCTAATGTTTAATGAAATGAAATCTCTTTCAAGGGAATACGAATGAGGCTGCCTCTGGAGTGCTGTTCTGGGGAAATTATTTCAGCTGGCCTCTGAGAAGATTTACACCTGGGTCTCCTGTGTCAGAAGCTAAGGCAGGCAGCAGGGACTACCTAGAGACCTTCTTAAAGCCGAGAGCTGCCTCTGAAAATGCTTGAAGTAAAAAGTTTTCAGAGATATAAACAAATTAAGCAAGTGTCCAAAATGACTATGACTTTCCTATAAATAAAAATGCCAGCCTATCTAAGAATTTCCTGGCTGTAACAGGGCAAGAAATTAAAGATATTTATTATTTGCTCAAATAAAAAGGGCAAAGAATTCAAGAATTCAAGATTTCAAGAATTATCTTCTTTTTCATATTACTAATGATTAGTCTTTATATTAGAATAGTTCTTAAATCTTATTTTCTAGACACAGTCTTTAGTCAGGAAGCTTTGCCTTTCTTATACAGTACTGCAAAGGCAACTTAAATTTATTTTCTTGATATGTTTGTCTGATGAAATTTAGCATTTTTTCTTTAAACTATTAAGAACTTCATATATGAGAGAACGAATTTCAGAAAATAATTTGGCTGTTGCTTTACATGAATCAGTAAAAAAATTATACTCCAAGTAATCTCAAATATATCACTGATTGAACTATTAAAAATGGTGGTAAAATGAATTTTGTATAAATAAATCACTATCTTTTCACCACTAGGATCAAACAAGTTGTTTTTTTCAGATGTTAGAAAATGTTAATTGTGTTTCTAAATTAAATCTTTTGATGTGTATCCCAGTCTGCTTAATATTAAAGAACTGCTACATGACACAACCACATAAACATGTATTTGGTTAGCTAATCTTTGAAAATGTCTACAATTTTAGGAGTTACATTAATACTCAAATAAAAATCTACCATTGAGAATAGTCAAGCTTCTGAATACAGGGTTTCAAAACTACCAAAACCCTGATCTCTTTGACTGAGAATCACTGATGCCTCTGCAGTAATGTAAATGGTCTAAATACCAGCAGAAAGGTCAATTATTATGCAAAATGAATAATGGGTTCAGGACCATCACCATTTCCAGCTGCCAGAAAGTATTCTCTGAGTCTGCCTGCTGGGTGTTTGTCTGCTTCCCCTGTGGGTATAGCCAGGTCCTTCCAGAAAAGGATGCAGTAACAATATTGCTGGATACCCAGGAAATATACTTGGCAAAATGTTTGAGAAGATAATGGCCTTAAATACAGATAACTAGAAAGAGTATTTACTTCTAGTGCCTGGTCAGTTTTATTAATAAATTTTATTAATGAATATTTTTATAAAGTATATTGGTATGAATATTGTAAAATCATTAATCTGAAAATAATTATCTGAACGTTTCTTCTGTAGTATTGGCATTGGATGAGTCATTTCTATTCTTTCATCATTTCCCTCAGCTACTCAAATGCTCTAGGTGATCACCATTGTTTTTTAAAAAAAAACCAAAAATGAGTTTTATATTTACAACCACAAGTATTTAGAGAAATAAGTTCCAACTCGCATTGTACTAAAAATGCTATTACCTTATTTCAAGGGACAAAATCAATACCTCGTGACTTACATGCTCAGTCTCTTTGTAATTTAAATAATCACTGAGAATTCTTCATAGGGCATCTGCTGCTTAAAATTTGCCAGAAAGCTTCATCAAGTGTTTTGAATAAAAAACTACCCAAAGGAAGAATGATTCAAATGGGAATTTATATAAGCAGAAGATTTTACTACGGTTATAGATTAAATTTGATCTCCTATAATCTCTATACAACAATGGAGAAAATCCCTACAGTCTCGACCTGCTCTGCCTTCCTAACGACCATCACCCTTAATAATCTTTCCATCCTTTACTGGAGTTTTTTTTACCTTGTTGTATTCAGAAAAATGAGGAGCCACAGGCAGAGCTTGCCATATGGTACATGGAGCCCTGCCAGTGCTTCTCTTCTCAAATTTGAAATATCCTTCCTGCTATTTAAATCTTTGGTCAGTTTTAATGGTCCTCAACCTATCCTTAACAATCAGCTGTAGGGCATTAGAAGATGAGTCCAAAGTATCAATAAGAGAAGCTCACCAGCTACACTGTAATTTGTGTTTTATTATTGATATCAAGAGCTGAAATGCAGGAACTACAAAAGAATAAAGCATCCTATGGTCCTTCCTGAACTTGGAAGAGCATTTTAACAATATAGGATGCACTGAAATAAAATGGTAGGTTTGAAAGTGAAAGTCTTGTCCTCATGCAACTGTCAAACTGTTACAGGAAATGGAAGGTAAAGCTATAGTGAAGGGGAATAATAGATAATTAGAAAATGTCTTCCTGATGTCATGGACCCTATTCTCGTGGCTACTGGGTGAGGAAGGAATAAAAGGCCCTTAGAGAAAATCAAATATGTTCCTGGTATGCCCAAGAGCTCAGCTCTCTTGCACTTTGAAGAGTGAAATTGTACATGGCAAAAGGGGAAGCCATATCAACTCTGAGATAATGGAGTATCGAGATGCAGAAAAAGCCCTGGGGAATCATCTTTCCAAGAATCAAATATTAAATTAAAAAAAAAAGGAGAAAGAGAAAGCAGCTGAGATTTCATCATAGAACCAGGATCTGTGTTTTATCACTATAAATGCAAAGAGAAGTTAATACTACCTCTGAGCAGAAAATCAGAATAAACAGTGATTAAAATATTTGTTCACTTAGAAATTAATATTGTTATTTTGGCTGGTCCCAAGGAGGGTGGGGTCCCCAGGAGAGTCTGCAGTGTGCGAAGGTTCTTACTGCCTGTCAGTCTCTCCCAGAAGACAAGGACACAGGAGGCCCAGGGTGGAAAATCTTTACTGAGGAGCACTGAAAGGGCTAAAGGAAGGAAACCAGAGCCTGGCATTTCTTCTCTGGTTGGTTGGGATCTCATATTAATCTGTAACACAATCTATCAGTTGTGCACAGACAAAGTTCTGGTCATGGGCACCTGAAATAGTGTTTGGTAGGGTTTACATGAGTGACAGAGTGTCTTCCCAAGGAGAAAGACTAATTAAGAGTAACCCTAGCCCTTGAACCTTCAGAGTCAAAGAACAATAAAACAAATCCTGGAAATATAACAAAGGAAAAATAGAAAAGCTTTCGGTTGATATTTTGGTGGCTTGACTTTCCTTTGGCTTTGCAGAGATGGGAACAAGCTCACATGCAGCCAGGTTTATTTTTTGATAGCCAAGAAATAAAGGTCTCGGAGCTGAAATGTCACAATGCTTCTTATTTTCAATTTTCAGGTTGTAGTCAAAAGCCGAGCCTGACATTTTATCTTGAACTCTCATAGTTGTGGGAAAACAGAAAAGGAGAAGAAAATAAAAAGAAAAAAGGCTCAAGGGATTAAGGACAAAGTGTCCCTTGGAGGTGCCACTGCTGTTCTTGGATGGGGGATGCTGGCAGCTGCTCCCAGGCCTGGTCCATGGAGCACATGCCACCCACAGTCGCAGTGGCCACAGTGGCCGTGGCTGGTCTCTCTGTGGGGTGGCTTGGGCAAGGATCCAGGCTGGCTCTCAGCCTTGGATCTTGGGCACGTATGCTTCTCACTGCTGCATCAGCTTCTCTCTGCACAGCCAAAGTGAATTTTCTTCCTAGTAGAAAGCCTTAAAATTTCCCCGCTAAGTGCCCTCAGATTACATAAATGGTGTTTCATTAAATTAAATTAGTGCACCTTAGACACTGCTATTATAATCATTTTCCCTATCAGTTTTAGAGTATCACACTTGGTAAAGTTCCTGATTAGACACTCATTTGCCTATCCAAGATAAACAAATAAATGCATACTCTGATTTCTTATAGGTCTTTCATGTAGAGCAAGAGTTCAATTGTATCATAAACAATGCTCTGACAAACAATTGCAGTCTCATTTGGTGCAGGAATACTTGCTTTTACACCTGGGCTCTGCTGAAGCTCACTGCAGCCTTTCCAGCTCTGTCATTTCCTGATAGTGGGAATGAAGGGGAGAGCTGGCTCATGAATTAAAGCCTTCAGAGCAAACACAGTGGTAAGTGCCACACTCATGCTGATAATCCAGGAAGCAAGCACATGCAATTTAAAAAGGGTCAAAGGCATTATGCCTTAATGTTAAGGGCATTCACTCTAAGACCGAGATGAGCCCTCATGACAGCCCTTCCTATTGCTGAGTGACATATTTGGGGGAAGAAGATTTGAAATAATGCAATGATAAAGATTTATTGCTATGTTTACATTCATGTGAATTATTTACATTTATGTTACATTAAATTTTTATGCCACTGTAATGAATACAAAACAACTTCCTATGCTTGTAAGCTAGCTATGCTTTTCATGCTGTGGCTTTGATTTCCCATTTTGCTGTTCAACACCTCGTTTGTCCTTTATACACAATTTACACCCAGTTGCTACTATAGCTCCAACTGAAAATCAGTCCCATATGTTAACAGTAAAACAGTTTTCTGTGAAATCATTTCAAACACCACATTTCATTTGTTGAAAAGTTGCTCATTTAAAATACAAATATTAAAGCTAAGATTGTGTAAGAAAGAGAGAGAAAAATAGAAGGAATGCATTAAATTTCTGATAAATCAAGATATAAGTGGATATAAGAAAATAAACAGACACATACGGTGTGCCAGAATATTTGCTCATCATAAACGTACTCTCTTTGCCAAGCTAATGAACTAGCTATTACCTGTACTGAATGTTCTCACTCATTTTTCTGCAGCTGCTGCCTGACTCAATGGATTACATGGAAGCCCACGGAACCACCCCAGTGGAACAATATGCATTTTTTCCATTATTATTCCTGTTTCTTTTATTTTTTTTCTTTTTAACAGGTGTCCCCATCACAGTACCATGTTAAGTCAGACTATCTAACATTAGAACATCACTCACCACAAGAATGAATTCCGTGGAAAAGATGCATACCACAAGGCAGTCTTTTATCATCTCTTCATCATTGTTTTGTTACAGATAGACAGAAGTAGAAAGAAAAAGAAGAGAAAAGCATTGTCAAGGTCACCAGCATTTTTCTGGTGCAGGATTTCCCCAGGTGAAATTATTTTAATTTACATATTTGCAGAGATAAAGAAAGGTCCTGCTGTGAAAACCACAATATTCACTGTAGCGTGTGGTGCTGATGAGCTCCACCAGATGATAAAGCAAATTGAAATCTCACATTTCTAAGACCTTTCTTTAGTGGGGGGAAAAAATCATAGGAAGAGTTATAATGTAGTTAATGGAATTGCAGGGCTGATCTCACTAATTTTAAAATTCTGTTATGTGCATAGGTTATCATACTAATTAGCTTCATCTGGAATATTAGTCATCTTAATAGAGGGCTTTCATGTTTCCTTTAACTCCAATTCTAAAGCTTCCAGTTTGATAGTCTCAGACTGCAATAAAACTCAAATCTCACAAAACAGATGAAAACTAGATAATTGGATTTTAAACAGGCCACTTTGCTGTAGGCATGTCATCAAAGGAAAAACAGCACAACTGAACTCTCTAGTAGTTCTCAAACCCAAGTAAACGGGAGGTACATCCCCAGAGTAAGAGGCAAATCTAGCAAATGCCAGATGCTTCTTTTCTTTTTTCCTGAACTCTGTCCTGCAGAGCAATGTGTTAGTTATTCTCTGCAAATACATAAACAGAGCTAAATTATAGAAACCCAGATTCCTGAAAGTGAAGCAAAATGGAGAAGAAAGGAAAATTTCATATTTTTAAGTGACTCTGTGTCTATATGGTGTTGCTCCCATGAATATTCTGGCAGACATATCTGCTAATAAATAGTAGAAAGAAATCTCACCACTTTAGGAAAATATTGCAAAAAGTCATTCCAAAATTCAGATTTTTTTATATAATTTCAACTTAATTTAAAAATTATAAAACAGAATTCTAGATATACTTGAGCCCAATTAGATGAAAGCACTCTTGAATACTTTTACATTGACTTGTTTGTGGATCATCTGGTTCCAAATTAGCTGTGAAAGCAACTAGCAATTGTGCCAGAGGGGACTTATTTTTTCTTTTCTAAACACCTTTTAACCACATGGTAACTCCATCTCTCTTAAGCTTTTCATTTGCTGTTTAACTAAGGCTTAAAAAATCAATACCAGAAAACGTTCAATGTCAAGCACACCTGTCAACAAGTTATATTTTTATTATTATATTAGAAAAATCCCTACACAGGTAAACTAGATGTGTAGTGGTATTTTTGACAGTCTATCATTAGATAAAGGATTATATTTGGGTTTAGTGATGGTCTTTCATAGACTCTAAAGACTTCAGCTGCAAGGCAACTTATTCGCTGAGTTAAAAAAAAAAAGAGTATGTAAGTAATGTTGATTACTGAACATTCAGAAACATAACAGAAGTACCAATCAATGAAGATATACATTGTTTTCTATTTCAAGAGAATGTTGTAAGGTATCCATAAAAATTGTACACTATTTTTACAGCTTTAGTAGTGTTATTATATATATTTGAGGTTTAAGATTCTCCAGAATATTTATATCTGATTTTTTTTTTCAGTACAGATACATTCTCTTAATTATTTTTCCCAGGACAGAAGATTGCTATCCGTTAGAACTTTTTTTTCCCATTTCCCTCAGAAAATATGGAAGATTTAGGACCAAAGAATTCTTCCAAAAGTGAAGGGGCATATATAAAAAAGTAATACCTCTATGGAAATACATATTTACTGCCTTAAAACGATTTAACAAAACCTCAGTTATGATTTTTATGCAGGTGCATATTCTTTTTTCCTTTGTTAATGTCCATTTTTTATGGTTATAACAATACACTTTTCTATAACAAAACACTTTTTCAAAGGGAGAAAAAAATGAAAGAAACAGAGCCTCAGCAATGAATCCCAGTGATTACTCTTTAGAAACTGAAAGGTCCAGTTGCCAAATAAGTAAGAAAACTTTATTTTCATCTATATCACAGTAAAACTAGGATAAGGCAATGGAAAAATCATAATCATTTGTTTTGATCTGAAGAGTATTAAAATCTCTGAGAGGACAGAATTACAGCCAAGCATCTAAAAAAAAATATGATGAAATTAGAGAATTACAGACTCATAGAATTCTTCATTTGTATGATTTTATACACAAGGAAACAAATCAGAAATAATGTTTGATTTGAGATGTCAATCAAGGGTCATAACTGAGCAAGGTCTTGCTGGTTTTGGAGCTCTGAAGAGATCAGTAAGACACTTGCTATTTCAGCCCACTTGTAGCAATCACTGCATTAAAAGAAAGGCTGCTTGTTGTTGTGTTTTCTAGTTAATGGACAAAGCTGTTCTCTGCTCTTATCATCAAACGGAGGTCTCCAGAAGAAGAAATATAGCTGAAGGACACGAAGATATTTAACTATGTCACTGCAAAAAAAAAAAAAGATAATTTAAGCTTTCTCCAGAGTGGGGAGTCTGTGGGTTTTGTGTTATATTTGAAGGAAGACATGTGGCAATATACGTATTGCAGAGAAAGAAATTGCTTCTGAGAATGGCGACCCCAAAAGGTTGTGGTCTGAAGTTAATAGTTTTATTCTGAACATACTGTACCCCATGTAGAGGACTGGCATTTGTCAGCCTTGTTGTGTAAATAAAACTCTGGTCTTTGTTCTCTAGAACTTGTGTGGGAGCAAGTCAATGAAAACAGGAACCAGGGAGCTAAAGTAAGAGCAAGTCAGTGGCAGATCTGTGCTTAAATGACCTCTGGGTTTTCAGCTATCTATCAGTTCTTACTTTAGAAGCTTTTTCAGTTTCCTGTGAAAATTGCTGTGAAGAAAAATGTATAACCTTGCCTTTTGTAAGTCCTAGATATTTCTCAGCTTTGTTTAAAGCTGAGAATGCAAAATTCAGACTTGCTTTCAAAAAAAGAAGCTTCAAAATATTAATAGATCTCAAGGTTTGTGAAATTGGTAATATGAGAGTCTGAGAAGCCAAATGTTCTTTGTACAGAGTGGGAAAATGGAGAATACTTACAAAAAATGGACAGTTATACCTCTTAAGATAATTGAGAAAGGTTCCCCTTGGGTGATGGGTAAGTAGCTTCATATGTTAGTAGAAGTTAAATGCATAACAAGATACCTATCTTTGTATCTAAGGAGAAAGGAACCAAAAGTTAGTTTGCTTTTTGTTCAGAAGACCTAACTTCAAAGACCCTCAATGTCCTTCACCCTCAAGGGACTGGCTTAGCACATTGCTGAATGAGGCATTAATTGTTTAGTTAAATTATTTAATTAACCCTGAACAAGCTCTTTTAGGGGATGCAGCAAGGGACATTTAACTAACTTCCCTCCAAGTGAAAACCTTTACTGGTGTAAACTGAGAGCAGAGCAAAAAATTGCCCCGTATGAAATTACATTGATGACATTTTGCAGATTGAGACATACTTACAGTAATATTTAATTAGCACAAATACCTTCTCATCCACATATTTTTAAAGAAATAGAAAAAAATAATCAGAAGATGTGACGTTGCTCTCCAGTCTCTCCTAGCCCTCTCCATCCCTCACAAGTCACTGCCAGCAAAAGGGATAGCAGCTGAGGGAGAGAAGATACTGCAAACATTAGCAGGATGTGGGTCTGCTTGTTTCAAGTGACTTCTCAGGACAGCAATAGCCAGCATTTTAGCTGGTGAAAAATGCATTCAGCAAACTCTGAAAACATTAGGCAGAATGAGATTATGTGACAGTGAAGGCTATCCCAGTTCTGACAAACAAGAAAAAAAAAACAAACGCAGAACTGTATTCTACCATGCATAACAATATTTTCAGGCTGTGCTAAGCAACTGTTTTAACTGTGAACATCAAGGAACACAGAATATATTTAAGCACAGTTTGGTGCTGAGTCTTAGTGAAAACTCCTCCCTGAAGATGTCTTAGATTCAAAGCTTAGTGAAAAAGGGGAAAAAATATCCAGTTTAAGAACTGTGGTAGCATAATTTACTTCATCTGAGCAGCCTTACATTTTGTTCAGTGGAAAAAAAAAGTGTTTAAGATTTTCAGTCTAACCTTTGATGTTTTTGGCACGGACTTTGGAAATTATTTCTTAAATTGAGAACGAATAAAGCAAATATAGTATCATAGTACCCATGAAAGCTACTGTAGGATATTTTATTGGATGTGGCTGGTCTAGCTGGGGTGAACAGCTACCAGACACTGACGTCCATAGAAGAATGAGGCCCTGGGTAATATGAAAGTTTGCACAGCTGCATCCTTTTGGTAGGATAACTTGTCTGCAAAATTATAATATGCAGCATATGGGTCTTATTCAAAAGTTCTGATTAAGATATTAAGTTTAACCATGACTGCCCAAGGCAGCTTTGCAGTGGGTACTTTGAAACCCAACATCCAACACAATTTTACTGCTTCCTACTATTGGACTCTCTTTTCCTTCACGATTCACTGTAGAAGCCAAAAATGACAATAGCCCACATGCACAGGATGTATTTATTGTCTTGTAGTTTTGAAAGAGATGCTTTTGTAACTAATTTTTTAAACACTTATGTAGCACTGTTGAATTTATTTATCTTAGCTTGCAAACACTGTGAAACTAAGGGAAAAAAAGCTCTGTTATTGAAAACAACTCTATTTCCACAGACATCCTGACAGAGAGCAAACTCAGCCAATGACAGGGCAAGAAGGCAAGTTTTTATTAGGCAATCCTGAAGTTCCAGGTCAAGGGCTCCTCACCCTAACATCAATTTCTCTTTAAATTAGAAGGATGACAGTCTGACTACCTCAGTTAACCTTAGGTCCTATGACATCTCTCATGGAAGTGTGCTGCTAATAAAACGGAACCACTTCTTTAGGGCTCCAGTGGTCAAAAATCAGTGTCTTAGTTGTCTGCCAAAAATCTGTTGGAAACCAATTTTGATAACTAGATGGAGTCCAACAGAGAGTGATCACACCATCCATTGCAAAATATGTTTATCCTTGCATGAAAATCCTCTTACTAGTGGACTCAGATGTTGCTGCTGCCAACGAGCATGGAAGGAATTGAATTGTGCCTATGCCAATCAGTAGATGGCCAGGTTTTGTGATGAATGCCATTCTCTTGAGTATCCAAAAAAAAACAGAAAAAGCAAGCATGTTATTGGAGTTTTTCTGTTGTCCCACTATGGCTACAAGCTCAAGGAGACTGCCGTCAAAAGTCCTTCTGAGGAAATCAGATAGACTAATGCAGCATGGTGCCACATTTGTATTTTTGCCAAGCAGCATACATTAAAGCAGGCTAAAGGTTGCCTTCAATGCTGCTGGCAGACAATAACAGACACAGGGACTTTAGGGCCTCCTCATGCTCCCTTTCCTGGCCTACATGGGTAATTTCCAGCCAGACTTTAGTATTCAACCTAGCAAACCTTGAAATGGTGATGAGTAATGGAAATATTTTTTTGTAGTTTGGACTAAGATTTGACAGCCTGTTCCCTTATTATTACATTTCTGGCACATTGTAGTTCACAAGAAAACTTTGCATTATAAAGTAAAATGCTGCTGTAATAATTGACTGTAGTGTAAATATAATTTCCTATTGTGTTCCATGTTTCTGCCAGACTTATTTTTCTAGCTGGTCTTATGCTTTATTGGCCATTAGAATAGAATATGGTAAGTGTCCTTTATTACTTCATGCAGAAAGATATTTCAAGTTTTGCAGCATAAATCCAGTGCTATCCCTGTGCTCCTTCTCTGCTAGAGCTCAGTCATCTGAATAAGAAATAAGCTTATGCTGGTGTTAGGGTTTAACTAGCAATGAATTTCACTTTATTACAATATTTATGAAAGCTTTTAAAAATGCGGTTAAGTGCAAAGCTTCCATGGGGCTTCAATCAATATTTCTTGAGGAGGAGGACTTTAAAAAGCTGTGGAACTTAACATTCCTTTCTGACACCTCACCTTTCTCTGCCTTTCTTCTCTTCTACTTTTTCAATGTGTCCTGCCTCTGTATCTCAATGGCCATGGAAAGTTGCTTTTGTTCACTTGCTTGCTGTTTAGAAAAGATATCTCTATGTTGCCTACAAGATAAGCAAACAGCTTGGAAAGCACAACCAAGAAGCCCAGGACAGAACAATATCCAGGCCATTTGCAAGGTCTTTCCTATCAAATCAGTATCGCAAATCAGCTCTGTATAGGAGTTGTGAGAATTGTTATTTGACCTTAATAAACTGCAGTTATAGCTCATAAGAACTAGTTTGTAAACATTTCCTGTGATAAAGACTGTTTTAGGGAGATTGGCAGGGAATTGGGAACCTCTTACCCCCGCCCAGTATATACACACACACATACACACTTCTTCACATGGAGAAATTGAGAGGGAGATGAAAATATAAAACATTATCCTGGTAGGAGCATAAAGTGTAGTTGATTAACGACTTATAAATGCAGAACAGGCCTTCTGAAACTTTCTGTAACTTTCAATATCACAAGGACCAAAGAACAATTTCCTCCAACAACTCTTTTCATTGCAACATGCATAAGCAGCCTTGAAAAACAGGATCTGGAGTCCTGATTTTCATCTTCCCAGGGATTTATCGTGTTTTCCATCCTGCTCATTCTCCATACGTCTTGTACTTTCATTTGTAGAGGAAGAAGGTTAGACAGCACCAGGTCAGCATTCCCAGGTGCTATGTGATTAAGATACTGTCCAGTGAACTTCCCTACTAAAACTTGTCATTAAGCCTCTATTAAATGTGCAGGTGGTAAAACTTCTCCTTATTTTGCACGAAAATGCAACAGCTGCTGTGTTTTGTGCTTAGTTTAACCACCCAGTTTATGAAAAATGAAGTCTGAAAATGCCATTCACAGCAGCTCCCTTGGAGGAGTTCATGTTATGGACTCTTAATTCATAGATCTCAAGCAGACTGACCTATCTAATCTAACCTCTGGGTAGAGGGCATTGCCCAACTTCCGATGCAAAGCATTTGCACCAGTAAGAGCCTGGAGCAGATCCCAAGCCCAAGAAATGACACATCACCTTTTCAGGAACTGAGGCCTTATTATCACACTTGGTGGACACGCCAAGCCAGATCAGTTTCTACTCAGCCATGTCTGCACCATGTATTCCATCATGCAAAACAAATCCTAGATATATAAACAGAGGGTTGCTTTTTTTGGATCTGATTTCCTGATGTTGGAAGCTTAATGGTCTTGATTTGGTCTGTTATCACTTGAGGGCAACTAAAAAACTAGAAAAATTGCTATTCTCAGCTAGCAGATATCTTCATTGCACCAAGAATTTTGAATTGAATTCATGGATTGCAGAACAGTTTAGTTTGGATGGTACCTCCAGAGGTCATAGAAATCAACCTCCTGCTCCAAGAAGATCTAATTGGACCAGATTTCTCAGAGACTTATCAACCTGGACTGCTCACTGTCACTACTGACAGATTGTGTGCCACTGTGACATTTAAATGTGGTGATCTGGCTGTCATGAAAAAGATGCCATAATTCAGTATACTCTCTTGCAGACACCTTCTGTTTGCAATGCTACCAAATGTAGGAAGTAGGTAGTTAAAGGTCATATCTAGTTGAAGACATAGTTCTGAACTCCGTCTTTGGTAGGCTTTATAACCAGAATCTTTACGAGGGTTTAGCAAAGTCTCATTCATTTCCAAGAGTAAAGATGCAAAGTGACATAATCACAAACTGATAATTACAGACTATAAAACAGCAAAGAATAGCAGAGAAGGATTTGCAACAATTTGCAATTCTCAGGGAAGATAAAAGATCAAAATGAAAGTGATCAGAATGACAGAGATCAAAACAGCTGTAAAACAAAGTAAGAGGAACCACAGAAGCAACAAAAGATTTTGATCATATCCAAAAGGTAGGACTAATAATCCTAGAGGAGCAACTTGTTGTCAAAGCACACCTTATTCTGTGGGGCCTTCCTTGAACCCAGTCATCTCCATAAACATGATGTCTTCTAACTCATGACAACTGACACCTCCATGTAAAAGGATTTCCTTTGTCAAAGGCATCAGTAATGTCAAAGAAATCTGCAATATTATGTAAGACATAGCTGAGCATTTACAGTTAAATATTTTTCTGGACTATAAAATATCACAAAACAAATAACAGGAGAGCAACTACCACCAGACTATTACTGGGAGCAAGTACTGAAACTAAAGTTTTGCATACATGCTTTTCTTACGGGAATCCTTTGGGATGAACTACAAAAAGTATTTGCTTACTGTAATCATACATTTCCATTAGAATGATGAACACATGTATTTTAAAGTTGGTGTTATTCACAGACTTTTTAGAGTTTTCACACATTTCAATTTTCCCAGTTTCTAGAAAGCAAAGTATCAGTGAGATCTAAAAATAAAGGCATTGAAGAGACCAGCTTTCTTCCAAGGTGTACTTTCACTCTTTGGTTGTTGTTAACAGATTCTAAAGTGAACACCTTCATACTCCTAAGAAGCAGAATTGCCCAGACTGTAAGCAAAGCAAAGTAAAGGTCCTGCAGTGAGAGTGCACTTAACATTATCTGCTTTCTGAAATGTACACACAGAAACAGAAATCTGGATTGAGACTGCCATAATAAAGGATACCGAGGGTATGTGGATACCTGTTAGTAAGCAGCGAAACTTTTAAGATTGACAGTGACGTGTTACTGACAACAGGAATGAGAATTTTTATCTCTGGGTACATATATATATGTATATATCCATACAATGCATATCTTATGCAATGAGGGTATGATACAGTAAAACTTCCCCTTCTCTTTCTTTCCAAAGGAATCCACTGAGAAAGGGGCGTTTGCCAGGGTAAAACAAGGCAGGTGCTTCCCCTGTCCTTTATTACATCTCCCTCTCGAGATAATTAGTGCAACTACACTTTCTTACCCCATGGGTAATTATCATTAAACCAGAAAAGCATATACTTTAGAAGAAATGATCATTCAAATTATATGACTTTAATTCCACCAACAACTGCTAACCATACCCTTGGACCTAGCCCTTAAGGAAGGTACTCCTTTCCAAGCATGGCTACAGATTAACTGTAATTGTTATTCTCTGTGTGCTTTTCTTTTGATGAATTTCACAATTAGCTTATTTCAAAAAAGGCAGGTAGAATCAAATACCTTGTTATTTAAACTTTCCAAATATCTGTGCCTTTAGGCACTTACTGTAGCATTACAAAGCACTGGAGCCTAATTGAAGAGCACCTGTTGAAACCACAGTCCTCTTAAAATAGTTTCTTTCTGTATCTCTCACTAAAATATAGCCAGAAATATATGGAGCTACTCCCTGTCATTTAACTGAGAAATGTGTATTCTAGAAAAGCAAAGTACCAATGGATCTAAAGCTGGAGAAGCACAAAAACCCTTTGAATTAATGCACATTTGTGCAAGGACATGGTACTGTATATGTGTGATGGATAAAGCCAGGAAAAAGCAAAGGCTTATCCTTTCTGTGGACAAGAATATATATAGCAGATGTGCACTGGACAAATAATAGTATAATAAGGGTACTAAATTATACAGTATCTTACATTCTACAATACAGTAGTCTAAGAGGTGGTTGAAAAACACAATAATTTATTGAAATGCTGACAAGAGAAAAGGAACTTCTCCATGAATGTGCCTTATGTTGAGACAGTGAAAACTGTATTTCTTAAACTCATTTTATATAGAAGGGTTGAGGAGGTTAAGAAATTTTGAAAATATGAGGAACTGCTTTTAAAGCAGTCAAGCAAGCAACAAAAAATCTGATTAGTCATTTTTCCTTGGATTTATGTGCTTGCAAACACAAAAATAGCAAAACACAGATAATGAAAAGCACATACAAGGAAGGGGCTGCAATGTGAGATGAGAGCACAATTCTTGTTTGCTGGGCCCAAAGGTTCTTGGGTTTAATGTGCCTTCTGCATCTATCCTGTTACAAATGATACACCATTTTGATTGTCCACAGGATTTTCAGGGTTTTTCCTTCTATTATGCATTTACAAAATATTTGTATCCAGACAATTCAATAAAGAAACAAAAGAAACAATTTCCCCTTGAGGCCAGGATAAGCTCAAGGATTGGCTCACAGTTTTATTCTCTTTATTTGGGATGGATGACAAATGCCAATGGTGAGAACTTCACTAAAAAAGTACTGGTACAGTGAAACAGATTTCCACAAAACAACACATTTAAAGCAGAATTGTAATGTGCTCTTTTTAATGTCTTTGCCTGTTTTTTTCCTGTGTTGATCACAGGAAGAACAGCATCCTCCCTGATGGGCAAAATCCTGCTTTTGCCGGTTCCAGACGCGCCTGGGACCTAACAGAGAAGAGAGACACCACAAAATGTCCTTGTAAAAGCTTTGGGACAGCTTTACAGAGCAGGACAGAGCACATGAGATGGTGCTGGAAATTTTTTCCACACTGACTCACTCATATCTGTGCTGTAAGCCCACATTCCTGATTTTTGGGACCTTCGAAGAGTTCAAGCCACCTTCGCTGGCATGTGTCCAAAGTGCAGCCCCACATCAGCCTACTCTGCATCTCCTATACAAAGCATATGCTTTTAAGTAGTCAGAAAATCAGCAGTAAGCAAGCCAAGCAATCTCTCTATTAAACATCTGGAGTAGAGATGTCCATCTCATGAATGTAGATGAATTATTGTTTTTTCACATTCTACTTTCCCTCTGTGTATCTTTCCCTCTGTGTATAATCTTTCTAATTATTAACTTCTAAATGGCAAAAAATACATTATATTCTCTATACTCCATAAGGAGTGCATATTGCACTCTCAGCTTTCACTGAAATAGATTTTCAAAGACAGAGATCCCAAGTTTTTCCTTTAATCCATTTAATTCCCTTTTCCAGCTCTCACAGTTTAGCAAAATGTTGGAAACAGATTTCAGAATTCCCCTGCTGCCCTGTTTTGGGTTCCTGAAAAGAGATCTGTTACACATGCACGTAAGAAACATCAGCATATGCAAAGAAGAAACAAACAACTTTTCAAAGCTCTGGCACAGAAAAAAGGAAGAAAACACATCTTTACATTTCTACCTCAGTATTTAGAAAGTAATATTGCACTTTGGACACCTCAAATCTAGTAAAGCTTAGATGATTGCAAGGGATGAAGGAGCTAGTCCTTTATTTGCAGTAAAATTTCTTGTTTGGGCAGTATTTTCTGTGTCATGAAATCCAGTCATTTTGATGCTATTTTAATTGTTGGGGTTGGCAAGCAAATAATCTTATTAATTATTTTGACTATTATTTAATTTTCTTTTTATTGCTAGTTATGTTTTTCTGCTAAAACAGAAAATAAAAGGAAAATCAACCTAGCATTATGTAGTCATTTAATCTGCACAGTAAAGAATGCCTGAAAAATAGAATGATCCAATTGGTTAGAGCAGAATTCTTCACTCAGAGCTTATTAGCCTGTTTATTTAATTAACATTATGCAAATTCTTTGACAAAAAGTAACATTTTATAATAATACTGCATTATCCTATTCAGATATTCCACTATTTGAATTGTAGTAGAGGATGTTCATTTGGGACAAGTAGCTTTGATCATAAATATGCACTTATTCACGCCCTGCCATGTCTTATTGATTAAACAGGATATTTTCCCTCTTGTTAGAATGAAGTTGCAGTTCAAAGGTTTTAGAAAAACATCCACTGTAAGAAATTGGCAAAGCGAATGTGCAGTGCACTACAACCTCCTGAGAATTACATAGTGTTCCCTCTCCTTGAGCCTCTGTGGGGGTTTATTGTTGGAAAAAAAAAGAATGTCTGCAGTATGTGCTGTAGCTGAATTTAATAAATATTTGGAAAAAAACTCGGCAACAAGACAAACATGTTCTATGTCAAAAGCCATGAAATCAGCAGACAGGTCCTCATCTGTTTATTTACTTAAACATATCATGATGTATTTCATCCACAATCTGCGATATGCAAGTGACAACTTTGGCTCCTATCTCCTAACAGGACTACTAACTCTTCCAAAATATTGAAGAAATGCAATCTCAAAACACTGTAGAAATGGTTGAATCTCAGGAGTTAAGTGTAGCAGGGATCGCTCTGATCCCATTTCTGTACAAATCTCAGAAACAATACATGTGGACTTTTTGCAGAATGAAAGAATAAAAAAATAATTCCCTGTTCAGAGAGCAGGTTTGAGTTGGGGCAGTTGGCTTGGGGTTTGGAGTTAGAATTGGTTTTATTTTTTTTTCTTTCTAAGAGCTCCATGTGATTTAATAGTTCTCTTAAGCCCTCAATAATAATTCCTTATATGGCAAGTTCCAAACTGGGAACCAAATGTTTCATAAGCCTCAGACAGAATGCACTGAATAATAAAATAAAGCGAGGCTTCTTACTTATACAGCATACTCTGAGGATTTCAGAGCATTTCAAAAACAAATGCATTCTCACAGAACCTTAGCAAGGTAAGTAAGAGCAGGAAATGATAATGGAATTGTCATCTCCATTTGGAAAACCTTTATACCAAGAAAGGGAAGCCGAATGTCTCGCCAAACTTGTGATACAACCGTAAGCAAAACCAGATCTCCCAGCTCCTAGTTCTAAAAACTAACGGAGCACATTTGTCATGCCAACAGCAAGCCAAAGCTTGCTAACCTCCAAACCTTATAAAATGTCTCCCAGGATATTGTATAACAACCAGAAAGCTAGGGCATGATCCAAAACATTAAAATCAATGAGAATTTTTCCATTAGAATAAACAAGCTGAAGGTTTCCCTGAGCCATCATCAAACCTAACACTGCAAAACCAGGCTAAAATCTGACACTTCCTGCCACACTGCCAGAAGAAAATCTAATAGCTGTCCCTCTTGCAGGTTGCAAAGAGAGTTGGAACCCATCTACTTTGCAAAGAAGAAAATGAGAGGTTCTTGGGAGTATCTGTGTCCCTCCATAGGCAGCACCGGTGAGGCCATAGGGATGCTCTTCTCCACGTGGCCTCTGGATGCAAAACAAAGCACTGTTGGCCCTGCTGGGCCTGGACGTATTCTCATATTTTTATGCTGGCTCCTCAGTTTTAAAATGGTCACTGAGTAGCACCTTTCAAGAGAGTTAAGGAGTTTCACAAGCAAGAAGAAAAGAGCAGCTAATTTCACAACTGGATCAGCCCTGTTCTACTCCATTCACTTTTTAATATCTATCTGTTGTTTGTTTGGGCTTTTATTTATATATATATATATATATATTCTATTTCCCTGTGCATAACACAGCCACAGGAACCCAGCTCAGAGGTAAGAGTGCCACCTATTGAGTCCCTGGAAATATTTGCCATTTGCCACAAGGAAAATAAAAGCTTACACGCTTTCCTTTCTGAGAGATTCCTGTAACAAAGAGACAAGCAACAGCTTCCAATTTCATAAAATGAAAACATTTTATGTATTCAGAGGAAAAAAAAAAAACATGATAAAGACTGTAAAATGATGCCTTTCTAGCCAATACATCTCCGAGTAATTTTTTTCTTCTTTGTTTAAAAAAAAAAATTGAAAAACAAGAAGAAAAAGGTCAATCACTTATGATAAAAAACAGTGCCTCTATTAAAAGAGCATTTTGCTTAAAACAGTTCAGCTATGGTTCAGGGCAAGTTTTTCTCCTGACATGACCCAGAGAGAATTTTTTTCCCCTCATCATGTTGGCTAGTCATTATACTAATTAAATACTTTACTAAGCCAGGGTGTGCTAGATGTCACCTTGGAAACACTTCAAACAGTACTGAGTAATATAAAAGCTGAATATATGCAGCCACATTATGGGGTCATATTACAGAATGAACTAGCTTTTCTTTTTTGGCAGAAAATTTGCAAAGACAGTACATATTTTTTAAAATTGCTGGAATCTCTAGAAAGTGAAGAAAAACAAAAAGATTTACAAGAATACTTATTATTTGTCCGTTTTATTACACTTGCATATGAATCGCATTTTCCTGGCATCCCAAGCAATGACACACATGAGAAACATGCATATTTTTAGAAGAGTTGTATTATTGTTGACTTGGGCATATATACTGCATTTAATCATCAGAAATATTGCCCATATTATATGCCTCACATAATGGTCACTAGCTAGATAAACGAACCATTTCCTGAAATGTGCAGAAAAATAATCAGACTCAAAAATTATCAGGAATTCCATCAGCACACGAATGCTTATCTCCCCAGAGCAGGGAATAAATGCACATGCTTCATTTTAACTTTCCCTGAAATTCTGCTTTGTCTCTTACCCTTTCCCAAGCCGTTGTGCCCCAGTATTTACTGATGTTCCCAAGCAGCATCTGAGCACAGGATCACCCTGTGCTGGTGAAACAAGGAGGCCAGCATGTGGAGGGGGATGCAACACAAGGAGAAACGCCAAAGAAATGCATTCAGCATAGCTGCCACAAGACCCTGCACTAACCTAATCCTGATTACTTTCCAAGAGCAGTCTCTCTCTCTGAGCAGTGATGTGTGAGAAATGGAGGATGTCTGAATTTGGGTAGCTTTGTTTTGATGCTGATGCAAACACTGCTCCTGCAAACCACAGGCCGTGGGAGACTCTGAGGAAGTCTGCAAGGGAGCTGGACTCGAGCACACGCATCACTATTGCCCGGATGACTGCAAACGAGCACAGCCATGGCGCAATAACCCTGCAGTGAGCAGGCAAGCCTGAGTGCTCACAAGCCCCAAAGTTGGAAACGCTAAGGCAGAAAGATGGATTTTCCTCAGTGTGCAAATACCGTGTGAGTATGAGGAAGGCAGGGGCATCTTTTTCTCAACATTATTTGAACTGCTTTCCTCAGAAGGATGAGAATCTGATCAGTGAGCTCTGTGGAAAATATATCTAAAAGCCTAATGAGTGAGCTTTATCTTTAGACACTATATTTACTACCATCCATGCTGCCAAAATCCCTTGTGGTGCAAGCAGACTCACAGCCCTTCCCTCCATTGCTGCACAGACAAGGCCCTAATTCCTTCCTTGCACTGATGACCTGATCAGACAGTTTAATTCCCACAGTCTCTATTTGCTGCTCTGAAAGATTCGACTTTCCTGTGCATCAGCAAGAAGACCTGTGGTCGTCGGTGGCGGCTGTGGGGAAGCTGCACTCACCAGGACATGACGGCTCTGCCAGGACTGGAAATGCACATGGAAACTGCTCGTGCACCCAGCACGGCCATATCCTGCTGTTCTCAAATCTCCTCTCACACCATCATTGATAGCACAACTCTCTCTAGATGAATTTTTTAATTTACATGCCAGAGAAAGACAATTCCTTGTCATGCAATTTATAAAGTGGACACCAGTACTAGCAGGGTGGATCGAAGAATGCTTGTTTCACGGGAGCAAATATTGCCTCTAATGATGCTAGATACCTCCCCTTTCCCAGATGATTTTTGACTTTAGGTTTTGGCAGCAGTTGGAGAGAGGTAAAAAAACTCTCCAAGTAAGGATGGAACCAAAAACAAAGGGAAAATGAAACAAGTCAAACAAATCAAACAAAACACGCTGTTTTAATTTAAAGAAAAGTCCTTTTAAGGGCTCAAGGCCTGAGACACTGCAGGACTGCTACACAGGCTGGACGACTGCCAGTATATCAGGTTGCAATAGGCCATTAGAAGGGGTTGAATATGGATAATCTTCCCTAAGGGCTGAGCAGAGTCATACTGCCTTGATTACTTTTTTTAATTTAGATTAAAAATCCCTATAACAGTTGCAAACTAATTGGAAAAAGACTTTAAAGGAGCTTTAGGAAATTAGGTAAGAATAGTTTTTATTATTGTAGTGTGCAGCAATTGCTACAAACCTTTCTGAGAAATGGGAAGGCAATCCCATGAAACCCTTATCAGTACAGAAAACCAACCCTTGTCCCTTATGGGGTTTCATCTTTTGAAAGCTTGTTTTGCTGCGGTCAAGTTAACATCTGAGAGAAAAGCAACTGTTTGAATGGCTGGCTTCTCAACATGCTGCACATTTCTACAGTCTTATTAAAACAAAACAAATTGCATCCACATGTAGATGGCTCGCCATGGTAAATATAGATTTAACACAACTTGCTGAACTTCCATGAAAATATTAGTATCGGTATTTCAATTTAAAATATTTTAAAAAATGTTTCTGATTTAATTTCAGCATTCTCCCACAGCACTGTGATATGAATACCCTCATTCCAAACACACAAAGTCTGCAGCTCTTTATCACTCGTGATTAATAATCTCTAAACCATAGAAATTGCAGTGTTGATTTGAGCTCTGGAATATAAAGGTCGGGTACAGTATTAAATACTCCAATCGCCATTTAATTTCAAGGAAGACCCATAAACACAACAGCCCTATGCAGCGGGAGCCACAATTGTGCTAATGCACAAAACAAACAGAACAGGAAACTGAGTCCAAACAAGAGGGGATCTGACCACTTACGGTTTCCACTCAGAATGGGTAAAGGCCCAAGTTCAAACAAAATGCATAGATGTGAAAAAGAAATCAAACATTGGTATATTAAAAATATGCTGGCCAGGGCTTCTGCCACCTATTTCTGAGCAAATTTGTGTCTAGGTTTTCTGATAGCAATGGCTGTGCAATCCCTGTCAATCTGAAGCAGTAACAGGATTTGGCTGCAACCTATATTGCCTTCATTAACAATCTTAATAAAACGTTTGCAGAGGTAGCTGCAGCATCCATGTGATTCTTTCAGATATGCAATCAGTTCATTTCATTTTCAGGGAAATACTGTTTGGGGAAACAGAGCATGCAGAGATGCTGCGATTTGTATATTCCTGACTTCTGGGGAGGGAAGATTTTCAAATGTAAAGCTCCTTCAGCTTGTGTTTTCCGAAGTACTGAGAGTTCACTAGAATCCTAATCATCTATCTGAACATATTTTTATATAATATATACATGTAAATATATGTATATATATATATGCATATATATGTGTGTGTAAACCTCAAACGTGCCTCTTACAGGAATTTCAGCACAGATTTGGATTTGCAGACTATGAAAAGAGAGTCATATTAGTGTCTGAGGTTTAAGGATTTTCTAGGACTTCCTTTCAATCTAGCATGCACATTCAGTCTTTATTTTTATTGTGTGCTACGGAAGCACAAAAGCTAACACTCTCGTATTCCCCAGGAACATCTAAAGCACCTGGAGCCATATTCAAAGAAGAAAGGCTGAGAAAAAAAGAAAAAAAAAAAAAAAAAAAGAAAAAAACACCCAACAAAGCACTTCATGTATATATCAAGATTGAATCTGAAATCATATAAAGGCTGTAAAGGGATTTACTGAGAAAATCAAACTAAGAAGGCAAATTCTTTAGACTCACTAGACTTTCAGAGCAACTTGGTCCCTGACCCAAGATAGTTATTTACAATTCCTGGCCCTTGCTGGAGGTGAATGTGTCTCAGCAAATGCTGCTCAGAGTGTCCCCTATAGCTAAGCATCTGGCTCCACTGTAGACTCCTCTGCTAACAAATGAGCAAATGTTCACAAATCTGGAGCACATATTCAAACAGACTTCAGCTAGCACTGAAATTATGCAACCCTCATGTAGGCTGTACCGCACACTTTTGGGAAATGCTATGTCTCCTGACAAGTACCAACCACCTCACTTCACTCAGCTGACACCATAGCACCCCACTGTCTCTTAGGCCTCTTTTACATCATAGTCTCTCACATTTTGTGTGTATAAAACTGAATTCACAAGTCTGCTTCTTGAAATTGCAATCAGTTTTTCCACATTGAGGCCTATCTGCTGTTAGCTAAATCCTTCTTTATAAGAAATATACTTTAAAATTGTTGTTATTATTGACTATACAGAATGGCAGATAGCAAAATCATCCCATTTAAGTATTGAACTTAAATATCAGCAAGATACACGTTCTAAATAAACTTTTCCCTTGCTGTTTTGGTCTCACAGTTCAGTTATAACATAAGGAAAATCAAAGGCCTGAGGAAAACACTTCTAGCCTGTATATTTTTAATTTGTAATACCATTTTAATGATCTAATGGGAGAGGATTTACTGTTAAACCTATACATTTCAGAATGCTTAAGCAAAAAGAAGCTGCTCTATTTCAGGACTCTTGATAAATCATGTTGCTCAATTTTCACACTATTTAAGGAAAGATGTAGAAGCCTCCAAAAAAGTAAATAAAAATTGATACTGATTCTTATTGATTGATATTGATATTGATTCTTATGCATCTGTGATAGATCCCAGTTCTGGTGACTAATCCACAGCCAAAAAATTTTGAACACAAAGGAGAAAAAAAAAGTGATTATAAATTAGAAGACTTAACAAATAAGTTCAGAATACTCTAGAATCATAAACAATTCACAGTAACACATCAAATAGATTAAAATTATTCTAAGTACCTAACAGACTGAGGAAAAAAGAATATTTTTTTAGGGGAAAAAGCCATTAAGTCTCCAGAAAGGCAGAGCTAGGAAGGGTTCTACCACCAGCAGCATTTTTTTTAAAAAAGTGGACCACCAGTCCATTTTTTTTTGCATTGACATGATTTTTTATAACCAGAATAATCTAGAAATTTTGGGAGATTCCTCTCAATTGTTCCTATTACACCACCAATTAGGAGGAACCATCTCCCAGGTCAACGTGACTTCCCATAGCATCCAGAAAGCGGCCTCCAGAGCTGCTTAATTTTCCTTCCACACAACCTGGTGATATTTTGGTGGTATTTCCATCCCCTTTTTTAACCCATTAATTTTCTCACTTTCTTTTCATCAATAATAGACCTCTCAGTAATTTTTTTCCTCCTAAATTCTGTATCAAAAAGGAGTCTGGTTACCCGAGCAGCAGAAACACAAAATGAGGCATAAAATTAGAATTTATTAGGATTCCTGATTAGGCTATTCAAGATTAATAAACTGCTTCCATGTAAACAGAATATGTGAGACAGAGAAAGGAATACACAAGCAGCCAAGTCAGGTCAATCCTAGTTAAGGATTGGAGGATGAGAGGACGGTAGAGACATTGGGACGAGCCCAGTCCAGAGCAGGTAGTTCCAGGCTTGGCTCCATCTGGGCTGGACATCGTTGGAGGACCTTTCTGCCCAATTCCTTGGGGAAAACACTTCTGGACATACCTCTGCCATTACCCAATTTGGGATGGTGCTTACAGAAGTTACACTTGGATAGAAATCACAGTATTATAATTTTTCCAGCTTTTAGGAGAACTGAAACTTTTAATGTTTTCATTTAGCACTGTTCAGTGGACATTTTTTTCAATATTTTCAGTGGCTTTCTGAACAAAATTCACCTCACAATAAATTCTACCGTGTCATATATTGTGTGGGGAAGGGAAAAATTATTTTAAGTGTGATGCCAAAAAACATCATTTTCTCCATCTTCATTCTATTGTGATAAATTTGGAATATTCAGTCCCTGTGCACTATTTCCACATAGTTCCTGGACTTATCTGGTACCTCCAGTCATTTTTTTTCCCCAGAATAAAGAATCCTAGCCTGTTTAATCTATCCTCATGTGGAAACAAATGGATCATCGTTGTCATCTTTCTCCCTTTCTAGTTCTATTGTGTGCTTTTTGAGATGCTATAACAAGAGTTATGCTCACTATTAATGATATGAACATATCTTGGTCTAAGGGCATAATAGTGTTTTCTGGTTTGCTCTAATTTTCTTTCCTAATAATTTCTAACAGTTGATTTTCCTTTTTAACTGTCTCTGGGTATTAAGCTGATGTTTTCATAGAAATATGCACAGTGCCTCTCCAATTTCCCTTCTGAATAGTAACAGTTCATTTAGAGCCCATCACCACATATATATACACAATGTGTACACACAGATAGTGCTTTTGCCTGTGTGCATTACTTTCTCAGCACTGAATTTATCTTTCATTTTATTGCCAAGTGATTCAGTATTGTGACATCCTCCTGCAGCACTTTGCAGTCAGATTTCATTTGCTGCCTTGAATAATTTTATATCATCAGCAAACCTTCTTATCTCACTATCTATGCACTTTCCTAGAACTTTGATGAAATTCAGGATTAATACAAGTCTCAGCTCATAACCTCAGGGGACTTTACTGGTGAACACCATTTTTTTTTTGTTTATTGTGGGTTTTTTTTGTTTGTTTGTTTTGTTTGTTTGTTGATTTGTATGATTTGTTATACTGTTTTGTTTTGTTTTGTTTTCTATAATAGCAGAGAGTTTCTAGCCCATAACAAAATTTCCCTTTTTTGCCCCAAGTCAATTTACCATTTTTGACAGTCATTGCTGAGAGATAGTCAAAAGCATTTTGTAAGTCCAAGCACAAAACATTCCAAGGATCACCTTCAGGCATATAATAATTGGCTCCCACAATGAATTATAATGAATTGCAAGGTTTTATGTCATTCTGCACAAGCCATGCCAAATCTTCCCTATAATGTTACTTTTATTCAGGTGTTTTCCTTGTATTACCATTTCTCATAGTTTGTCCAGGGTGGAAGAATGAATATTTACCTGCCAGACTCAAGACTCGTTCTGCAGCCCAGCTTCAAATTCACCACTCCATACATTTTTGGTCTCTGGGTCATTTTAAACAGCAGGTTATATGCCACAGCTAATAGGTCAAAAATTTCCTGCTGAGTGCCTTTGCAGCTCTTTGTCAAATGCAATCTGATCATGGTAATGTGCTGCCTTTCAGTTGTCTTTACAGAAATACTTGTTTTCATGATGTCACTGTGGATCCTGGCCTTTTCCTTCATGATGCTGGAAACCTCTCCCAGTTTGCTTGTCTATTGCAAGTGAAATAATGTCTACTTCATCATCTAGTCATTGGTGAGGATGCTGCAACTACAGCAAACCTGCAGTGCATCCCATCAGAAAAGATTTTCTAATCTGACAGGCAGCCATAAAAAATCATTCCCACTATTGTGGTCAGGCGTGAGCATCCTTATTTTCATGCATCTGAGGCAAAGCCAGTTGCCCTCTCCAATTTTAGACAATAGTAGTAAACCTCCCCAGAAGGATATCATATATTTTAGCCCAGCTTCTCTGCTGTGACTCTGAGACTCTCATTACTGAAGGGGAAAGAGCTGGAGGAGCGGAGAGTGCTGCATGTTTGACTGCACTTGGTGACATTTGCTGCACATACGCATTTAGGAGAATATCCAGACACGGATTCAGAGCTCTAAATATCTGTCCAGCCTTGTTAGCTCCTCTTTCAGCCTTGCTGGTATCCCCAGTGTTCGGTAAATGGTGCCTCGACAGCATCGCTCTCCACAACGGCCGCCAGCATGGCATGGGTTGAACCGAGGGGCTGCTTGAATAATTTATGGGAGCATTACTTTTACAACTTCAACACATTTACAGCTAAATCCAATACACTCAGACTGCCATGTAACAGTCTATTCGTGGCAAATTGGAATCTCCACATTCCTAGGGTGGGAAAAAAAAAAGACAAAGGAAAACAAGCAAATACAGCTGGAGCTGGTTTTACATTCTGTGGTGATTTTGCCACAAGAAAAATAAAAAATAAAAAGACAGGAAACAAATGGCTTATCAGAGCAGCAGCAGCTCAGGTTTGCTCAAGTGCATGCCTTCAGTCTGCCTCCATTCAGATGTTTTTCCTGGAACACACAGAGCAGTCTGCATTCAGAATTGCTCAGTTCAGAAATATGCCTTAACTAAATAACTGTAAAATCTGGCCTTGCATTAAGTGGAAAAATGAAACACTACACTCACACTGGCATCAGTTTGTTGCAGTTAAGCTATTCTTACCTCAAAGGAATATAAAACATGCGTTTACATACATAATTTTTCCGATATACAGATTCCTTTTAGGAGAACTTGGCAGCATAATACTCTGATTATAAAAAGCAAAGAAGCACAATTAAAGTAAAATCCTGAGACCATGATTGTTTCACTGGTCCCATATGATATATATAATTGGAACAGCTGATCTTTTTGGAGGCACAAAGAGAATGGAAAAAAACTGTTCTGATAAAGCATTCTGTAAACACAATAACACAATAAGGATATACGCATGAACATACCTTATTGCTTCAGCTGATCCTTTATCTTAATTTGGTCAAAAAGAAAAATATATTCTGGATATCAATATGCAGTTGAGAGGGGTAAAATCTACCAATACTCCTGAAGGCTGCATTTTCCCTGAGATGCATATGAAGCATAAAGTTATATGATTGGGGGTTGCCTTGTGCCTGTAACTTAAGGTGGTTAATTTCATGCAAATCATTCCTCATTTAAGTGATAAAGTGTGGATAAAGTCAAACCTTAACTTGTAATATATCATCAAAAGAAAAATCACCTATTATTTTTGCTGTATAAGCCCAGTAAAGGGTTTGTCCTGTTTTAAACCTCTTTTATTTTCTGTAGCAAACATTGCCATTAAATACAGTCATACTGCCCCTCACTGACTATTTAATTACATCATTAATATTGTAACTGAATGTACTACTTGATCCTTTTTTAATAAAATCTACAGTAATAATGTCTTAAGTGTCTAAGGTGAAAGTCATAAAACAGCTACAGACAAGTCTTTGCTGCATTGCCAAAGCAGACATTATTTCAACGATAAGAGCTGTATGTAGCTCATAGCCAACCTGATGCTGAATGACCACATTTTAAGTGAGCTCCGGCCACCAGGACCTGTAGAGCCAACATATGGGCTTCTCCAGCACCTGATCTGCACCAGTGGTGAACAGGCTGGCTGCGTCTGCTTACTGCACTGGGGCAGTTTGCTTTCAGGGACATAAAACCAAATCCTGTTTCGACCCAAAATAAAAGCACTTTACTGTTGTAGGCCTGCAGGTATTTTAGTCTTCTTTTTCTTTGCGGTTGTTAAGAAGCAGTAGTATGAAAATTTGTCCTGCATTAAAACACTAAGGTAAAGCAAAAGAGATTGGGGAAAGTGAGATTTTCTTTTGGTAATATATTTAGAAACCGCTAAAGAATATAGCACAGTTTCCCAATATTTTTCTGAGTTTTCCCTACTATCTGCAAAGATAAACACTGCATGTAATAGTGCCACCTGGTGACTGAATCACATTAAACACTTAAATTAATGAAATAACTCTACTAATAGATAGACTGCTGGCATCTCTGAGTGGCCTAAGTCCATACAGGGACCAGCTTATTGCCCCTCTGTCTTGGTTCAAAGCTTATTTCTGAATTTGATCAATGTAGAGATCTAGACTCTCAAAGCTGGCAATATATTCAATTCCCTTAAACACAATAAAGCTGATGGTATTTAGTATGTTTAAAATTTGTAACATAAGTGAATCAGCAATTTTAGCCTGTTAAAATGTACTGATTCAGTGTTATCTGTAAGATACAATGCATCTTGTACATAGGGAAACATCCAAGATTTGTTTAGAAGTCCTCAGTACAAAATATTAGCCTCTTCCAGGTCTCTAGGTGTTTATATTTTCAGGTATGGAGCCTAGAAGCAATCATACCCCAAGTCTTACTCATAACTGTTCCTGATTAGCACAAGAGTGTCAATGAAAAGAGAACTGAAAAGTTTTTTATTAATTAACATAATCTAGTCAAGGAAAGCAGCCCATGTGACAGAGAGCTTGCGTAGAAATAATTAATTGACTCATTAATCTTAACCATATGAACATGTTCATGGTAGCAGGGTCAGCTCCTAGGAAGGATGCAACCTTACTGGCTTATTCGCAGATATGTGAATTTGAAGTCAGTGTATTTGCACCAAAACTTTGCTTAGAAGCTGAATGATAGCTTAAGAGAACATAACCATTCTGCTTCAGAAGCCAAGAAAGTTTCAGAGAGAACCTGAAATCAGAGCTTATAGACTACATAATGGCTAGGCAAAGGACTGTCTTCCCATCGTATAAGAGTCAGCACCACAGAAAGAGATTTGGGTCACAGGTAGGAGCCCTTAAAAGTGCATACAGAAATATGTCCCTGATTTCAATTCAAAGATATCAGTTATGATCTCTTCTTGGTGATGAGGCAACTAAGTGCAGTAAGCTAAAGAGCTGCAGAGTTGAATTATGCTAATATACGAGGTTTCACACTTCTAGTAGTCTTTGGTGACAGATAGTAACTATACAGATAGTTAAGACCATATAGATGTCCAGATAGTTTTCTACAATCTGATTATACAGAATGAAAATGCAGTGATAAATGCATCACTCTGCTAATATGCTTTAGTATGAATTTGCAAACTCATAAGGAAAGTGCAAAGTGTTGAATGTGTTATTAAACATGCAAAATTGAAGTCAAGTGTAAGTCAAGTTAGGTGGGGAAAAAATACAACCACCATCACCAGGGCAGGCTGCAGGATGTGTGCTGAATCCTGTGGCCCCTGGAGCAAAGTCAGCATCCATTGTCAGTCACAGGAGGCCATGGGAAACCTGAGCAGAGCACAGAAGGGAAGGCAAACACGAAGCTGGGGTAGATATCACATTAACTATACCCCATTTAAACTGGAAGTATTGGTATCACTGCAACTGGATCACTAAAATTCTTCAATTAGCCAGTTAAGATTTTAATTAGACTGATGATAGATTATTGGTTTTGCATGTACAGTGTGTTCCTTTTGCCAGGAAAAGAATTGCGTGCATAACAAACCACTGGGAATTCAATCAATCTCTTCTGCCATTTAGGTGCAACAAATTGGAAATGCTTTACATGATTTGCATTATTCAGCATGTAGGCTCACGAAGGAGGCTGATGTGTGTATCTGCCACAAGATGTTGCTGCATGGAGCATCACACTGAAACACCTTAATTTTTTCTCTGGGCATATTGTAGAAAAAGCACAGAGAATTAGGAGGACAGTCTGTATTGCAGCAATACATCCCTGGGTTGCTACTGACCGCACATATCTGGGATATGTGTTGTTGCCTTTATATTACTCGAACACAAGACTTTCACACACACACGTCAGTTTTGTGATTGTGTTGTCTAAAATAATATACTATAATAAAATGTGGTGTGAATAAGTACTTGGAAGCCAGCCAGCTACCCTGTATTTCAGCTAAGCTGTGAGGAGATCATCTCAAAAATATCCAGGTTAAAACAATTGATGGCAGCTGAGGATCTGGGTCAGTGCATTGCAAAATAGGGAACTGTCTCTACTTTGACTATTTTGAGAATAATGGTTGAGATAAGCTGATTACCTCTGATCTTCTCTAACATCTGCCTTTTCAGTGTTCATGTTTGCTCTCTTTTAATTCTTTTCATTTTTTTTAGTGCAGAGATCATATTAGGCCTTAAAACCTACATATATTCTTTAATATATTGCAAGGCATGAGAAGTCTTGGCATAAGAAGCTCTTAACCTGTAAGGTCTTAGAAGTAACAAGATACTAATTAAGGAATACAAGCCAAAAGGCCATGGCCAGATTTCCAAGCACATCTCCTCTGGAGCAATATAATAATGGAGTAATTTAACAGAGTAATTCAGAAAAATTACACAAGTTTACAGAAGTGCAAATAAAATTATTCTGTAGCTTGTCTTAATCAATGTAAAGAATCAAGTATTTAGATGACTCCTCCACCTCGAAAATAGAAATAAAAATAGTGTCTGTAACCATTTTAGATTAGCATTAAATTTCTAATTTTTCTTTTTTTAAGATCTTTCAAATACAGCTTTTTAGATAGAATATTTTAAAATATTTATTGACATAGAAGACATGCCCCATGAGTAACACAGAACCACTGCAGTAGTCCAGGTCCTGGACAGCAGAAAATTTAATTGTAACAACTGGCAATGCCAGATTTCAAAATAATTAAACAGGATTTTCTTTTCTTCTTACTTCCTTTTCTCATGCCTTCCTATATACTGAGAGAAACAATTACTTCATAATTTTAAACAATCTACAGTCATTAGACAGACTAATCAATCATCCACAACTTTTTATAGGGAAATAAGTAATATTATCTTTTGAGAAATATATAGAAGGAAAAGCAAGTTTGCAAAACTAATTGCGTGACTAATGGGACAGTTATGATTGAAACATAGCCATCAAACATCATAAAAAAATAGATACGGTTTAGTGGTTACTCAGAAGAAAGAAACATTTCCCACTGAACTTTGAACCAAAAAGCAGCACATTTTCCAGTGACAGAGAGATCTACAGCATGAAGAATTCTTATCTAATGGAGAAAGAGGCTTGTAAGAGATTTTCACTGTGTTAGACAATAACCTAAATACAGATTTTAACCACACTAAACCTGTAAGAAAGGAACACTAAAAGAGGAAGGCAGGGAGAAGTGATAGGAGGATTCTGTTGTGAGTGCCTAACATTATTTATTTATTCAGAAGGAAATATCTTTTAACTTCTGAATTGCTAGTATATTTTTCTCTTTTTACTCTGTCAGTTTTCCTCACTAGTGCTATAATAAAATGTAGAGATTTGGGTATGTTATGAGTCTTTTCAAGTTTGCTCTTTTTGAAGTTTACAGATATCCAGATACAACACAGTTAGAGGGCCAGCTGACTGAGGAAAAACTGCAAGATTCACAGGTACCTTGACCAAACTGGTAAGAAAATTCTAGAAGATGAAGAGTTTAACCAGAAAGAAAGCTAAATAAAAAGTTAAAAACAGTTATGATTTCTTCTGAAAATACATCATTGTATCAGTACTGAGTGCAAGACAAACTGAAGCTCAATGAGGAAAGTCTAAAAAAGAAAGAACTCGTTACCTCTTGCTCTATATGGCAACAGTCTAAGCATCTCTTGAAACTTGTCTTTGAGCAGTCCTCAAAGGACAGCACCACCCCTTGTGAACAATCCCTAAATAAATAAATAGACACATATGGAGCTTTTAGTCCCCCAAAGTTGTTTCTCATTATTAAGCAAACTTGATTTGCATCTTGATTTGCATTCAGCAGAGATAACTCTAAAGCTGCTTTCAGATGTCCATCACCACCATACAAGCCTTGCCACTATGGCTCCTCTCCCTCTTCCTGGCACCCAAGGTGGGTGGCCTCACTTCCCATAGATTCACACCTGGATATTTCAACAATGCCTTGCTTCCTCTCAGTTATAGACATGTCAAACTGTGGCTGCAGCAGGCAGCAGTGGAAAAAAAAAAAAAAAACATGATATTTGTTATTTCTTGTCTTTCCCCTAAAAAAAAGGCAGAATAAATTGCAATTCTTTTCCCTCAACTCCCTACAAAGCTATTTTAGTCAAACATATCCTCGTTAGATATAACTATATCAGAACACTTCTTAATTAATGTTACTATGTTTGTAAATTTACACTTTTTACACCTTCATTATACCCTTTTAATCTTCTCCCTAGGTCCTCTGTATAACCAATCCTAGCTAAATTCAGAAGAGAGAGTCATGAAAAGTCCTTTTATACTACCTTATTTTGTGACCCTTAAAAATGCTGACTCTTAATAAAACTGTGGTTGTTCTTTGTAGTAGCTGTTTCTGGAGCCAGAAATGATGGAGTAAAAAGAAAGGATGCAACTCTCTGTATTTCATATCTGACCTCTACTATCTACTATCATTTCTATTACTGTGACAATATGACATTGCATCAAGTTCCTCAATATGAAAGACAAATTTTTAAGAAAATCGCTACAAAATACAGGAAACATTAAGTGGGCACTTAGTCTCACTGAAGTCAGAAGCACTCAAATTCTCTGATAGACAGATGTATTTTCAGGCACAAGGCCTCCATGAAGGTGATTTACCCATGCATACAATTATGCAACTCTCACTTTCTATTTGTGATGTAAGTCTTAAATTGCTATCTTAATAACTGTATTAGTAAAAGCAAACTAACAGCTTAGTTAGTCAGCATTTAAGTTTTAAGTCTACTTTAAACCTTTAACTAACAAGAGATTGCAACAAGGGGGAATGAAACAATACTTTGGGTAAAGAAAGTTTCCTCTCATGAGCTCCCACCCTAGCACAAATACCTTTAAAATCACAGAAGATTATTTTAGAAATACCAAAATTTGGAGTATTTCGGACTAAATTTGGGCTACTTTGAAGCCCTGGTGAGACATTTGGACTGCTTTGTCTCAAACATACCTATACAAATGAAGCAACCCTTTTGCCCCTTTTGATGGTTTACAAGTTGAGTCTGCCTAACCCTATGAATTGAGTGAATAAAATGCTTCTCCTCAACCCCATGAAAGTAACAGCATACAGGCATTTAACAAAGACATCCTTTGTCCTGACTCTCTATTATATCTAAAGAGTTAGGCATGGAGATGCCTGTAAGAAAAATGAACATTTACAGTTAACAAGTACAGTCAGCTACAAAAATAGTCTGTTTTTTACCTCAGGTATAAAGTCCTTCCAAAAGGCCAGCTGAGAAAATCCCGCTGTAAAAACAAGGGTAGATCTGTACTGCAAGCACTGCAGCCAAGGGAGGCAAACTCAACCTCTTCCGTAAGCCGTGAGCTAAGGTGCTGCCTGTAGCAACACAAGCCACCGTGAATACTGCAAAACTCACTCAAGAAATTGACTGAACAATGTTTATGTGCCAAATGCATCAAATTATTTAGTACATTTTGTTAGCCCTGGTGAACTCCAACAATCAAAAATCAGTCAGATTGCTGTCTTCAAGACTTAAGGTTGATCAGCAGCTTTTACTATTGCCTTTTCTGATGAGTGCTGCACCAAACCCATGTGCCACCATGCCTGTTGAAGAGGTCTATATACCTATTGGCGGCCTTTCAGGGGTCAGCCAAAAGCTCTTCAGTAAAATGCAACATTGGCTTTATCATCAGAAGCAGATGGTTTATAGCCACCGACTGCTATTTGTACTTTTGCAAAATACTTTAGATGAAAGCCTTCAAGTCCATTTTCCCAAGCCTGGGAAGCAGTAGCTTCTGGAAGTGGTTGAAATCTTTAGATTTACTTTTACTTCAGATTTACTTTTTACCTCCTAAAGTGTCCTATTTGTGGTATAAGCTTCATTGTGCCTGGAGTTTTTTTTAGTTTTTAATTACTGCAAGCACTTTGTCATGGACTCATGAAGAAATTCCGATGAAGAAAACTAAACATTGGTTTGAAAATGGCTCCGTAAATTTCTAGAAAATATGAATGTTAAATAACCTTTAAAAGAGTTATCATGCACTCCATGCAACCCATTTTATGGGTTACGATGTGTGTGATTAGACATAAGAAATTGGTTTTTAATTTACTTTATTTGTTTTTGAATATATTATCAAGACAACATTTTCTACTATGATTTCTCACTACACTTTCATTTCAGAATTTCATTTTTAAACCTGCAATTTTATTCAATACATACAATAGGCATTGTAAACATTCTTTGAAAGATTTTCTGTCAATAGTCGTCATTTCAGGCTTGCAATACCCCAGGGAGTATACTCCAAGTCTAGTTTGTTAACCAGAATGCTATCTATCTTGCATAAAGTATAACTAGGCAAGGACATTGGTTGCTATTTTTGGGGAGAAAGTCTAACTAGTATATCGAAAAAAGAAAGAAATAATTCAAATCATTAATTTGCCCAACAAGCAGACGAATCAAAATCCACAAATATGTTTTCCTCATTTTCTCAGTAGCCTGTTTATTTTAGTCTTTATGTCTTGTTGAGACAATTTTTTTCTTCAAAGAAAAAATATTTATGTATTAGGCATATTACAATGTGTTCAAGTTAACCAAGCAGCACATCCTCACATGTCAGTAATTCAGAAGAAAATGAAATCTGTTGGATACCCAGTGGCAATTCATAGAACAAGAATCTCATCTAAATTATGGCTATCACTGGGGAAAAGTAGATGACCAAGTACAGCCAGGATACAACAAGGGCAACTCTTCTATATTTCGCTGGGCAATTTAATTTGGCTTTCCTTTTTACAAATTGCAGACATAGATATATTGCACAAAAATACATGGGCATTTTAAAGCAATTAATTAAGCACACGATTTATATGAAAATAACTTATTGTTGGACATTATCTAGGCATCCGAAATGCACATGCAATTTCTGTGCCTTGTAATTTGTGGACATCATTTATTTTGATTGTGCAATTAGGAAAATAGATTAATTAATTTCTGTCCTACAATGAGAAGCAAGGCAAATTCAGAAGCCAAGATGTCAAACCTATCAAGGAAAAAGAAAGAGCAACACACAGCACTGAAAAGAAAAGCTTCAGGCAAAGCTTCTACATACCAAAATTGAGAAAATTAGAATCCTGAATTTAGGAAGCAAAAGCTGGGTTAAAATATGTCACTGGAAGACACACTGTGGGAGAAAATATAGTCAATCTTAGAAAGATGTAACAACAGGGAAAGATCATCTATGTCAGAGCAACCTAATGTCCCATCTAGTTCAGCTATATTGATCATAACATTGTATAGGAAAAAAAAAAAAAAAAAAGGACACATGAACAGCTTCCTTTTTCCCCAGTGCATTCATGAAACCTTACTGAGAATTCTGGGAAGTTGCTAATAAGAAAACAATCATTCCTCATCTGGCTGTGATACCTGCCCCGGACAGTTTCACTTGCCATGAGATGGACTGACATCCCAGCTCTGATGATAGGCCATTCACCTCTAGCTACAGCATCACCAACAGGCTAACAATTACTGCATTGAGCTCCCTTTTCATGGACCTGCTTCAAAGGTTGTATCAGTATTATCAACTGTAGGACGTCATCTGTGCAAGAAGCATACAAGCATGTTTGGAAAGTACTACTCGTACTGGAAAAATATGACACTAAAGACCACACACAAACCACATATCCTTGAGTTCCACAATAGGCAGTTTTTGGGGGGAAACAAGACAAGCATGCGCTCTGCAAGGCTATCCATATTTCCAACAGTCATGTGAATATTTCAGTCTAAACGATCTCACATTAGAACCCTGGCAGCTCACATGGTTACTTACCATTGTCCTTATACAGACAGTACATTTATAAAAATATATATAAATATACTATTCAGAGAGTATACATATGTAAAAAGACAAAGAAGATGTAGTGGCTCTAGTGTAAGTTGTTACTGTCCAGAGGAAAGGGAAGTTTTCCTTATGCACTTTTTAGGCTTTGCACAACCAATCAAGACAGTTCAGAATATCAGCTTTATTTAAGGCAAATACAACCACAACATTTTCTAGTGAAATGAGTCCATCATAGGTACTTTGATTTCATACAGGTACTGCAATGGACCTCAGCAGTATATCTGTCCTACTGATGAGTCTACTTTTTCTTTAGTTTTGTCACAAATCTTGATATGCTTGAAGCACAAGGCACAGGGCTATTTGTTACTCCTGGGAATTATATAAGTTGTTCCTTGCAAGGCTGTAATACTGTGTAGGACAAGCACTGCTTGGACACAATAAACTTGGAGTTCCCGTAAGCAGATATTGACTGACAAGACCTAGCATTTATTTGGCAAAACCCAAACTGAAGAGGAGGGAGGCAAAGAATATTGAGGAAAAAAAATGCAACTGTTTGAACTTGCTGTAATCTAATGAGTGGCCTAAATCAAAACATTGGGCCTGGTATTGAAGCTGTACAGGTAGGGTAAAAAGATACTACATATCTACATGCTACTGCATAGTAGCATACTACTGCATGCTGTACATGCAGCAAAAATAAAAGCTATGCTCATATTTAACAAGAGACATGTCTATCAAAGGAAAGGAAATTTCAATGCAGAGAAAAAGTTACCATGTCTTTCTGCTGAAGAGAAAAAGAAGGGGGAGCGAAGGTGAATAAATATAAGAAGCAGAAAATTTGGCATAGCGTAACCATGAAAATTAATGCTGGAAGCAAAGAGAGGGACAAAAAGGATCTGAAGAAATCCTGATAAGGTTCCAGAGGAAGAGTTATAATAATGTACATGAAGGAGGAGAAATTGAGGGGAAGAACTATAATATATAGAGAGAGCTATGCTAGTAAATCCCACAACTTTTGCATACCACTAGATCCAGGAATAGACCATCTGGGATTTTCCCAGCCCTAGCAAATTGATGCCAAGTGAAAACCATTCTATTTCATGCTAGAGAACACTGACATTAAAAGATACTCATAGACAAAAAATAAAAAGACAATCTATAGAAAATTACACGGATTTTCAACATGAAAGGAATTCTTTGTAAAAGCTTTTTATGTAACAGAGTAAGTACTCTTTACTTTCATAAGCAAAAGAAAATAAATGGCAAAGCGGTAACTTAAATTGTTCATTTACTATTAATCTGGCATTTGTATGGAAAAACATAGAGTTATGTGCTTGTTTCCCTACCATATTTCATCAAAAATTTGAATAATGTGGCAAATCCAGAACTGAAAGAAAGGAACTCTTGCTTGCATGACCACAGAGTGAGTGACAGAAAATTGAATCAAAATGGGTTTGTCTGCTCTAAGAAGAGGAAGTGTGATCTGGTTTCTGCACCAAGAATGGTCTGAGTTAGTTGGGGTAATAAGGCATAGTCATTCCAGGTGAATAAGAAAGCATTGGTATCAAGAATCATCTCTACAGTTGCCGAAGAATATAGACTCTCCCCTTTCCTTAAAACTTCTCTATCTGTAATTTGTAGCCTATGTGGAGAAAGTAAATATGAACCAACTTAACAACTTTGGAAGTAGTACCATAGCATTTAATTAACTACCTTTTAAATAATACAACAGTAAGTTACATGTGAGTGATGCTGTTCTGTTTTGGGTTTTGTGGGTGTTTTTTGTTTGTTTTCTTTTGGTATTTTTTAAAACTAATAAAATAACCAACTCCTAATCAACTGCAGCTATCACTGTCCTGTGTTTAATTATGTTATTTCCCTTATTACCACTGAACAGGCTATAGCAAAGAGTAAATAAACAGCCTAAAAACTTTATAAATATCAATTTCTTGCACACTTTGCCGGGCATTTCCTGCAGAAGAAGTCAGATGCATAGCCGGTGATCAAAGTTAAGACTATTCTGCAGTAATGGAGATGGATGCATAAAGTAATAAATCATAGGAAAACTGACTGATGGCACTGCTGCTCTGTGCAGGCTGAGTGGAAAGAAGTATGCACCATCTGGATCTCTCATATTTTGGAGGTAGCAAACTCCAAAAATCCATTTCTACTGTAATGCAGAATGGCTAACATCTGAACTGTGCAGACACAGAGCTGAGCACACTATCTTGTTCTATTGAAAGGAAGTGTGAGGGCTCAGTGAGGCATCCTGCAGGTCAGTGCTGGAGAACTGCTATCAAATAACAAAAATCTTACATGCAATAATGGCACTTTGTACCACTTATGCACTTTGGAGTGGGAAAAAAGTAACACATTATGGCCAGATATGGAAGAAGTGAAGAGTAGCTGCTGACCTCAGAAACTAAATCTTCCAAATTTCCAAATCTTACATACGTGATGTTCGTGATGTTACATTCTTTTGAATTTTTCTTTTTTCCAGACAGTAAATAAATCTAATTCCCTGAGATGGATCTAGAGAGAAATCCATTAGATTCATTAAATTCCTCTACATTTTTATTTTATGCAAACATGGAGGAATTGAAATATTAATGATATGCTCAAAAATATCTAAATTGCTTTTCTATAAGAAAGCATATCATTTATCTCAGGTCATTTTAATATATTTATTTATAACATATCAATATTAGAATTTAGGCATTGGAATTACAGTTCATGATCAATAATTAGTTAATAGTGCATTTCTGAATGTAAAATGGATAGCGTGAGGCACATATTTTCAGTTCATAATTGATGCTGCTCACAAAACAGCTTCCTATCCTGCCTTTCTTTCCTATTTTTCATCATTTTGCTATTCATCTTCTAGCATATATTACAATGCGCATACATGGAGATATGCTCTGCTCCTTAGGAGGCTCTTTAACACAGTCATTTTCTATACTGCCTTGGATTGGTAGTGTTTCAAAGTATTGCTATGCTGTTTGCAGAAGTAGCAGCTACGGTGCTATTTATTGAATATATTTCTTTTGTGTTACATTGTATGTCATCTTAAAATAATAATAATGGTCAGTCATGATAGGTTACAATAATTCAGAATATGAGGGACTTGCTGACATTCTGCAGTCCTTAAGAGCAGAAGTGTTCAATTGTTCCATTACACTCTCATTTCTTTGATGAGAACCTGAAGCACAGACCAAGTAGTTTTCCCAAAACCACATAAATGTGTGCCAAAACCAAGAAGTGAACCCAGTGGTGGTTCTGCCTCCCTAAATTGTGGTCTCATTCCACACTGATGCTCCTGCCCAAAATAACAAACCCAAAGATTACCTGGAAAGTTCTCCACTGCCCTATATGTATAGCAGTAGCTGTTGTGTTTGATTTCCTTGACTTTTTTTATCTCCTTCCTGAGCCAAGGATCAACTTTCATGGTTTCTTAAATCAAGTCTGTGCTGAAGGTCAGTGGCTTGGATGAGCTCTTCTCCAAACGCTATCTGAGGAATTTCTCTGGGAGACAGCAGTTCTCTCATTTTCTCTCCCTCTTTCCATTTATAAGTACTGGTGTTTGGGGCTTAAATTCACAGAAGGCTTTAAAGATGCCCAAGTTCAAAAGAATATAATTAATATTTGTCTTTATTTTTTTTTGTCACATCTTTCATTTAGATATACAGTCTCCAGGGGTTCTCAGTGACATATTCTTGTCAACAAGCAAAATAAACATAGTCCCAAAAGCAGTCATTTCCTTGAAGTTTCTTCCTTAAAAGTCATGAGTCATCACTTCTCTTGTGATGTTTATCAGAAGCTGCAAGAGGGCAGAATTAGGTTACCTTGGTAAATGGCTTAAGGACCAAGAAGGCGAGAGAAAGATCTTAATAGCACTAAGCTGGAGATCAAAGTACACAGTCTCAAAAAAAAAAATTGTTCCTCTCAAACTCAGCTACAGAAATTGTGACTTTCATCCTCAAACATGACATTCTCAAATAGCTAACCTTCTCTTTTCAGAAGGCTATTTAGGTCACCACATATTTGTTCCTCCACACTAATCAGTGAAAAAAATTAAACCAAGTTACCTATTCTTATACACTCCATTGATCACTGCTACCTCTTGAAAGTCTATCTTCCCTCATTCATCCAATGAATCAAATGAATCAATTAAGCAGATCATCTTAAGATGGAAAGTGAAAGTTTGTCTTGTCCTTTCCCTAGAAATGAACGACAATCTTTTCTGAGTGAGAAAATGACCTGACCAGAACAAATAATTTTTCAGTATGCATTCTGTCACAAAATACTGACAATAAAAGCAAGTTATGCGATGTCCCTTGGCTCCAGAGTCTTGTAGGAAGCCTGGGTATACATTGTCTAGGGATATAGGAACATTGAAGTTTTAACACCATTGTGACTTGACTTTGGGAAGAGTGGGGGTGATGGAGAAACATCAGAGACTGTCTTTCTAGTTTTTAGTTCTCACTTTAAAAATTCTTTATAAGATTAAAAGGAATATAGAAATTCAGTCTAGTTTAGGTTGTAAACTGTGTTTACAAACCTTTGGTGTTAAAACAGCTTACTGCATTTTGCCTGATACCAGACAGCATTTTGGAATCACATCTTAACATTGTCAGAGTGACTGGCATTGGATGGTACCATTATGTTGAATTTGCAAGGATGGCATGGGTCAGTTCTTCTCTTAGTGAGTAAGGAAAACATTATTGTTACTTCTTTTTTTACTGAAACTTTGTTGTGACACAGGTCTTTGCAAGGAGGAAGTGTTGCATGAGGACAGTTTATTCTCTTGCCCTCTTCTTCAGTCAATATGAGGCCTAGTGCACTCTCAAAAGCAGACATGAATGCTGAGATAGGCACTGCTTGCAGGGCATCCAGGACTATGTTCAGCCGCTGCTGCTCCTGAGCCATCATACATACTGCTGAACACACACAGTAGCCTAAGAAAATAATCAGCACCAACATTTCTCCTTTCCCACTCAAACTGTTAGAATCTATTTATGTCCCTGTTAGATGAGAGAATTTGTCAACGCGCCTTGTTAAGTAAAATATTTAATTTGACACTCTAAAGAACACCTTTTTCCACCAGGAACTCAATTTTGTTGACCTTAAAAATATTTTGAGCTCCTTCTGAGTGAGCAAATGAGAGAGAAAGGTGAGGATACAGCAGTTTGTCAGTTTATAGCTGGCTATATCAGTAACTAACTTGTTTAAACTGCTATCTGGCAGCAGTTGCTGTCTTTGAGGTACTCCATAAAATATTTCTAGAAGATGGTTTCCAATTTTCTTTTATTTGAGTCTGTATATCAAAGGCCACACCTGAGTGGTTTTTATAATTAAGATCTCTGAAACTCTGATTCATGTTGATCTTTCAGCTTCAGACCTTTCATGCTCCATAATTTCTTTCCTAAAATACGGCTCCCAGAATTGAACATGTAGGTTCCAGCTATGTTCCCAATAATGCCCAGCATTAGCCAATTTATAATGCTAGCCCCTGAGTCTTTTTACTCATGCCATGTGCAAATAGCCTTAGTATATTATTATGATTAACCCTGTTTTCCAAGATGCTCTCTTTTCTCCCTCTGATTCATGCATTTGTTAGGTGTCTTATTTTTAAGAATGCTAGTACAGCTTTTTGCATTCAACTAAGTGGACTGCATATATAAAATCTAGTTTATCCCTTTTGCTGACTTTTTTTCATCTCTCTACAGCCAATCTGATTTTTTTGTTAATATAAAGGACTGTTTCCTTCTCATTTAGCTTCTAGTAAAATTAATTTCTACATTCTACATAGCATGCTTATTTATTGGCAATGGGAATTGTCAGATCCACTCTGCAGAATATTTGAAAAATGCTTTTGTCAAAGGAAAGCTTTTGAAGTTAAAATGTAATATCTCCAAAATGTCAGTCTTCCTCTAAAGGGAGAAGCTGCTTCCACAAGGTGATATTTTGCATTATGCTGATATTAGGCCAGCTAGGGATCACTGGGAAAACCATCAAGTGAAACTTGCCATTCAAAAGCTATGAAATTAAAAAAAAAACCAACAAGAAAGAAAAAGAATATAGTTATAAAACATTAACCCATAAACAAAACAAGGAAAGCAGGACATCATTGTTTCAGCAAGTCCATGAACTAAAACAGTAGAGAATTCTCGCTAATAAAGCATGTCATTTAAAATGCAGGAAATGAGAAAGGAAGCAAATGCAAACACATTTATCCAGGCCACTGCTAAACATTTCACATTCAAGCACTGAAGGACTAAAATATCGCTTAAAAAAACAACAACAAAAACAAACAAACAAACGAAAAACCTCAGTGTTTTTGGTCTTAGAAATGGCTAAGGAGTAGCACAAAGAAACCTAATCACAAGGGTAGAAAATGAGTTTGGCAAGGACTTATGCCAGGTGTGCTCCACTGTAGACATTTCTGAAAACCATTTTTCTCAGACTTTTTAATATCTCTCAGAGCCTCATTGGTGCTCATATTGGTGCTCATCTTGACTATCAGCTGGAGTATTAGGGGCAGTTCTCGGCTCCCCAGTATAAAAGGGACATGGAGCTTCTAGAGAGTGTCCAGAGGAGAGCAACAAAGATGATTAAGGGACTGGAACATCTCTCAGATTAGGAGAGACTGAGTGAACTGGGCCTTTTCAGCTTGGAGAACAGAAGGCTGAGAGGGGAAATGATTAACATGTATAAGTACCTGAAGGGTAGGGAGGAAGGGGCCAAGCTCTTCTCAGTGGTCACCAGCAACAGAACAAGGGGCAATGGGTACAAGCTGAAACACAGGCAGTTCCATGTGAGAAAGAATTTATTTCCTGTGAGGGTGACAGAGCCCTGGAACAGGCTGCCCAGGGAGGTTGTGGAGTCTCCTTCACTGGAGGTCTTCAAAACCCGCCTGGGTGCCCCATGCTCTGGGTGTCCCTACTGGAGCAGCAGGATTGGACTAGATGATCTGTAGAGGTCCCTTCCAACCTCAGTCATTCTGTGATTCTGCGATAGCTCACTATTTCTGATAACAGATCAAAAGAGCATGTTGTATGCAATCTTTAACTCAAGAAAGTATTATCCTCAATTAAAAATGAGTAACATTAAAATCATTAGCTTTTTTCTTTATCAGAGCTGTGAGACACAGAACAGATGAGATATAGAAACATATTTTGTATGTGAAGTTTGAAGTAGAACAGGAATTTTCGGTTAAGAAGTTTAAATGAAATCAGCCTATTTCAAAGACTCAAAAAGATGAGAATAAATAAGAAGCTGTGTTCCAAAATTTATTAAAATGTCCAAACATTTTTAATATAAGAAAAACTAGTTATTTTATTAAATTAACCCACAATTTAATAAAGATTAAGACTGTAAATACTCAAAGCATCTAGGCTGAAATATTGTTTAATTCCAGGTAATACAATCTTAACAATTATAATATAATACATTTTAGTTACACTATAATAAGGCCAAAGACCAATACCAAGTCATTTCACGCCTTTCAGGTTTCTGCTATGTGCTTTGGGATATATGAAAATAAAGGCAAAAATGTCACTAATGTAAATAAAATCAAAAATGTCACCAAAGTTTGAGGTCCCTATAACATTGGGAAAAAGAATAGGTGAAGTGTACCTATCTATATACGGGAAAATTGCTCAAGAAAGGGGAAATGAAAGAAAAACAAGGGCCTACCTGATGTTATGGCATTACAGAGGCTTGTTTGGGTGACAGTTACCACTTAGAGGATGGTTGTTATGTATGGTATCTACTCCTCCACAGTTCCCTCAACAACACAATCTATCCTCCAAGCACGTGCTAATAGGAATAATGGAAAAGTGTAGCAGAACGGAGACCCCCACGGCCAAACTGTATTGCACTTCCTACAGATGTGGCAACCTGGTAGTACCACACAGCTGATAAACCACATAGCACAATAACATGTCTGATGCTGGACCAACAATGGTGACAGATCAGTCTCTTCCTATGGACTTTGCTCCAGCTTTTCTTCAATCTCATTAGAATACTAATACACAATCCCATCCCAATAGTTACCTGCCTTCAAGGAATGAACAGCCCTCACTGAGGATGTTCTCCAGATTTTTGATTAACCACAGAGACACTTTTAAACCAATCAGTAAAACAGTAAGTATGACCAGAGTCAGTCAAGCTTCACCTAAATGTAGAAAAATAAAATAAAAGGTGAACTGAAGAGAGAAGCAGTTAGAGAGAAGACTCCATCATAACTCCTGGAACTGGTCGACAGGTTGAACTCTCTTTCCTCCTCCAAGGACACCACCTCAGGAAATTCCTTGAGTTTGAGAGCCCTCTCCCATCTTCCCGAGTGACTGAAAATTGTGCATTTGTACATTAGATCACTGTAGGGGAGAATTTCCTGCATGAACATGCAAACCTGCCTTGTAAATGTTGCATTTGAATAAATCATACTATATGTGAACTCAACTACTTCTTTTTAAGGCAACTGGACCTACATTTGACAGGCTGAACCCAGGGCTGCCAGATTTGAGCCTACAGTTACCACAGTATTTGATATTCGTATTTAGAGATGAGTCCAGCCACCCCTAGTCCTTCTATCCTCTGAGGATTGGCTGGAATGTGAGGGGATAATCATCAAATCACAACACAATATCTCCAGAGGACATTAGTGAGATTCCTCCTTAAACATCACACTGTGTTCTCATCCAGTTCTCAACTACAAGAATGATGTAGAAACCTTAGATTGAGGACCATAAGAGAAGCTGGATAATCATAGATAAACCATGGAAAGAAATCTGCTTTGCAGGCTGTAAGCCATCATTTTGTTAGTGAGAGTTTCCACGAAAGATATGAATGGCTGAATAATAATTGCACTAAAATGTCATGAAAACTTGACAGCTAGGCACGAAAACATACAAAACTGTAGTTTCACTTGACAGCGACTATAATCGGATTGAGTGGTGAAGACAGATCACACTCCATGGTAAAGTAAGTCACTCTGAATCAGGTCAGAGTTGACTGTAGTCCACAATCAAGTCTCTGGAAATGTTATTACAGGGTTTTTTTGAGGAAGACTAAACTAGTAAAGGAAATTTGATGTGTTTTTGCAAAATATTTTCCTATTCAAGAACTACATGATTTTGAATTTACAACCAGCATTTTTAATATAAAGGAAAGAGGATAAATAGAGATGTTCTATAATACCATAATCAAAGATTTCTCTAAGGTTGTGGTTAAAGCAGATGCACAATCTTTCAGAGAAGTCTTTGGATGGAGGAAGTGAAAGACTGAAATATACTCATGGTTTCTCAAAAAAATATGTTTCCCCCTTAATTCTAGACTTTGAATACATAAGGAAATAACTTGTTAATATTTTTATTTGTATATGATACATTTTATATTTTAGTTAAGAATTGCCATTTGTTTTTCCCTGAAGAACACAGGAATACCACTGTGTGAATTGTACATATTAACATTCAAGCTAACATTCTTTCTGTTGCCCTATTAGGAAACAACAATTATTATTTGTACAATGATTTTTTGTAGTGTATATGTCAAAGCACATCATTTTTATAATATCTCATGGTGTATACCAATCCCCTGACATAACCTGACACAACATGTTATGACCACTATTAGGCAGAATATATTTGGAAAGAGAGAGACAAGACAATGTGAACAATGACATATGTTTAAGAGTATAGACTTCTCTGTTCCCCAAAAAATATCAATATTACAGAAAATCATAGAATCACAGATGGACTGAGGTTGAAAAGGACCTTGAGAGATCACCTAGGTCAAACTCCCTGCTCCATCAGAGCACAGAGAGCACGGGGCTCCCGGGGAGCCCAGAACTGCCCCCAATGCTCCAGGTGTGGCCTCCCCAGAGCTGAGGAGAGGGGCAGGATCCCATCCCTCCCCCTGCTGGCTACACCCTCTTGTGCAGCCAGGAGGCCATTGGCCTTTTCAGCCAAGAGGGCACTGCTGCCTCATGGGTAACTTGATGCCAGCGAGGACTTCCAGGTGGACTCTGTGGAGCTGCTCTCCAGCAGGTCAACCTCTAATCTATCCTGATGCCTGATGTTTTGCTTCTCCAGGCTGAAAAACAAGTTCTTTCTTTTGTCAGACTCATGAGGTTCTTCTCTGCCCAACTTTCCAGCCTATCCAGCTCCCTCTGAATGGCAGTGTAGACCTTGGGAGTATCAGCCACTCTTCCCAGGTTTGTATTATCCACAAAATGGACAAGGATGCAGTCTGTCCCTTCACCCAAGTTTTTGATGGATGATTTGAATGACATCGGCCCAGTCCTGACCCCTACAGGACACCACCAGCCAGAGGCCTCCTACTAGACTTGGAGCTGTTTATTACAATCCTCTGAGCTCTGCCATCAGTCATGTTCAAGTCCACCACACTTCCTGAACTTTCCTATAAGGAAACTAAGGGAAGTGTCTCCAAAATCAGACCATAAGAAAATTTCTTCTATGATGTGAAGTGTTGTGAAGACCTCATCACATCTTCCCATGCCATTCACTCAGTCTCATAAGTTCCATGGATGACATTGCCAAATTTGAAAAGCTTTCAACTGAACTTTGAATGACAGTGTATAGTATTCATGGCATGGCTAAACATCTTACAAGTCCTATATGGTAGTACATCCAAAGTGTTAGTTATAAAAAATTACTACTCAATTGATTTTTATTACAAATATAGAAGCATATTTGTCCCCAGAGTGTATGTCAAAGATATACTCCAGGGAAAACAGAGATATACACAAAATATGCAGAAACAGCATCATTTTTATTCAGAGATATTTAATGCTAAGTTTCCAGTCGTTAGAGTCAAAACCAAAATGGAAATAACATCTACCAAGCTTATGCCACCAACAGGGAGCCAACTCCTGAAGGAATAACAGACCTTTTGCTTGACTCTGCTATCATCTCTACTAGTATCAACCCACTGGGTTCAGAGAGTCCTCTTTCCTGAACAAGAAACCATGAGTATAAAATCTTAAATGATTTTAAATATAGGTTGTACAGCAGAGTATCAGGGTTTTTTAAGATAGCCAAGTAAACCTACTTCCCACCAAAGTCAATGAGCTTGATTTCAGCTATTATTTGCACTAGTGTGGGGATAGTATATTACAATTCACATTATTCTTTAACATTTTTAGTGAAGAGAGAAGAAATTTGTGTCTTTTTTTTTAAAAAAGCTGAATTGCTTAAATAAAATAAGAAAGAAAACAGATTCTTAAATTTATGCACCTCAGCACAGGTTTTAATTCCTCATTCGAGGCTATGATTAGATAGATGACTCATTAATTTCCAGGTATTCATAACTGGTTATTTGTACACAGCAAGATAACTAATCCTATCTGCACAGTGCAGCCCAAGGACAACATTACAGTAATACATAATATAAAGTGCAGCTTTCATTTGCACCTCACCAGGACATGAGAATACAACAAGCACATCAAACCTAGTAGCTTAATCAAGCATTCAGGAATTAAGGAAGGAAAGAGAGTGGTGGTAAGGAAAAATTGTATCTCACCATTAAAGTGGTCTCAGTAACTCAGTTTGTGCCTCTGGCTAAGAGAAAGCATCACCCACCCCACTATGTTCAGCCATTTACACAAGGGAGAGCCTTCTTCCAAGTGCAATCTTGACACGTAGGGATTTTCTCCAAGTGCAACAATTCCTCTTGATTTGTGGGAGTTTTAAGCATTTAACAGGACAAACCCTTCCAAAGGAAATACTTCTTTTACATAGTTACTGATATATACATTATTATCAAAGTGAAAGAAGACATCACTGCATGGAATGAATGGAACACTTTGGAAGAAATGTGCATAATGTACTACACAAAAATGCAAGATTAATCACAGTTTTTATCTTAGCTCATCTGCTGCTTTTTTTTAAAAAAAAAGAACCTCTAGTTCAACTATTGATGCCTCCAATGCACAAGATATTCTATGAAACAGAGGTATTTCCAGATATAACTGTAAAATGTGCATGCAGGTATTCATCTTGTGAAGCTACTAACACAGTCCTATGTTTAAATACTGCAGGTAAAACTCCTTAGTTGTATTTTCAGAAGTTTTATCCTGTTTTTTTTTCAAAAGGTCTTCCATGCAAATGTATATATCTTTCAACAAAGACTATTAATCCAATCTTGCTGCATTTTTACCAAGATGCAAGTCTTCAGAAAAGGAGTTTTTAATTTGAATGAGCTACTTTGGAGTTAGCAGGTAAAAATCATCACAAATTAATTAGAATGTCTTCCTTTGTTTGGAGTGATTAATAATACATAAGGAAACCAGGTTTTACATAATTCATCAATCTGACGCAAACTGGCACTCTCCCGTTCAACCAAGTAGAAATCCAGCTACTCTGTGACATTTGAAAAACAGCTCTGAATTGATGCTCTGCATCCTTTTGCCACTGGACTTAAAGTCATATGGATCCAGTTTGTCACATACTAATGAAGTTTCTAGGAGTGAGGCAAGAAGAAATTAAAAAAAAATGATGAGTTTGAAGCCATTTTTTTCTTTTTCTAAATGTTAATTGCTTACAGAGCTTTAGCTCACTCTATAACATTATTTCCTGAAGAAATTTTAAATCTCTGAGCACGTTTGGCATGGGGCAATCCAAAGCCAAACACATCTAACACAAGCTGTAGTCTTAAATACTCTTTGAAGAGCAGAAAGGAATGAAGCCTTCTCCACTTCTGAAGCAGCAGTGGCAGAAAGGATTTCCTCAGGATGGTAGAATATTCCTCTGTCTTATAGGGATACAAGGCAGCCTTTCACAGTATGAGTCAGGCAGAGAAATATCCTGTGAATATCCTTCTTGCACAAATATACTCGGCTAGAGAGCTCACAAAAATGTGTGAATATTGGAACAGAAATCATGTTAAACTCCCATCATGTTTAGCAAAATACATCATTTCTAAGCAAACTGCCAGATTCCCTAATCTTCCATCTTGACTCTTTTTAACACTGCTTGATTGTATCCATCTTATTTTAAATCCATCATTTTTCCTTCCACTCACATCCTTCCCAAGAGACTTCAGTTGTTTACTCTCTGGAATTTGAGTTTCTTCATGGCTTATCATTCATTAGAGGTAGCATTTCTCAGTGTTTCTCTTCTTTTCAAACCACAGTAGAGCAGTTGAAAGCAAGCAGCTCCTTGCAATCCAACACCTTAACCTGCTTTGAAATGATAACCTTTTCTCTGTGTATTTGCAACCTGCTGCATCTGACTTGCAGTCCATATGGGCAGACGCAGCTGCACATGTTCAGAGGCACTTAGACGTGGTGAATGGAACATGCCCAAGCCGTCCAAGCCATGTGCAATGATGCTAGCACGGCTGCCTGGACCAGCCTGCTCAAAGCCTGTTTCCAGGAGTCTGGGCTTTCCGAGCGCAGTGGTTTGAGGAGAAATGGTTCCTCCACAACTTTATATTTCTGGGCAAGATCTCTCTAACCTGTGCACAAAACACACTTTTTAGAGTCATAGAATCAATATGGTTTGAAAAGATCTTCAATCCAACCATAGTTTAGTGTCCTGTAAAAGCTTAACTATGTGATAGCTTAAACTTCTGTCAAGAATAAAATTAATTACTAATATATTTTTAAAAGATAAATCTTTAGCAATTTTATTTATGTTCTATACAAAAAATATGATAGTGATCTCATTTCATTATCTGAAAACTCTAGTGACAACTACTCTTTATAAAATGTTTTTTTTACCAAATATAATTCAGCTATTCTGTATGTGTTGTGACTAATTTCACATTTTAGCATTTACTAGTGTTCATGTGGGAAGGTCATTTGATTTGACATTTTTTGAAAAAAGGGCATAACATTTATCTTCTTTTCTAATTTTCCAACTGGTAATGTCTTGAGTAACAACACATATAAAATAAAATCTTTCAATTAATTCACTGAATGTCTCTAATGTTTTTAATCCTTGTACTTGTTCCTCTCTTAAAACAGAGACTTATTTAGCATACATGGCATTTGTATTTAAGCATTGAATCAAAAAGCAGCAGCAGATTCTATTTAAGTATTGTTCAAAGACCCTCTTTTATCAACAAGGTTTATTTCATAAGCTCTTCTTCTCCTTTGTTTAATTAAAAGTACTCCGTATAGTCACGTCTAGCTCATTTATCTATTCTCATATATATCTATTTCTTGAGTGACTTTTTATGTGCTTGTAGATCAAGCCTTTTTTTTTCCCTTTTTTTCTCATAAAAGTAAATGTTATGAATTCAGCAACTCAGCTGATTGAGGTATTAATTTCAGCCTCCTGTTTCTTAATGTATTGTAGCTTTCATTGTCTAATACTGCTTTTCCAAAATTTTTATATGGTAAAATTCTTCTTCCTAGCACTCTATCAATACTATAGGCAATAGCTTTTCAGGAGACTCCAGGCATGGTTACTAAAATTAGAAAGACATAAAGAAATACTATAAAGTAGTGCTAATAGTGCCATGGGCCAGTAGTGAACACAGCCAAATTCTTAGAAATACTACATCCTGGTGTCTTCCGTGACATGTAGATGTGTTGATGAATATTCCTTTCTCTTTTGTACACATTTGCTTGCAAAAGTTAAGCTAATTTCAGATTATTTCTGTTAGCTTTATTTCGCCATAAGATTCCCTGTTTTAGTTCCTGCTGAACACATCAGCATAAAAAACATAAAAGTCTGTAAGTAATGACCAACTTTGCATTAGTGTAGAGAAAGAATCAAACCACTCGGACCACTGATAAATTACAAAGAGATTCTTTGATGCCTGTCTATATCTTTGATCCTTAAATCTGGTATAATCATATGCATACACTTGGAATTTTGCTGTAACCAAAATGTCATTTCCAGATGATTAGGCATATACCTTGACTAAGACTAGTAAAATTTGTAATTAGATTGTTTTTAGTTTTGCTACTTACATCTTTTGTACACTGCCTTCATCTTCACTATTAAATTTTGACTTCCAAAAGCATGCTGTCTGTCTTTATTAAAGATTTATTTCAATAAGTAATCAATATCTTCCATAAGTATATTCTAAGGCAGTTCTGGAAAAATAAAGTTCCATAGGCCTACAATATTAAAATATGCAGGAGAAAATAAGTTCATCTGTCCCTCAAGTAAATTATCATCTCTCTGATAGTGAAAAAAGGAAAAGACTATTGATCTCTGTTTTAAGGAGTGGGTTCATCCAAAGATTAGAAGAGCTGATTTTTTATTTCTAGAATAATTACAGAAATATATCCGTTTTACTGCCTCTACCAATTCTTTTAAGATAATTCTCTAGTCAGTTCAATCTACACCACCAGCCTAAATTTCTTCTGGGCAGCAAAAGGCTTAAAGAAAAATAACTTGAGAAGCAAGCTAAAATTTTGTAGTAATTTAGGTCTTCCATTTTCATTGATTTATGCCCATACTGATCCTGGTTTTCTTTTCTGCAGATCCAGAAGTGTGGAGTTTCAGGACCACCTAGAGCAAGGATGCCACCTGATATATAAAAAGCCTTGGAAACTTCAACTGACATTTGCCAAAGTTGAACACTTTTTCCTCCTTTCTCTGATTTTAGTTTCAACAGACTGTCTCAGAATACAGAATATAAAGCGTATTGCACTTCTTAGGTTAAAATGACAGAAAGCCCTTATAATCCTCCATCATCCTCAAATTGACTACTCTCTGACATTGTCAGTCCTGAGCTCTGCATGTACCTGCAAAAACTGTAAAGTGAAAAACTATTTCATTCTAATCCAATGAAATTTAACTGGGACTTCATAGATATTGATCATGTCTACTCAGAGAAGGAAAAATTATCTAACGATCATAGAATCATTTTTTTTCTTTCCTGGCTGCTGTCTCTGGATCCTGGCTGCTGTCTCCGGACACATGGAGGAGATGAAGGTGCTCAGGAACAGCCAGCATGGATTCACCAAGGGGAAATCCTGC
>JAUBOD010000151.1:5267763-5280163 GCA_032353885.1 Nothura maculosa
GCTGGAGCGGGAAGGTTGGACCAGATGATCTCTAGAGGTCCCTTCCAACCTTGTAGATTCTGTGATTCTGTGAAAAAAAGAAAAAAATTCTTCTGCATAGTAAATTACTTCATGGATCCTACTGCTGTATATTTGTGTTATGTATAGCTGTATATGCTGATCACTATAGTGCATGATCTAGGGCAAGACACATCCCTATAGAAAAGCAAATTAACCAGGAAATGCATCTTTTCTTGCTTATGCTCAATACTGTGTGCTTCCAGTGTGACCTTTTTAGGGATGGAAGCCACTCCCACCTGCATATTTGCTCAAAAATCGGGATTTCATGACTAGTTTTAAATGGAAAATGGAAATGAGGATAGAACCTTGTCACAAGTATCTCCAAAGAACAAAATATCTTTTTTCTCTGAGTGCAAAAGGAAGGAAGAAATTGGAGGTGTTACTTTGAGGATGAATTCAAGGAGCCAACTGGACAGAATACAGAGTAAACCAACCCCTCAACAGTGCAACTTGTTTGTGCACTCTTTGTGCACTGTCTGGTTGTGGCTCGCTTACTGCTCCTTCTCTAACCCTGCATTTCTCTCTCACATATTTTAGCTCACATTGGCTACTAGAATGTAGTCTCATGCATCACATTCAGCTTTCCACTGTTAGCAAGTTTCTGATAGCTTTATTCTCCTTGTCTTTTGTTGAACAAAAAAGGACTAGAGTTTTCATAAGTAAATGTGTTGGCCAACACTGGCTGGTGCATTGATCAGCACAAAAAACTCTGAAAGAAAAGTAAGCCCACCAGTGAAAGTGAAAATGTGTCTATCTTCATCTCATTTGAGCCATCATAAAGTCTAATTCAGATTGTTTGAATATTATACTGGTCTTATTGAAATGCTCTTTGACAGAATTTCAGGCATATAGTTGAGAGATCTTTCTTAGCTGTTTACAGATATATGCATTATTATCATTATTATTGTTTTGACAACGGCTTGAAAGTAAACTAAACAACTGGAGAAGTATGTACATGAAGAGTAAAAAGTCAAGCTTAGAATATCTGGCAAGTTTTTAGCAGAACAGTTCCACAACTTAATTGTGACTACAACAATGAGAAACATGGGTAGGGCTGTCATGTAAAGTGACAACATGATATGCCTGTAAGTAGTACAGTACTCCTAAAGAGGACTAAATTGCCCTGCCTGTTTGCAGCGATCCAGGATAAACTGCCTATTATAGTACTCTATCAGTGATGGCAGATAGCAAGATATTTCCATGTTAAATGGGAAACATACCTGCCAACTCATCTAACATATATATTGTCTAACTATGTCTAGAAATGAACAAGGGACTTGCCGTGCTAGGAAATGATAATAAGATGAAGTCAAATATTTTTGAAAAGTCTTTGTTAGGGTGGTAGAGAGCCAGTGGTACACTGGATCTGCACAGAAGTAAAAAGAAGTAATTATTTTGTTGGTGACTATTTTTGACACTTGTTAGTTCAAAACTCCTGCAACCTGCCAGTGTACTCTGGACAGCCGCATTCGAAGCTTCATCCGGAGACATGCACAGCCTGTGATGTCTGAAAGATAATACCAGCTCACAGCTGTCAGTAATCCTCAAGCACCTTTTAGAGATAAATAAGTTCAGTGGGTCAAGCTAACCCAGCCAGCTGTCTCCAAACAAACACTTACAGCGTCCTTTGAGATGTGTCGGATTACAAGCAGTGATTTGGAGCATCATCTGCCTGCAGGAGACCGTAAGTGCTATTGGCAGTGTCCAATTACACGTTGACACAAACTCCCATAACGCGACAACTCTGATGTGATAACCAGCTTGCAAGCTCATGTATCCCAGAAGAACACTGTTGAATATGCCTACAGACGAGAACAAGCTCAGGCTTCACAACAGAGCGGACATGAACTCCTTTGGCTATTCCTGGGTTTCGTATTTTATAAGCATATCTGTAATAACGACTACAGCTGTAGTTTCGTGTTTCTACTGTTACCAGGAGTAGACAGACCTGGCAGAGAGAGGGTTTCAGTCAGGAGTGAGGAATTAAAAGCAGCCCCAAGGACCAAGGAGAGGAGAGCATTAAGGATCTACGTGCAGTTTGGGGAAAAAAAAAAAAGAAAAAAAAAAGCAGCAACAAAAAAAAAACACTTCAAGGACTTTCAGGATGAGGGTTGGCAGGTTATTTTGGCCTGTGAATGATGTAATTTATGGCCACTCAGCAGGAAACAAGAAACACTTAATGATAATGGTAAAGGGAGTACTGTATTTGTCTAGTTACCACAGTTATTCTTGAGCTTTACCTACTAAATAAGAGCACTAGCTTAATGAATACTGCACAGCAAGGATGGGGCCACCTATCATGGTGCTAATTCAGCTTTGAATATAAAATTACTGCACAGCATGCCATAAAATGCAATTATAATCCCTAAAGAAATTAGTTAAAACGGCCACATGTCCAGGGGAATTTCAATGATGTAAGAAAGTACCTATCAGATTTTTAAAAACATCAGTATATCTTTAGGTTTTTTTTTTTAAAAAAAAATACATTCTCTCATGATTTACTGACTTGATGCATTATTTACACTACTGTGTGCATGGGAGTGCCAAGAAGTGTTATGCATTTGCAGACACCTGTTCTAAACCTTTAAAGAGAAGTCTTCTCTGGCTAAAGAAATTTTCCTAGGAGGACAGAGGGAACAGGTGAAAGAAAGTAAATTTTTCTGAGGCTAAGTTATCCTGAGGAAATATTTTCCTGAAAAGACAATTTCCTATATTTGAGGGAAAGTCTAACTTCGTAGTTTGTTAAGGAAGCATCCTTTATGAAGGCTGGAAAATAAGGATGTAAGTGGTTAGAGGGAAAGAATCTGTGATTTCATTTTCTTGTATTATTCTTATTAACCAAATATAGAGCCTTATTAAAAACATTTATTGTAAGAGAATAAAAAAGATTCTTAACTTCAAGTTTTTTGAAGTTTACAACTCACTGAAAACAAACAAGCATTAGGTATGGGAAAGAAGATCAGAGAACTCTCCTCTAAGTGATTTGCTTATCAAGAAAGAGAATGGGAATCTAATCATTGGGATGGAGAAAAGTAGCAACAAGAGTTCAAAAACAAGCAAAAATAAGATCCTCATATTTGATCTAGCAAGAATCCACCACAGAAAGAAAAAACATGGTAATAAGTTTAGACTGACAGAAAGGATTGCCACTATTCTGAGATACATAACCTCATGCACAGGACTTTTCTGGGGAAAAGAAAAGATATCATAAGCCTCTGTAAGGATAGAGAGGAAGAAAACCTAGCAACAATAAGCTCACTAAAATGTACTGTTGGCATTGTGTCTGAGAAACAAGATCTTTACATGGTACATCGTTAGGTGTAAGTTTACCCAGTGTTCATGAGGCAGTGGGTACAGGACACCAGCCAGGCGTGGGCTGGAGGGCTGAGGGGACCACACTGTTAATCCCCACAGGTCAGCAAGGCACCACCTTGATGGCCGTCAGCTCTTACATAGTGCTATCATACTACCCTGAAAGGTCTTTTTTTCTGAGTCTGCATGAGGGACACAGAGGTGAGCGAAAACAGAGATTCAAAACAAGCCAGAGATCAAAAGGAGAGTTTAATATCCTTCTGTGGCAAGGCAATTTACAAATCAAAAATGCAATCCCTTGCCAGAAAGGAAGAAGATACATTGTTCAGAGGAATGTGGTTCAGTGCTAGTTCACCTCAATTTGTAAGTTCACCTGAAAAAAAATGAAATTCACACAAAGCCAAATACTCTATTTTCATAAATGACCATTTGCCAGGAAGTATCTTAGGTGGAAAAAAAAAAAAAAAAAGAATTTTTTTCAATTCAGGATTATCCAATCTGGTTAATCTTAGAGTTTTTCAGTTCCTCTAAATTACTCCAGTATGAGGGAACTACAGTCTGTTGTTATATGCTATAATAGCTTGCTGAGCATTTGTTAACTCCAGCAGAGTATATGTGCAATTATTTCTAATGAACTCCCTAGCCCCTTAGGAAAAAATAATAGTCTTCTTGAATTGGTTCTACCTGTTGGCTGCATTAAATTTGGAAACAAATGCCATACATTTTCAGATCTCCCCATACAACAGGGCTCAGAGCAAGATTGGCATGTTTATTTTCAGAAAACCTCCCTAAGCATTTTAGGCATGGCCAAACTAATACATCTCTCCTTGACAGTTGCAGAACTTTTATTTCCTTTGCTAGAGTGTAACAGATTGCTTGCAGTTTAAGTCTCAGTGTTTGGGTTGCACTGCAAAATCTGGCTGCCTGCTGGGGTTGTGAAGAGGTCCCATGCAGAGAGGGGGATTCTGGGAACATCTGCCCACAAAAATGTTATGCAACTGAGGATCTAGAGGAGGAGCAGCAATTTGTGGGAGGGTGAAAGAAAATTCTTAATTTTCCCTTAATTACCAGGAGATTTTTTCTAGAAATATGAGGACTAAAAAAAAAAATAAAAAATAAAAAAAAACCACTGATCATTCTTGAAATTATCAACTACAATTAAACAGGAAGAAAACGTCCATTCTAATGACGGCACTGTTTTGCTGCTTCACAACTTCTTATATTTGTGTTTGCTTTCTGAACTTTCTTCTCTGTAAGAGTGTAATTGGAAAAATGTATCTTCACATGAGAGAATGTTCACTTTCATGGCAGATTTACATGAGATAGCCTTTATCTGGGAGATTCTTGATCATCAGTCAAAGCAACAGCTGGTGCACTCTGCTTCAGCTGTATTTGGACATCAGGGAATGTCATGTTATCAAAAGGTTTTAAGTGCACCCATCAAAGCTGACATAAACTGGAACCTGGTACATCAGCCAGGCAGACTGCAAGTTTATTGCCTGGCTTCACATCTTCCTGTAGAAAGAAAATTCTGCACAGGAAGTGAAACATGGAAATTATTCTAATGCTGAACTTGCTTTGCTTTCAACTTTCCCATAACATGCAACTCAACTTAGGACCCAGCAATACAGTCTTCTTATGCTGCTGCTGGAGTTGAAGGGCTTACTGTTCAACAGCGTGTGAATATGTGTCTGAGAACAACTTTTTTTTAAAAAAAAAATAGACTCTAAACCACTTGTTCCACTAATATTTCTTACAGATTTGTGAACTTAGGTAAACAAAATGTGTTTTAGGAGTGCAAGGGTTCTGCTAGTGTTAAATGGTGCATTTTACTGGATTTGCCTAGGAATACTTTTTTCTGCCACTTGTATTGAAACTCACATAAAAATCTTTATGTTATCTTAGAACAGAAAACATTATTCACACAGAGCTGCAGTCAAATCATAGCAGTGATCTTTGGTACTAAAATAAATTATTTTTTTCTTTTACTCGAAAGATCTTAATTACACACACAGTATGCTGGTTGCACATAGCATATTCACAGCTTTAATACCTTCCAATTGTTTTAGCCAGTGCTGGGTTCAGTGGCTTTATTTGTAAAATCCAGATTGACACCATTAGTTTTATGACAAGTTATTATGTTCTAGAAGAATAAACAATGCACGTCACCTAATGGCCTACAGTGTGTTGGATGTGAACATGCTAATTTTCTTTTGACAGTAGATTTCCAACCTTCTTCACATCCTATTTTGGCACAATTCTGCCCCTAAATTGACTGAATGCAACTTTCTCAGGCCAAGTTGGAGTTCTGCAGCCTAAATTTCTAGTTGCCACTCAGTAAGGCAGAAAATATTCTATGCACAAGCAGCTCAGGTGCAGAGGAATAGATTATAAGCATCAGGTAGAAAGTGATGAATTCAGAGGAGTTTGATCTACCATAATGAGGATGTTGCTGTGCAGCTGCCAACTTATTCCCTTAGAAAAGAAGATGTAGCTGAGCACTTTGGTAGCTCAATACTGTCAATCAGATATCTTTTCATAAATGTCCATATATTGTTCAGAGTATGTCCCTCTTTCTTCCTTGCTCCTAAGGCTTAAACAGTGTGCATACAACAGGCTTGAAACTTACCAGCCCACAGGACAAGTAACTTGAACTGAAGTCTCTCAGTCATTGCCATGCTCAGCTTTTTAGTGGTGAAAGACTTACAATCTCAGGAACAGACAGAAAAGGCAGGATTTGATGCAGGGTCTCTTCCATCCTTTTTAAATACCAGAATAATTTTTCTGCTTATCTTTTTTTTTTTTTTTTTTTTTGTGCTGATCACGTTCTAATTGATTTTACTCTATGGCATCCTTTACTCCAACACTAATGGGTGTTAAAAAATTATTGAAACTCATCAGAAGTTTGGAATCTCGTCCTAGATAATGGCATGTGTACCCAGAGTAACCTAACTGACATCACATGATGTACATTGTTCCAGACTATGGCTCGTGACATGCATCCACACAATCCTGTTGTTTCTTTTCAGGTCAGACCTAAACTTCCTACTTCAACAAGAAAAAAGAAAAAGGAAGGAAGGAAGGGAGGGAGGAAGGGAGGGAGGAAGGGAGGGAGGGAGGGAGGGAGGGAGGAGGGAAGGAGGGAAGGAGGGAAGGAGGGAAGGATCAGTACTCTTTGTTAAGGTTTCTCTGATAAGCACAACTTAGTAGCTTTTAAAAGTGAAGAATTTTTACACTTTTACATTCTTTATCCTTAGGACTCCAGCTATGCATTGCTTATTTTGCAGCTCCCTCCAGGTCTATGTGTACCACAACAATTCAGAATTTTTTTCCCCTGCAGTCCCTTCATAACTGATTTCTTCAACATATGTTTAGAAAGAATATCCATACTACAAGTGAATCTCAGCCTACATTTCCAACCTTATTCAAGCTAACTGTAGACAGTTAAATAAAGGACATTTCATTAAGTCCATTTGTATATTTCAAGAAGAACTTGTGCTGTGTGCCATTAAGTGCTAAATACGAGTAACTGCTTTAAAGAGAGCCAAAGCATCTATTTCCCAGAAATTATGTTACCGAAATTATCCTCTGTATCAAATGTGAATTACTAGTAGATCTTCCTAGCTAACTCACTTATATCTATGTCTATGTATCCATCTGTGTGTATGTAGCTATCTCACTAGCATCTTCTTTTCCTACTGTTGTGATGTTTTTCATATTTTCAAAAATATTTGAACAGTTTTACTATTTGACAACTATTAAGAATATTTATTTATATTTTCCTTATTCACAATGTGTTGTACTTAGGTACTCAAGCTACTACATAGTACCTGTTACAATATTCTAAGAGTAACTTGTAAAATTTGTAACTTGTAAAATGATCTTGCATTTCAGCAGTTCAGCACCTATTCTTTTGAATTCTCCCTCTACTCTTCCTCTCCGGTCTAAGTCAATGTACCAAGAATCTATAAAGAAAAAAAATCATGTCATTAATTTAACAGAAGGAGGTTTTGGTGGGGAGAACTGCTTGTTTTACTCAATCCATGGTATGTGAAATATTCACCTGCAATGCAAAATAATAACTGCCTACTCTCCTGAGATTAACTCAAGAGAGTAGAAATAAACTGCTAAATAATGGCCAAATTGCAATAATAGCATCAGAATGGTATTCACTGACAGGACATCCAGGGGCACATCTCAAAGCTCCTTGTGCTCAGAGCTGTCCCATTTGTTTGTCCTCTATGGGCATATGGTGGGGGACCTATGGGATGAAGAGGAGCAACAAACAGCATGTGGTCTTACCCTGTGCACATGCTGAAATGTGATAAGCTTCCCCATTTCAGCTGCATTTCTCATTAATTAGCCAGCTTGAGGCAGAAACTGCTGTATTAAGGTAAAAATCCTGCTGCATGTGGATGGGGCAGCACTTCCATAAAAAGTATACTGTCAAATCTACCCTTCAACATCACAGAAATCATCATCAAGGAACTTCTATTATGAACTACTTTTGAAGGTTCTTCACTGTGTAATGAGGCTCTTGCTTCCAAAACATTGACCATTTTCCAGAGCTTCACTTCATCTCTTTCAAACATTTACATTATCTCTACTCTCTCCAGTGTTAGTCGGAACTGCAGAAAATGTCCAACTCACAGACACTTTCAAAGGGTAGTAGTTAGCCTGGCACTTTGTAAGTGCATTTATTTTCTTATTATGAGTGGCTGAACCTGCAGAAGAAACAGACAGGTAGCCCTCAAGGTAGACCATTAGCCCAAGGAGGGCTCCTTCCTGAGGAGCCCTCTGCTTTTTACCTCAGATTGCTTCATCAAATCTGACCAGACAGATCAGGATGAAAACCAAGCCCAGAGGCTGACCTCAGCAACACTAAACATCTGGGCTCTCTTGCCAGGTGGCTTTTGTGAGGAAGAAGGAGGCAAAAAAATCTTACAGAAGTCTGACTTCTGAAACTAAGCCTTAAAAAGTGAATGAGTCTCTACCTGTAAAAATGTAATGGAAGTACAAAATGCAGTATTCATGAAGGGAAGGAGTTTGGAGTACAAAAGCCCAGAAATAACATCAAATGTCAAGAGTGAAACAAAGGCAGCTATTACTGCCATGGAATTTTCCGCCATGAATACATTTTAAACACAGAGCTCCATTACACTGTAATCTCAGAGATATCCCCCTGTCACCACGGAGCTGTGCTATTTAATCTTATTGTTCTTCTGGAGTCAAATATAGGTATTTCATATTTACAATAAAAGAAGAATCATTATTAAAATCTATGCAGTCTATTATAGTATTTGTGATTAGTGTAGCCCAGCAATAATTAGAAGAGGAAGCTTTATCTTCCTCCTGTCCTTCTGCATCATTGAATTTTAGATCATTTACCTTAATTAGCATAAGTGCAGAAATCGGCCTTCACTCACATTTTCTACTACAGAAAGAATAAACTCAGTTCGTTTTTCCCCACTTCCAAGCCTAAGTTTGACCAGCAGGAAATTACTTCCAAGGACAAAAGATGCTCTGGAAAAAGCCATGAGAGTCGCAACAAAAATCTTGTGATAAGAGAACAGGAAGCAACCACCAAATCACCGATACTGCACTGCCACATAAGACACGTGATAACGGGAAGAGAGCAAGGGACTTACGCTGAGTGTATATTAGTGGGTTCAAGGATAAAAAAAACAATAATTTTGGGATAGCACTGGAAAGTTTCTTTTTGAGTCCTATGTTTTATTTGTCCCATGCTGACATTCCCTACATACATGTTAAATTCCAGACAAAGTTATTCCCATACCATAAACAAAGAAATATCAAAATTTAAAAAAAATCTTCCTTTTTTTTTCTCTCTCTTTTTAACTAGATGATCTCCACAGGTCCTTTCCAAACTCAACCATTCTATGATTCTGTGAAAAAAAAAAAAAATTATGAATGTGAAAAAAATGGGAAGTGCCCAAAGTCAAGTCAGCATTTAAACTGCACTGCTCTGTTAGTTTGTCTTGTTAGCCCTTTGGAGATTGTAGAAAGAAACTGAAGAACCTCAGCCCATCAGGTTTCCCTTTCCAAAAAACTGTAAAAGCAGATTGCCCCTCCATTTTGGTCTGCTGCATACTGTCTATTTAGCTCTCTCAGTACTGTATTTACAGGGCAGATTCTGTTTGCACAATCCAGACTTTTCAGAAAGAAATTAAAGCTGTAGGAGTACGATCATGATATGAGACTCATAAGCTCATATTCATTATGAGCATCTAGGGTGCTTAAATGACAGTCACAATTATGCTATATGGCTGTTTAAAAGTGCACTGGAGAATGAGCTGAGGTTGTTAGTGAACTCAGATGAAATGGGATGAATCTGTAATCCACACTGGAATGGTAAAGTGATAGTGAGTGACTTAAAAAGAAAAATATGTAGAAGGCTCTAGCTTTTTCCTTACTTCTTTTTTGAATAATTATATGGCAGGGTCTCTTTACACTAATCTGTTTACAGAAATATTGAGCACGCATTACACATCAAAATAAATAATTCCCACATATCTTTGTACTCCAAAATTTGCAGTTAATTAAACTAATTTGTCAGTTTTTGTAAGTTGGAAACTCTTCCTGTCATTGTATGCAATCACTACTTATTTAAATTTCATCCTTGGCCAGTTTCATGATAATGTTTATCTGCTCTAGAGGATTGGAAATGAGAGTAATACACTGCCATACCATTTAATTTCTTTCTTAAAGCTGGAAAAAGCAAAGCATCAACTGGCCAGTTAGATAACACAATTTCCCATGTAGGTTATTTGCTTAAGATGGCTGGGGGCTAATTTAATTCCTGAGTTGCTTATTTACTGGTTCTGAGAGGGATTCCCTACAGTTAAGAATGAACTGTGCACAAAGTTCCTACAAAAACTGCATGAAAATTTTCTCATAGCAGAGTAGTTTATATATATATATTATTTCAGTAGAAGTTTAGCATCTTTCATATCTGAACTAAAGAATATTTCTCTGCTAGTTATATGCATTTTTATAGTGTTTATCTAGCAGATTGAAGAAAAAAAAAGGAGAGTGTTTAATGTCAAATGCATGCTTCAAAAGCATATAGTTTCTTTACGGATGGCTTACTTTTGCCTTAAGTCTGATTTTTTTTAACTGTTCCTGAAAAGTCTAGCAAGAAATGAAGACAGGTTAACTTAAGTCATATGAATAAATTCTTTATGTTTACCTGTCATGCTCACTGTGCTTTCTTTTCTTAAACTCCTTCTTACCATGCAGAATGGTCATAACTATGGATGAAAGATATTAAGATGTTCTTCCCTCTTGCTGGAGAGGAAGCTCACTGATTTGCCTTCAACAGCAGTGAGAAATGCCAGGCTTTTTTGTCTTTCCAACTTTCTTATGTGTGTATAGGTGTACATAGGTGTATTTGATATTTGGCCAGTTTGTCAAAGAAAAGAAAGAAGTCAAAACTCCAGGGAACAGGATAGTAAGAAAATGTGTATTACATATTGTATCCCACAGCTTATGTCATACATATAGCATAAACTTCCATTCATGGTAGAGCAGGATGCAGAAGAAACAATGAAATGTTAAGGACTATACATAACATCAGCCAATGGAGTACAGAGGAAGGGAGCACTGCCAGGCAGCAATGGTCACTCTGCAGTAGGACTGGAGAACTCAGGCTTCCTGGTCTCCAATTGAGAAGAGAGGTCAGGATATTAAAGGACAACAAATGACCAATCATAAGGGAATTCAAGCACAGTTGAGCACCCTTCTCTCTGGGCATTCAGCCCAGCCTTTGTCTTCTTATCTCAGAAAGGCTATGTGGTAATAATAGATACCTGGTTCTATCCTTGACAGGGAATACCTCACCTTATTGTCACAGCAGGCATTTTCTACCTTAGATCTAAACCTACAAAGTCATGTGAAGAGATTACCCTAGTAATCAATCTCTTCTAGAAGTCACCCTACAGTCAGAATGCACTGTTTCATATCTGTGCTTTGGTAATTGTCTTCCACTCTTTTGAGTCATCTGACTCAGTGTTGCCTCTCTGTTCGGCAGACTGCCAGAAGTTATCATTATTCACATCAAGCAGTAGAAAACTCAAGATTTTCCTCACAGAATTGTGATCCAAACCAAATAATTAATTTATAATCTCCAAAATGACGGCAATCAAGCTGGGGGCATTGCAGATGGCTATGACACAGAGTATATTCCCTGCTGAACTCCAGCTCATATTAGTTTTTGGCCAATGAACTCCACCCTATTTTAGGGGAAAATGGAGATTTTTGTCAATCTGCTTCTCAGGGTACTTAAAGAGGGATGGTTGTGAGAGGATTTTTCTTTTTGCTGATGTGCTTTGTATTTCTATATTACACTAAGATTCCTAATGTATTCATCCTGACCTAAAAAATTGTACCCAGCTTCATAGCTATGTACTTTCAAGATGAAATCCCATTGTACCAGGAAGTCATCTAAGTAATAGCATATGATATGTTTCTTTCAACACAGCGTAAACAGAATAGGGACTCAGAAGCTGTAAATTTGCATTAGCGGTTAAGAACAGCAGTACAATACTTTTTTCTTCTTCTTAATATACCACACACTCAAAACCTCTCTATTTTCTGAACTGCTATACAGAAAACTTATGCATCTGTAATTTGAGTAAACTATCATCTAATTAAACAATTTAGATTGAATATGCTAATGTAAAGGATCATAAAAAAAGAATCATTACAAAGGGACTTCAAGAGGATAATTACAATTGGGGAATGTTGAATCTGAATAAAATTCTTACTTTCTTTAATTACTGAAAACTCATCTAAACCAGGGATTTAGAATATCTTTATTTGAGCATTGAGCACAATGAAAGCTGCTTCAGACGTCTGAAAAATATTAATTTGATTATGTATTTGTTAAATATCACCTTACAACTTTTAAAACCTATGAGATTTAGGGGAAAAAAATAAGAAAGGAAAGGAAAGGAAAGGAAAGGAAAGGAAAGGAAAGGAAAGGAAAGGAAAGGAAAGGAAAGGAAAG
>JAUBOD010000151.1:5288605-5306624 GCA_032353885.1 Nothura maculosa
GGGTGACAGAGCCCTGGAACAGGCTGCCCAGAGAGGTTGTGGAGTCTCCTTCTCTGGAGATCTTCAAAACCCACTTGTCTACAGCCCTGTACCACATGGGAGCATGTGCAAGGGGTTTGAACTAGATAACCTATGGTGGTCCCTTCCAACCTTAAGCATTCTGTGATTCTATGATGCCTTTCTTTAAATCTCTACTCATCTGGCAACACAATCTCACTGGAAAGCCAGGACTGACATTGGCACTTCAGTCTTCCGTGTCCCATGTTCAGTTTTGCAGCCTCCCATCACCACACTGTTTCCTTCAAATGCCCTCATAGACCTCCACTACCAGCCACAGGACACACAGTCTGGAAGACGGCATATTGAACAGGGAGAGAGAAGGCAGCACAAGACAATTTCATGGACATTTTGACAGACTCATCACCTAATTAATTTTTGTCATTTGCTCTGGCATTCATTAGATTTGCAATAATAAGTGGTAGGATGCTCACTGTAACAGTAGATAGATATGAAATCTATTATAAAGACTGTGCAAAAATTCAGGAATTTAATGTTCTTGGCCTTGATTTATATGTCTATACATAAAAAATAAAGTGTTGAAATATCCCACAAGAAGATACAGATATTGCTCTGATTGCATTAAATATCATGAAATAATGTTCTTGGGCTGCACTGATAAAAGCATGGGATATATAAAGCTGCAATATCTCTAACCCAAACAGGACATTCAATTATCAAACAGCAAAGGATTGGGGCAGGTTTCACTGTACGCGGTACATGTATTCACACTGCAAAAAGTCCGTTACTGTCAAAGGTAGAAGATGAGAAAAAACATAAGTTTTCCACCTTGAACATGCAGAAGCAGAGGCATATTGACCTCCTGGTCAGGAAGGGGCTGTGGAGAGAATCAAAAACTGGAAGGTGATGGAAACTGGGAAATGAAAGAGATTTTAGAGATTTGTACCAGACAGGCCTGATAACAGAGCACATAAATCCTCAGAAACAACTCCTTCTTTCTTAGAGCAATTGCTCTTTCGAGTAAATATGTTGAAGGGAGAGAACCTCACAGAAATATTCCTAGTGGGATTTTGTAGATAGTGGCTGAACCTATCTGAAGATAACACACAGTAACTATAGTTCAATCACTTTCTATTACTTGCAAAAAATATATTTTTTCTGTATTGGGCAACACAACTGAATCACCTTAGAGCTTCCACCTCTTTCCATCAGAGTGTCCCAGCCTGCCCAGGTTCCTGTGTTGGGCAGGAATTAAGGCTCCCCTACAAAACCTTCACCTCCTCAGGGTCATATGTGGTTTTATCACAGCAGCTGGAGAACAGTATCCCACAGCAAAATCCTGCCCCATGTCCGAAAGAACAGTATCCCACAGCAAAATCCTGCCCCATGTCCGCCTTGCTATAGAAGCAATATTTGTCCCTGACTATTTTTAAGTTTATTTTGTCTTCTTGCTTTTAAGTGCCCTATGCAAAAGTGATTTGAACACTCTCACCAGCTTTTTTTTTAAGTAGATTTTTTGTAACTATCCTTTTCCTGATTTTTGCTTATAAGCATTACCTGAGCAAAGGGCATCAGCACCGTTCCAGATGGGTGCATGAAAAGTACTATCCTTCAGCATGATGTTGCTGACTACAAGATGGTGGCTCAAGCTTGGCTGTGGTCCAAGATTTGAGCAAGAAGATGACAAACTGGTGCAAAGGCAGTAGATTCACATAGATAAATTGATCAGTTAGTCCTAGCAGGATGCAAAGCACTGTGGGATAGCAATTGGAAGTTGGTCAATTTAATGTGAGGTAGAGATGTGTCCAAGTGAATGCTAGGCCCCATTAACTTAATATGCTGTCAAGTTAACACTCTTTGCAGTAGAATATAGGAAACACATTATCTGGCCAGTTAATTCACCTAAAGAGCTGCAGCAAGTAGAGGCAAGAATTTGTAAAACAAATAAATGTATTTTAGTGTAAATTAACTCTTAAATCCTGCTTGAGATATTCTTTACATATACCTATTTTCCAAAACTCCTGAGTTATACTGGGAAAACATGTTAGTAATCCATTTGTTCAGATTATCAGATTATTTCTAATTCTGCTAAACACAATAATTAGATTGCAAATTGGCATCAGTTAAAAAACCTAGTGCAGCTGACTTTTCTGATGCTTTTACCAAAGATTTTTTTCCTTTCTTCTTTACAATCAGTTTCCGGGATAATTGTGCTTTCCTTCACTGAAAATGATGACTGTACTTATGTATTGCCCTGTAGAAAGTGAAACTGCAGGCCTCAGTGAATTCTATCATCATTTCACCCCCTAATGAGAGAGATTGTTTGCAGGCAGATGAAATTAAATTGTAAGCTCTATTGACTTCAACAACAGGTGCCATTTGTGCAAACCCAAAGGGAAACATTCAATTGTCAAAAAGATTTAACTCTTCCTGACACAGTGGCATCAGATAACATCCTCTTAGTACCTGCATCTCACAAAGTCTTACCGTCCACACTACATAATTTCAGCTATAACATCACCAGCGTCATGGCTAAAAAGAGCTGCATTAGCTGCTAATGAAATAGATATGCTTTCTGATTTCTGGGCTGTAGTAGATCTGCATAGAATAAAATGAAAAAAAAAGGAAGAGAGAAATTAAGCTGGAACAAAAACAGAATCTGGAAAATGGCAAGTATTTCAGAAGCTTTCCATCTGATTTATAAAAACCCTCAATGGTGGGAAAAAAACCTTAGATATTACACTCGGTAAATTTTAGTAGGAAGAATTTCATTTACAAGTGTTCCACGCTTCCCCCATAGCCTGGGGTTATGAATGGTAGATAATTACTCAATCTGCATTTGCAATTAAATTGGGATGATCACTGATAAGCTCTGCAAAGGAAATCTATGCAGAATCAAGCTTCACTGTTCCTGAAACAGTATGGCACAGTTGTGATCATGCAGATTAAATTAGTATTAACTCAAAGACTATTTCTGGGGGCAAGTGGAAAACATTGGCAACAGAAAGAATGCCCGAGTCCTGGTGCTGAGCAAAACAGGAGCTGATGCTTTTTGAGTTATTTCCTTCCCTAATGCTGTGTCTTTCCCTGACATAAGAATTCTGTTCTTGTCAGATAGAAAGTCAATCACTGCTATCTAGCAAGAGAATCCTCTCTGTTTCTGGGTATAATTTGATATTTCAGCGATGTGAAGAACAATTAAATACTTAAGCATTACATAACTTCAAAAGTCTCTTTTGAGATGAAAAATATGCAAATGATAATGTCTATTATGGTTATGGTAAAATTCTTTAATTTTGACTTGAAAGCAGGGAGATTTCAAGACAGCATGATATATTTGATCCAATGAAATAATCAAACCAACTTTGTATCACTTTGGTGGCAATTTATCTTCTCTGCCTGAAGCAGAAAGATATTCCTGCTGCAATAATGGATTTATGTAGTTTCTCCCATATCTGTTTCTTTCGGTTTAAGTATTCAGAAATGTGAAGTCCTTTAGCGGGTAACAGCTCCAGGCGCGTAGGAGATAGGAGCCTTGCAGGAGATGAAGCTTAGACCATTTCCTCAGCAAATGCAGTTGCCGGGCTCCTAGTCTATGCTCCCTGTATCCCAATAGGCCCTCAAATTCACTGCCATGATGCAGAGGAAAAAAGGCAGTACCAGGATGCAGGTTCAATACCCAGACCAGAGCACATCCACATAGCAGTGCTATGCCCAGATTTTCCAGGCCCCTGGGAATTCTCGGGGTCTGTCTGAGCACTGGAGCACGGCCAGCTGCCTTGGGGCACGGCGGAAGCGGCACCGCGGGACGCACGGCACCTGTTGGGATAATGCCTGTTTATGTCGGGTGCGGAGGGAAATGTGCTAATAACATCTCTGACATTTAATGATGCTGCTTTCATTTTTGAACACATCATTGCACAGATATTGAATCCATTCATTTTGGTAATAGACTTGGAGCTGCAGAGTTTCTGCTTTAATAAATAAATAAACCTGAACAACAAATGCTTTTTTTTTTTCTTTTAAACAGGGAGGAACAGACATAGCCCCCCTCTCCCCTTATATTGGAAGCGTTTGCATTTCATGAGTTTTGCTCTTCTCTATGTGTTTCCATATGTCTCTTTGAAAATCTAATTTCATTTTCCTATTCTTGTCTGCAGCTTTTTCAATTTCCAGATCAAGCTGCATATTACTCTTTGTCAGGCTGGTTATTCCAAAATGAATGCTAAATCTTAAATATATTACCCATGTTTTCCAATTTGCCTGGAAAAGCTTTGGTTTACATTTTCTTTTTCAAAGTTGTAGCATTTTTTCTTATCAAGCCAATTATATTTTGTAATTATATTTTTCTAGCTTGTAAGTAAGAAAAAGGAAGATTGAAATTAAATCAAATTATTTGTAAAAGCTGCATGAAAATTTTCAGGTTTTGCCAAGGCTTTCTTATGACTTGCAGAGCCCTGCTATTACCACCTTTATTTCCCCAAATTCAATTCTTTGTGCTTTTATGCAAAGTAAGACAGCTGAAAGTATCTGGACAAAATGTAGTCTGTCACATTTAGATTTGAGAGTCACAAAAAAAAAAAAGGCAAACACCAAAATTTGGGTCTGTATTTCCCTCTTAATTCAGGTGTGTTTTAGGCCAATGCATCCTGCACCAGCTCTTGTGAAGATGCACATGGAGCTGAGACATGTCCATAAAGTCGGCATATCCAGGTCCTCTGTTGTAGATGGCACTCTAAATGCTTACGACTTCCACTAACTCCAAAGACCCACCAGCATTTTTTCCAGTTCTGCTAAGTATCTTCCAAGTCTCAGATAAAGCAGGTGTTTTGTGGCTTGTTTCATTGCTCCAGACAGCTCAGAGTTAGCAGAGAAATAGGAATGAGAAGCAGTGGGATACATCATATCTGCTCCATAAACCCTACGAATACTCAGACTGCACAGGGAGGCTGACATTTTAGATAATTTTAAATTGGACATAACAGTCACTCTACATATCTTCCAGTAGAAATGTGGCTCACTGTGAAGGGAGTACAGGTTGCTCCAGCTCCTCTGTGGCCATGTCCATGAGCAGCACATCCTGCTCTCTATCCATGTAGTTACCGTCTCCCTTCATTCTTCCTATCAACACCTGACTTCTTTCCTGTCACATCACATTTTCCTTTCCTAAACTCTCTACCTTGTTGGAGGAAACTGCATACTGCCTTGACAGCAAGATGCACTAAAACAGAAAAGAAGACATCGCTTACTGGGCTGTTGCTAAATTAAGCCACTTCCTTACATTTTTTGAGCAACAGTTTCTGTGTTGGTCATAACCAGTAAACAGTAAGATATTTCATCCAGAAGGTAACAAGCTACTGATGAAGATACCTAAAGAAAAACACCCTCATAAAATGACTAAAAAGGAGCTTACACATTAATGTAACTTAAAAGATGGAATATGTAATGCCACCACATTGAATATTCTACGTCACTTAAGTGTTTTATGCCTCAGATTCTAACTCCTTGTGTTAAGATGAAGAACTGCACTGCTGTGATCTGCCCTTGCAAACTCAGCAGATCCATGGCCTGCAGGCAGCCCTCTGCCTCCACTATCAGGTTTGCATGATCAGCCTTGGGGCAGTAAGTGATAAGGGAAGCTTTCTGCAACAAGAAAGTTAGAAGTTTCCTGCTTTGCTCTCTTTTCAGGAGCTGGATCTAGTCTCTCTGCTGCAGGTTCTACCAGTTGACCCCAAGAATTTCTGTAGTCCTCCTTTTCCTCTGAGTAAACTATGCTAAGAACTTGCAGGCAACAACCAAACATTAAGTCATTAGCTGTGCACCACTGTGGATGTTTATGTATGCAAATCTTGCTCACTAAATCTCAAAAGAGGAAGTTTTCTGGTGCTTTTAGAGTAAGGTACCCAAATGCTTTAAAAAGCTTCAGGACTAAGCAGCAGCTACAGATATGACTTTTGGATCTAGATCCCTAAAGTGGCAGATAACTAGGGCACATTATGGATCTGCCTTGCTTAGGTCTCTCCATCAGTTTCCCATCTACACAGAGGAAAATACAGCAGGTTGCTGCATGGATTTCCTGTGAAAATAGGTAGGTTAGAGATTAAAAACTGCTCAGATAATCCATCAGCACATGAGTGTCATTGATAGATGTCAGAAACAATTGTAAATATCTTTTGAGCAAGCAATTTATATCTCCACTCACACAAGACCTAATATTCACAGAGCTGAGGAACCAGCTCGTACTAAACAATAAAAATGGGTATCTCATTTCATTTTTCTCTTGTGGAAGGCAGTTTTTTGTCTCCTTTCACTTGATATCAATGAGTAGGTCTCCAGCACGGCTGAAACAACACTAGATTTGAAAGATGCACAAGCATTGGTATCATCAAACATATAAGCAGCTATGAAATACAAACCGAGTTTCTGCCAACAGCAGCCATTATTTTCCCCAGTTCAGTAGAAAGGCCAAGAATAATAAAGCAGCTCAACCTAAATCCTGAATGTGGCAGGAGGCAGATGACGAGACAAGATCTCCTTGTAACACAAATTACCAGCCTCTGCAGTAGTTCCCATATGAAAAATAGCAAGAACCTGAGTGCCAGCAGTTTTTCCTGTGCTTGCAGAGCCCTTGAACCAAGAGCTTCAGAGCCTCACCAGAACTCCCAAAATAAAACCTTATTTTTAGTAAATTTTAAGCCACATCCCATCTCAAAAAAAAAGCTTGATTTTTGTTCTCTGTAATAGGACTCAAATTGATTTTTTTGTGATATTACTATCTGTTTCCATATGAACCTGTTCTCAGCTGTCAAGTTTGGCATGGCACTCACAGAGATCATTCAACATGAATTAAGTAAAAATTCCCTTCTGACTGTTTTAAATGTGCATAAGCAGCAGTGAAATGACTTCATGCTGAAAAAAACGTATACTCTTTCAAGAAGAAAAAGAAATAAAGAATTTATTATTGCAGAGTGGTTACTTAGCCCTTATATGGAAAAATAGAATGACAATCATATAAAATTACTACAATTCAGCAATTGTCTTGGATTTGGTTTCATTTTAGTCAGAATTGCTGATAAACATATATGCTTACAAAATGTGCATTAAATAACAAAAAATTTGAGACTATCAGCTCTCAATGGAAAGTAAATATTTAAATGTGTATCCTCAAGTTCTGAAAGCTATTTATTAGACAGCGTATCAGAGCAGTAGAAATCTAGCAATAACACATTGCAATGACTGTTCTGCTATGAAAAATACATTTTCTTATATATAAGAGAAATTCAAACCAATATCAGTGTGTAAATAAGGCACACCAGCAGGATCTTCAGTCCATCTTTAGAGTAGCTGTCATTCCCGTTCTGATATTTCTTTTAAATATTTTTTTCATCTTTAAGTAACTTTCTACAGCCAGTCAAGCAGACTTGACAAATATGAAAATGCCTGCATGCCAAAACTAATGCCCAAATCCCCAAGCTATAACATCAGCATGACTTTAAAGGAATGGTGGAATTTGTTTCAAATAATAAACCGAAAAGATATCTCCTGACTAGTCTACCATGATGTGAACCAATAATGCACTAAGAACATTTATAGACCAACTACAGAGAGAATTTCTCTTGAAAATAAATGCCTGTTTATTGAAAAAGATGTCCTAATATGTGGACTTCAATTTCTCTACTTATTTTAAAGTATATGTGCCATAAAGTACATCCTTATTTACAAAGTGATCCAGCACGATTCTTTTGCTGTTTTAGGAAAATACAGCTTTATGGGCTGGACAGCTCTTGCAAGGTGAGATGGTGGCAATGCTACCTTGAGCCAGTGCTGGCTTGTGCCAATGCTGGGTCCCACTGCATGACTCTTCTTGAAGAGTTTGAAGAGGCGATACACCCAAAGCACACGATGCCTTGGAGGCCACAATAACACCACACACAGGCCAGGCTGAGCACACACTATCAGGATTTTGCAAGGACGCTGAATGAGCAATTCACCATCCTTCTCCATGTTCATCAAAAAACACGCTCTTCATCAACCCCACTCCCAGGAGACCCTCCCCATCTAGCAGGACACACCGATATTTCAAATCTTGTTTTCCTAAACTCCATTGTCCTTGAAAGGGCAAGACTATTGCATACTGACTAAGTAAATTTGCTCACAGAAGTTAGAGTTTTCTAGGTCTAACAGAAGTACATTTAAATCTACTTCATGCAGTTTCACTTAGGTAGGTAGCTTCACTCACTTCTTAACCTTATTCTTAAGCCTCCTCTAAAGTATTAGGCAAGATTTTAAAACAACTCATTCTTGCTTTAAAAACTAATTTCCATTCTTACAGAAGCTGCATTGTCACAATCTTGGCTTCAAGAGGAGGCTTCTCCATACATCCCTACATGTTTTCCCCATCCCACTTAGTTCTCCAACTGCAAGGAGCTCATACATATATGACACCTAGAAAACTACATGTGGTTTTAGGCAATGCAGTCCTTGAAGATGGAAACCCCTTGAGTCTTGACTGGCTTGGCAAGGAGTGGGGAACGCTGTTGAACTCAGTAGACCCCGGAGCTCACCCAGCTTCTTGTTCTTGTCCATCTGCAGTGTCAGTGTGATGCTTCTCCTGCATTGCCTTTTCAGAATGATTGTACTGGTCTCCCTTTTTCTAGGGGAAAATCATTGCCAATAGCTCAGTGTTTAACTGGAGATACCTTATATGCTGTACCTGGCTGCCTAACTTCATACAGTTTACCACAGTTTGAACTTCTACACAGAAATGTGTTGAATGGAGAGTATGGTTTATAGAGATAGCCACTTTTTGTGAAGTTCTACAGTGCCCTGAATGTATCTCGGAACTGCTCTGTTCTCCTACTTTTATTGTTTCTCTTCAGTATAAAGCAAGAGGCGCTGAGGATAAAAAGAACACATTTGATACATTTATCTATGGAAAACATTAGCCTACTAATAATAAACTCACTAATACTCAATATTTTAATCTATATTATTTGCTAAAAAGAAATGACCTTGCTTTCAAGGCTCCACAAAAATCTCCTCAATTATAAGTTTCAAATTTGAGAAAAAGCTCATTTTTCTTTTGACCTATTAATGTAACTCTGTAAATGTTGTACTTCTGATTTTTTTAATACCCCACATATCTGCACACTTAGATGCAAATATTTCTTAAAGAAAAAGCTCATTTTACAAGTCTATAAGACTCACGTACCCAGCAGCAGTGCCTTTTAACCACTTTCAATTTATCTCTTTATCTTCCTCCTATCTTTTTTTTAAATGCATCTTTTATACCTCTTCTATCTTTCCTACTACTCCTGTCTTTTTTAAAGTCTAATTTAACAATATTTTATATTCTACATGATGAAATACTCTTAGACAGTTTTATTATACACACCTTTAAATGTGCTTAGCTATTTCATTTGTTTTGTTTGTCAAACAGTTATATCTTTCCTGAATTTTCAGTGACATTAAAGTGTTATTAGTCTCAGAGACTAACCTGATTCAAAATGTTCCATTATTTGTTCACTAGCACCCTTGACAGTAGTTTGTTACCATTAAAGCAGTACTGGGAATAGATTTCTTTAGTTAATTGTATTTCCTTTCCCATCTCTGCTGCCATAGGGTGAAACTATTATAGGCACTATAAAATCAGTTGTTATATCAGTTTTCTTGTTTTCAGGAAGCAGCGGTAGCAGTAAGGGGGGGTGAGCATGTAAACTGATGTCCTGGGCCAAAGGTTTAAAAAACATTAGATTATTTCCAGCGAAGGACAGTTCAACATACATAGCAGAAAACGTTAGGCAATTTGCAGAATTAAATGTAGCATCTGAGACGAATTATCTTGTCCTATTTCATGCACATAGCACTTTTTGACAGTAATGAATGTTATGATATGCGTATAGAAAAGAGAATAAGAAAGCAGCACTTATAAATCCGTGTATGGTAATTGTTTAAAAAGAGACAAGAAAAAAGAAGGAATATGTGAAGATATGCTGAGCAGGCACTATTAAGTCCAAGTAAAGCAGAGTCACAAGATGATCTGATATTATAAAATCAAATATTGATAGTACAAAAGCAAGCATGAGAATATGATAAGGCTAAACCGAAGACAAAAGAGCAGAAGCCACAGAGCATCTGATAGGAAAAAATAAAGGGGAGCCTGTGATAGTGCAAGCAGAAAGCTCCGTGGGAATAGGGGCACCTAAGCCTCAGCACTTCCCATGAGCCAGAACAATTCCCGAAACTAAAGGATTTGACAGAAATCTAAACTGCAGCTGGTTTTACAGCTCTTGCCAGCACCTGAGGTCAACGATCTGGGACAATTAGTAAGGTGTTGGCATATACTTTTGTAATGAGAATTCTGATTTTGGACTAGTGAATCATGTCCATAATTAACTTTTAAAGAATTTTTAATGCTCTCACAGCAAGTCTCCACTGACTACCATTACTTGCAACCAAGAATCTAACAGTATGAATAGGGACAACATGTGGACACTGTTTTTATTTGTCCTTACACAACTCCATCTGAAACTGAAGTTGCAATGGTCGTTGCCAGAAGCATGAACAAAACTCCAAAACAAAAGCAATACTAATACCTTAAAGAAAGTGCAAGTTAAGTTAAATGTAATGTTATTATACCTACAATTGACTTAACAGAGGGAAATAGCCTTCTAGTGGGCTAGAAGAAATCAAATGTTTTGTCTTACAGTTTATGGACCATCTCCAGTTCAATTAATACAGTCTTTTGCATGGGGGGATAGAAACAGCTAAATATCTTATAAATGTGACTAATTTCAGCAATTTCAGGTAAATCCAGGTAAATTTCTTGGTAAAATTCAGTATAAAACTGAAAAGCTTGCTTTTCTTCTCATTCACTACATGAAAGGATTAGCACAATAGCAATGAACTTCATGCCTAAACGGAACCATTTTCTCAGCATGCTATCCTTAAATATTCCCAGGTAGCTTCTTTAAAAAACTGACATGCTATTCATGGATTTTCTCTGAGACTGAGTGAATAAGCTAGACTTTCTTTAAATAAGCCACGAGACCCTGTAGTTCCTTTCTTAGAGGATTTAACCTACCTAACTCATTATACACAGACAGATATACTCCTTCCCATCGCATTGTACTGAATCATACGCTGCAGCACTACATGAACTTTAATGATATGGTTTTATCAAAGCCACAAAACATTCAGAATTCAGACTTTTTGGAATATCTCCTAACTTCATGTTCATGTACAAAAAGATAACAGCCTACTTTTCCTTCTTTTTTTCTTTCCTTCCCCCAACTTTGCAATGAGAAGTGGCCACCATAATGAAAAAAATGCTTCTAGGTTTCATGAAGCCTCGTTTCTAGTAAATCCTCTTTTGGGTGAATCTTCACTTGAATGTCAGAGAGAGGCAGACAAGTTAACAGACTCATAGCTACACAGGAAAATGACAAAGTTAAATTCCAGTAGGAAAAACTCTGGTAGGAGTCTTTCTTACCACAGATTCAAGTATTGCTATTTCTCCAAAAAAAGAGATATAACATACCAGATTTGGGAAAAGTGTTTGGATTCCCGAAGAAATTACACTTTACAGTAATGTCTAGATTATGATAAGTCCTAGTAAGATCTATCTAGAGCCCATGGAAATCAAGGGAAAGATTTCAATGTGCTTTTGATCACTACTTACTAGTAGAATTCTTACACACTTCTTGCTAAAAGAATTGCTCTGTGAATTATCAGAGCAACTCAATACAAAGTGCTTCCGAGGATCTACTGAACTTCCAGAGATAAAATGTTGGAAACTCACAGAAAAAATAGCAAAATTCCCACATGTGCTCCAGGATTCTTTAAAAAAATTCCATTTGGAATACAAAAAAAAGACAAATACGCAAGGCATTTTTAATTGCCTTGATGCTTCTTCTAAGTAACCGTGCTTTCCCACAGCCGTGACCCTTTGGCAAGGCTTACTTCTTTGCTTGATGGTTCATTTCCTTGAGCCATGCTGACTGCCAGGATGATAGCTCAGCTGAAACCCAGATCAGTCCCATGGGGAGAGGTCCAGGTAAAGCCTTCTGTGCTCACTAACTTATTGTAGTTTACCCTGGTATATCTATGGCAGATTCCAGTTGAATGTCCATCTTCTTCAGTTCTCATTCTCTTTCTATGCTTGCACCACATAGCAAGCCTACACAGCAATGAATCAACCACAGCGACAAAGAAAACCTAGAAAGGAGTAGACCTCAAGCCAGACAAGAGAATCTTCTCCCTTATGGTGCTTCATAGCCTTCTAGAAGTCTGAGGGTGGATCACAGAGACAAGAGACACTCATCCAGTTGTCAGGACACTGACTTTTTGCTCTGTCAGCTCTTGGTTTGGCACTATATGTAATGTATAGAAACTTCTCTACTTCTTCCAAAGTAGACATTGCTCCTCACCCCTTGTTTCCAGATCTGCTCTGCCTAAGAATAATTCAATAATTCATTCAATTCCTTTTTAATTTCACACACATTCCATTTCTGCATACCTTTTGCAGTTTTTCATTTACTTTGTTTTGTCCTCTGCACACATCATGGCACTGACTCTTTCCTCCATGCCAAGTCTCCCATCTCTGAGCCTCAGAAAGAAGCTAGGGGAGAATCTCTTCCTTGACCACTGTATTTGCTCCTTGGGTTTTGCCCCTTAAAAGAATTTCCATCTTATCACTTGATTGTGTGAGTTGTCATGCTGCAGAGCAAGCACCAGCTCAGGGGAAGAGGACACATGCTCAGGAAGGAGCTGCTTGAGCCAACAGAAGGTGTGTGAAGACCTACCAGGGCTAAAGGGAAATCCTTGCTACTATGTGGAAGGGAATACTTTTATATTTATGTAAAACCTGTGTGCTTACTTGTGTCTGGCTAGCCCTGTCGTACAGTCTTTTGCAAAATCCAGTCCTGTTACACAAGGGATTAACTACTTTGCTGTGATACTGCATGTACAAACAGCACTCCAATAATTCAGTGTCAATGATATTTATTTTACAGGAAAAAGAGCAGCAGCTGCATTAAAATATAGCAACAGCACAGCAAAGAGCACAAGTAAGGCCCCTCTGACCCAGCAGTATTGTCCATCCTGTAGCTAGCAAGTTGCATCTCAGCAAAAAGACTTAGTTACCTCCACCTAAAGTAAAAGCCAGCACAGTGAGAAATCCTAAAGACCCCAGAAAATGCAGCTGCAAAAGACAAGGAACTTGCAAGCTAATGATCTGCCTCTCAAATATGAGCAGCAAATATGAACATTACCTAATCACGAAGTTATTGCTTTTCTCTGAGCATTTCAGTGGTGCGCGACGCAGCAAGGCACAGAGCTCTATTCTGTCCTCCCTATCCAGCTGGGGCAGTCAGTAAGTGCTTAGTACTTGCCTGCCAAATCCCTCCAGTGCTCTGTTTTATTTGGGTTGTTTCTCTGAAGTGACTTTCTCAAGATTATCTTGCAAAACTTCCTGGCTGCTCACACAAAGCCGCAGGTCCGGCGCGTCCCCGGGGTGGATCGGGGAGGAGGGTTAATGAAGTGCTCTCGCTGTGTGCACTGATGGAGCAGAGCTCGCTGCCACCAGCAAATCGCAGATCAAAACAGCCCGAGACAGGACACACGGTTGCCTAGCACGGCTTTTACTGGACTATGGCCTGATAAATAAGGAAAGAGGAACATAGGATGCATGATGTGCAGAAACAGGAATAAAGAGACCTAAAGAAGGGGAGAATTACAGCAGAGTTAAGAAGTATTTTTCCCTTTAGTTTTCTCCTCCAGTTTTCTGGAGTGTGTGTCTGTGATGTGCAGTCTTAGAGCAGGAGGAAGGGGAGGGGAAGGGGAGTTGTTTCTTCCTGAGAAGGTTGTAATTATTAAATAAGAAGAAAGCAGTATTTGAAAACTTAACAAAGCCTATGCACATTACTTGGCTTCAAAAACACACGTTCATATTGCAATTCCTCTGTCTTTATAAAAACGGGTCACGCTGGCTGCACCTGGATAGGAAGGAAGATAGGGATTGGAAAAGAATGCTGACATTAGGTGGGGAGTTAAGGCTGGAAAATCTGTATGATCTGAAAACTCGCCAAGGGGATTTAAGGGACTGCTGCCTGGGATCAGACTTTTACTTCACAACCAGCATTTTGAAGCTTCATTTCTCAGTATTTCCTGCACCAGCTTTCCCTTACCTTTATCATGTAAACTTGGTACTACACAATACTAGCAGTGACTTTTCTTCCACAGCCTCTCCCCAATAAGAGGCCTGTTTCTTCAGCCTTTCCTTTCACTGACTTTGCAGTTGATCCTGCTGTAAACATGCTTCCATGAGCAGGAAGGCGTTGAGGCAGCGCAGCTCCAGTGTAGTGGCTCCCTGGGATCCCTGTGGACTTTGATATGGCAGAGGGAAGAGGGCAGCCATCAGCACACACCAGAGCCAAGCTGCAAAAAGAGCGAGCCGACCACAACTACAGCTATTCATTTGCTCAACCATTCAAATGAGATCTTAATTAAGCGAGGGCAACTAATTTTATTCATTAAAGTTCAATTAACTTCTTCTGAAATACAAGAATTTGTAGCACTGTTGTAGCTCAACCATTTTAAAGACAAAACACCATTATCTCCTGTTTCCCTTAGACAAAATAAGTTTTTTTTCACAAGGTTTTCAGATACAGACATCTTTAGCAAACCAATGATGGTTGAGGAACAGCAGAATGATTATTTTAAATTAGTCTCTTCATAAATAGACTTCTGATTTGCTGACAAAGTTGAAAAAAATTGATCACAGAACTCTTGTGTTTTCAGGAAGAAAATAATTGTTCAGTAAGTGTCGCCCTAATGCTATTACAACTAACCAGAGAACAATGCTTTTAGAGCATCTACCCAGCAATCAGGCACTTACACTCCACTCACCTTGGCTCATTTAGCTAAAAGTCTTTGAAGAACTCATTCTTTTTATATCATAAAATTACAGAAAATAGAGACAAAACGAAGCATGTCTCTTCCCTGAGCCTCTTCTGACAGATCTTGGTCTAAGCTGTTCTTAAAGGTCTTGAATAACAGAGATTTACAAATCTGTTGCAGCACTTCTCTATCCATAACAGAGTTGCCATATGATGGGAAGAGAAAAACCAGTGACTAAAATTATGCACTTCTGCAGAGTCATTAGTGACTTGTATTGGCAAACTGCACTGATTCCACCTAAAATCATCTCAATCCCTGTTGCTGCTTTTAATTGAGACCTTACCGTGTATTTCAAATCTTTGAATTGTTGCTGTTGTTAGCACATGGGCAGTCAACTATGACAAGCCATGGCCATTCATAGCCAGCCAGCCTGCTGGAAGGTGGTATTTAGTCATGTTTAAAGGTATGGGCTTTCTGCTCACCTACAGAACTAGGCACTTCTTCATGCTAACTTGCAAGAAATCTTCAGTCTGCTGTGCTCAGTCTCCCACTTTGGACAGTGTCTCTGTCTTATCTGGTTACTCCATGTGAAGAGCAATGCCTTTTTCAGTAAGTAAAGATTACTCGAGGATTTTGGTTTATTGACAAAATTACAATAATTAAATGAAGCCATTAAAAAAGTAAAAATAATTAGAGAATTAACTATCAAATAAGGTTATATGTTTCCTTACCAAGTGCAGAAAATGTTCTCCCAGAAAGCTTGAGGGGGAAAACCCAGTTACTTCCTCAATGACTATTTAAGTCTGCTTAAGAAATAAGCTTTTGAAGACTGTTTTTTAATCATGGAAAGCTTTCCTATAAGTCTTGATTTTTGTTCTCAATAGAAGAAGATGTCAAATCATATTAAGCTCCAGTGAGGCTCAGGGGTTATCTCGTTCATGTCAGCAAGCGGCCAACAGTTGAATCAGAAAAAGGGATAGCAAAGAGGTGAGAGGGCACTGGGAGGAAGTCAGCTTCCAGTTCATCACCAGTACCAACCACTACACCTAAAACTTCGGCTCTTTGCCAAGGCAGCAGCTTTAAGATGTCTCTTGTAATGATTTTAAGTGATATTTGCACTCCATGTTAATTAAAGATATTATCAACCCCTTCATCTGGCAACAAATTGTTTAAAAGTCATGTGTCCCTGGTGATAAATTGTCTTGAAAAAGAAAACAGGAATGGACATTCACTCAGGATTAAGGGTCTGGATGTGCATTGATTTGTCTGCCACAAGACACCTAAGTAAGGAGTTTAGATACATTCTTTGGTTTTGTAAGCCTTAATTGAGATTACTCTCATTTACTAATTTATAAATTTTTTAGACTATACTTACGTGACTAAAAAGGTAAGAGACTAGCTCACAGATGTGAGAGACTAGCTCACAAATGTGAGCTAGTCTAAAACAATGGGGCCATTAAAATTTGTTTTGTTTTATCCTTTCCTTTCTAGATTGGGCATTTTCACTCATTTAAGATAAAATTACTTTACATCTATGCACTTGAAATGCCCATTCTGCCCCATAAAAGTGTGATTAAAACAGAGAGACCAAAAATGCATTACTCTCTTATTTTACTTAGCTTCCAAAGCAGATAATCAAGATTAATTTTACTGCAGAGAAGGGAGGTTTTTGTATTTTATAAGTCTTAGGCAAAAAACAACAAACGTTCATTCTGATAACTTTGGTTCCTTCTTCTGATCATTTTATTTCCTCAAGACTGGACAGACATATTAAGTGTCTTCTGGCCTATTTGTTAGCTCACCTCTTGCCTTCCTATTTCAACTGCTTTTAGAGCCTTAGTAAATGTTAGTATGGACATTAGTTAGTAGTGGGACATTAGTAAAGTCCTGTTTTGCAGAAGCCATTACGATGTCTTCATTCCCTAGTTATTTCATTAATTTCTGCATGCACCACCCCCAACTCTAGCCCCTGCCCTGCCCTCCCCAAATAAAAAGAAGAAAAACAGAATTCTAGTACTTGGATATCTGATTTGCAGCTTTAAAGTGTAAGAAAAAATTATACACCCTCTGATGGATATGTGTGTTGCATTACAGAATATGCCTGATTAAAAATTCAACTACAGTCACAGATCAAGCATCTTAATTTACCGCATTTCACACTTAAAGCAAAAATCAGAAATTATGGTTATATTACTGCTCTACTTTCTGCAAAAGTGACCGTTTGTGGCTAAGCATAATTTCTTATCTCTAACAAAAATGCTAACGACATAATGACTGTCAAATGGAATACCTTCACAGCTTTTCATTAGCTTTCCGAGAAAACTGCTAAAAGACTTCTTGTTCAAAGATTCCACCAATGAAATATATCTATTTAAGGTCAGAACATACACATTCAGAAATGTATTTTACTTTCAAGGATAGTTAATCTAAAATATACCCAAATACTGAATTTAAACTTTCTTCCAAAGTTTCCTCACCAAAATCATTTTCTAAAATGATGTCTGTAATTAAGGTGCTGTAAGATTTGCAGTCTATTGTGCAGAAATATGTTGCAGAGTAAGGGGGAAGCACCTGGGGTTTGGAGAGGTATTTTCATAACCAGTGGGATAAAATCATGCAGAAAAAGAAAAGACTTTCTAATTGCACATTCTATTTACAAAATCTTATCAAAATATGCCTTTAAACATAAAAATGGCCAAGAAATTAGTTTGCAATGACTTTTCCTCTGTATGCTGTCATGGAAAGACTAAAACTGTGTCTAGCAGGACTTATTTAGCAAAGACTCTTGACATGTTTTTACTCTGGCTGATCTCTAACCCTAGAATTGCACCCTAATGAATTGTAAAAGATTCAAAAGCAACAGAAACAACATTAAAAGCACATTAAGGATCTCAACTCACACTTGTGCGGAAAAACCTCGCTGTCCAAGAATTGATAATGTCCAAAAGGAGACAGAGATCTAAAACTTTATTCATTCGAATAAAGGGAGAGTCCACTGGGCATATCCCTGTGGGGCCTCTCAGATTGCCGGGGGACGCAGCCCCCCATCTATCCCATCTCCATAAAGGGAGAGTCCACCGGGCATATCCCTGTGGGGTCTCTC
>JAUBOD010000151.1:5308483-5325662 GCA_032353885.1 Nothura maculosa
GTAATTTTCTAAGCACAGGGTGATATTTATACCATGGTACAAGTAGTAACCTATAACTCAAAGTTCCTTCAGCAAAGATTCACCTCTAGCTGCAGCAGCTGTCACAGGCAGCCTCTCTTTGCCTTTCCTTTGGCAGAAAGGATATATTGAAGAGCTTTATTTATGTAGCTGCTTGTGTTATGTGACAACATGTCATCGATCACATTTCCCATTTTTTAAATATAAACCCTTACTCATTCAACCCACATAATATCATATGTTCTCTAATTTCTCTGAGCAGAGGAAAGCCAGGGGGTCTGGAGCGAACGTGGAGGCTCGAGCGAGATGAGGCCTCCTCTGGGGAGCAGCAGGGACACACTGAGCTCCGGCGGGCAGCTCTTCGGCTCACGCCCCCAGCCATCCATCCTGAATCCTGCCAGCACGTGGCTTCATGTAGGAAGGACTCCAACATGTTCCTGGAAAACCACACCTTCAGAGTCAACATCTGACTGCTTAGATCCCTACCTCATCTGTGAGAGGTCCTACCCAGCTGTGCATAAGTACCAAGACTCACTCAAGCTTTACGTCAAGTAGCTCGTTAGTTTTCAGAAGCTGAAGCCCCTTCCCTTTGTGCATGTGTATTCTCAGGTACCAAGGCATGCTATCAAACACCTCTAATCATAAGGAGATGGTGGGAAAGAGTCACTGTAATGATTTCCTGGGATATGTGGTAGTTAAAGAAAGGAGAGGAGGCACTGCATTTTGTAGCACATGCAACACTTTGCTTACAGGAACCAGGATGTCTGCATTGTAAATAAAAAAAAATACAGTACATATCTCATGCTATTGGTAGAGTTGTGAGTATAGCTTAGGTCCCCTTAATAATCTCTCTGAAATTCTAATGTGCTTTTTCCCTCTGCCTTTCAAGTCAGGTTTAACTTCTCTTTATGAAGCAAAGAAATTTCACACATATGTGGTATCTTAATGATGACTAAACTACAAGTTATCTACAAGAAATCTACACATTATTTCCCCTAAAAATTAATCCCACTTCTTCAGTAAGCCAACAAAGCCATGCTGGTCATTTAATCATTTTTGGTGGACATTATTTTGTATTCAGGAATAGAGTTTCATTAAAAGTAAAATTAATTATGCTTCTAGGTTTTTTTTTTGCCAGTGCAAACTTTGCCCTGAAATGATCAAGGAATGGAATCCACAGTACAGGGGAATTTCCTATTGATTCCAGTAGAATCAAGTCTTTATTCCTTGTGTTACTGACCTGGATGTTTCTGTCATGCACAGAATCTGAAATATGGGGCATGTGAATAATTAAGTACTTAGCTGCTGGCAATCCCCAAGTGCTGAGCAAAACACTTGGAGCAGCGCGTGGACATTATTTGAACAAGACAAACGCACTAAACCAACATCTATTAGGCAACCTCCTCTAGGCTTGCCAAAGTCATGGAACCGGAGCTCCCTCATCAGAGACCTCTGTCTTTTGCAGCCGAGCTCCGCACCATTGTGGAATGAAGACAGAAATTCTTCTTTTTCCTGCTTAAAAAAAAAAAATTCAGATCTCTTTCCTTCACCTTTTGGGAAAAGAGGAATTGTGAACTGGGAGGTTTAATTTACCAAAGCTGATAGGCAGAGAACAGAATGGCTCCAACCTTTCCTTCAATTTTTTTTTCCTAAATTGACAAAGCAGCAGCGTTCAGCCCAGAATTTAGAATTCCTTATTATTGCCAACTGGAGAAGAAAGAAGGCACCTTGTCTTCTGCTCTTCCTTCAGCCCAGCTAAAGTTTTTCCTGTCTCTGGCTCCCATCCCTTAACAGGGAAACAAAAGTGCAGGACATCCTTGTCTGCCACGTCAGGATTGCAATGAGGTAACAGCCCCATTTACTACTCGTGACCATTGTACATGCATGCAAAGAGACAGGAGAGAGATTCCGGTTGCAGAAGGCTGCTTTTAGACACAGAAACCTCTCAGAGATAACTTCATTCCTTTAATACTCTCTCCTAGGTACTGCAGCATCAGCTGTCATTATTTCTATCAAGAAATACCCTACAGGAATGGAGTGCCTTTTTCTTCATTCCTTCTTTAGCTATGGTGCTTCCCATAGGGTCATTACGATGACTCTGTCCCACAGCTTGTGCAGTCACTACATCTGCAAATAACCTTTCAGAAAATGTGAAGCATGACAGTTCTCCAAGGAAAATATTGACCTTTGCTTTTGCCCTCTACCTCATTTTGCAACCCAAATTCTAACCTACACAGAAATTTAGATGCACACAAGCACACAAACTGGCCTTCCTAAAGACTGGTGTGGCAAGAGGAAGAAAAAAACCAAAACCCAGTACATCTAAAAGCTAATCACATCTCACTGCCTTTAGGGCCGTACAGAAGGACCAGATCCTTGGGAGAACAAAGGAGAGTGACCGCTCCCTGAGTTCATGTAGTAATTGGTATTGGGAATAGCTATCCTTAAGGAGAACCAGCCTGCAATTTGCTGGTACATTTCACAGCTATTTGCTTATACCAGAAGAAATTTGAGCCCCGGGCATCCTAGGTTCTGTAGAGCACTGTGACCAAATATCTTATTCAGACCCTGCTGCCCCTATTGCTTTGCCGTGCAGCTCCTCGCGCCCTGCCGGCTTCGCGGTGCTCCCTGTCCTCGGTGTCCGCTTTCCTGTGTCCCCAGGAGCAGGGCACGGAGAGCGAATGGGACACGGCCTCGTTGCGCCTCCTTCAACCACAGGGACCAGAGGTGCCCACAAAAGGCCCCTCTCTTTGCAGCCAACTGTGATGGCTCAGGAAAGGGACACGGAAAGCAGGAATCCAAGGCTGAGAGCCCATCCATGAACCGCCAGCAACCCTTGCATTCACGGAGGTGCAGAATGGCAGCACCTCTACAGTAACGCTCCCAAACTGTGTCTGATACCCAAGGGACACCCCATGCCCAGCAAGGCTGCGGGCCACTGCATCAAGGAAACACAGAGGCTCTCAGGAAAAGGGGATGACGAAACCTCTTTAAAACAGATAAGATTTTTTTCTCCCTGTTCCTCCTCTTTCAGATGACCCAAGTTCCTAAAGCAGATTTCCCTCACTTGATCCCAGCACACATCTCACACACACACACAACAAGAGTTACTACTGACTGAAAGGAGGCTTCTTGCAGAAGAACCTGCTGGCAGCCCCCAGCTCTGCCTGCAGTTCTGGATACCCCAGGAATGCACTAGGTGTTGAGAACAGTGCCCTAGCAGCTCCAGCACCGCTCTGCACTGTCACAGCACAGCCATAACCGAGCAGACAGTAGATAGAGCATTTCAGACGAGCCCCAATAAAACCTTTATGCCCTACCATAGCTTCACTCATTTCATTTTTGCTACATATGCCACAGAAAGCTCCTTTCCGGGGGATTTGGAATTCAAGACTAGATGCCTCAGTGACGGCTGCTGAAGTTCAAAGGTGTGCGGTAAGATTACCAGGTAGTTTGTAATTTTTAAAGAAGATACCACCTTTGTGTGTGTACGTGTAGGAAATAATCCTTCTTGCACACCATGCTAAAGGTTCCTACATACTAATATGCTACTGGATAATATTAAGAAATGCTTTAGTTTCTGATGTAACAGAAAAACACTGTTAGAAAATGTAGAGCCTGGGAGAAAAAGGAAGATTTTTTGACTCCTACTGAATTTTTTTTTCCTTCATCTCTTATTAAAGGTAACAGTTATGAGAGTGTCACTAAATAGGGGTGACTAACTCAAGCAGAGCAGGTAGCAAATGCATCTATTCATTTATTATCCTGATCATCATTCAAGCATGATGTGGCTTATCAATAACTTCTTTCTCCTTTATGTTTTCTGCTTGGGGAACATCATAAGTAGCCAAGATCTGAAGGGGTGTATCTGTACAAACTGGGGCAGCTTTTGTGCTGCTGTATTTTGTTTGTAAGTATCAAGGTATCATTGATTTTTCTGTTACGGAAAATTTGCCGTTCACTTAGATCACAGCCAGAAAATATAAACAAGGTTCAAAGCACAAAAAAAAGTAGGAATTTATCTATTTCTTCTTTTAATTGAAAAATTTTTAAGCACCATAGCACAACACAATATGTTGTATCATTCCTATTAAGCACCAACGAAATTGCTTTGCTATACAAGAGCAAATAGGATTCAAGAAAAGTAATCTAATTTTTATCTAATTCGAGTAATTTGATTTTATCAAACCTTAGCTATAGCTGTGGAAATCATAGCCATAGTGCTAAAACATTTTGCTTGGCAAACCACCATAAAATCAACTGCTTCACACTCTTTGTTATTTTTGACATAAACATGAATACAGTGAGGAAAAAAATGCTTTAATGTGGCACTGCCTATTGAAACACGGATTTGCATGGTTACACACATATACACACATGTACCTTCAGTGTTTTTGAGTGTGTGAAACGACTACTCTGTATCTCCCATAATAAGGGTATAGAAAGACATTGCTTCCTCATGCGGCTGACATAGGTCCCTCTGCCATGGGCACTATGAGATTTTATTTTATCCTCGGAAAATGGCATTTGACATGGATATTTGTATGTATTTGGTGCTCGTGTGGACAACTTACTTCTCTCTAGTTCTTACAAAAGGAACTTCCCCTCACCAGGGGCTGGACAAGGGCTAAGGGGAAACCTGCCCTTTTCCAGACAACAGGCCTGGTGACTCTTCCATGTTATTCTGCTGCTAAATGCAGGAAAAAGCACAGCAGAGAGAGAAAAACAGAGGGTTTTCTTGCCGATGCAGAATTGGCCCAAGGGCTCAAGAGGCTCCGTTTCGGCGCCCCATGCCCAGCTCCGAGGTCTCCTGGTGCCTCTTCCCTACCCGCTATGTCCTCAGCTGGTCCCAGGTGTGGAACTGGAAAGCCCATGGAATTTCAAAACCATAATCTCATAAAGCCACAGGCCAGGTTAAGGCTGATACAGGCTGCAAGCATGACAAGGTTCTGGCACAGGGGGTCTGGTTATGCAGAAGTCTTCAAGAGGCAAAATTCAATGGCTGAAGTAATAAAATATAATTCCCATTATAGGAAGTCTATTGTCATTTATGCCTACTTAAAATAGGGTATTATTATGAGAAAGGTGTCATGATAGATCTTTCTTTCCCACAGAGATGACATAGCCACTTTCAATCAAAAGTCCTAAACACTGTTGATTTGAGTTTCAAAGTCAAATTTTCAGATATTCCACTACTAAACAGTTTAGTGCTCCATAAAGAACCACAGCATTCAAATTCTGAAGCTATTTATTATGAATCAAGATAACGACTTTGACAAGATGGGAAAAGGACAGGCAGCTAGTAACTGGGAACGTGAAAAAGTTTTAAAAAAAATCTGAAGTTTACAGAACTTCAAAAGACTTTTATTTTCACTGACAGACAGAAGGAAAGATAATTTTTGGAATGAGCCTTCTGATTTCTTTAAACTAGCATTTTAAAACATTTTTTTTCAATCACATTAATTAGCAAACTGCAAAGAATCTGAAGAAAACATGTGGACTCCATTTTATGGAGAGTGGGTAATTTATTCACTTGCTCACAACAGGTCACATCAGATCCAGACGAAGAGCGCGCGTTTGACTCCTGGCCTCTGTAGCATCCTATAGGCTCATATATTTAATTACTATCATATATATTTAACCAATGTATAGCATTATCTTAATGAATATTCATGAGAGACAGTACAATCATTGTTATTCAACAACATTGTGATAAACAACGAGTTTATCAGTTATACACAACTATGAAAAGATGGGCGGAATCCTGCCTTTTGCAAGACTGAAACCTGTTATTCTTCCTTTACAGTTGCCAGACAGAGCTCTGACACACTCAGGTATCTTAGCCCTCACAACACCCTGCTACCTTGAAAATGTATTCTCAATTAGAAATACATTACAATTGTCACAGCTAAGCAATTTCTTTGAGAATAAAGGGGTTCTGTGTGATTTCATGGAACAAGAAAGACAATATTACAGAAAATGTAACACAGAAAAATTAAGTTGTCAATCGCTGTGTCTCATATTAAATGAAATGATTTCATTTCTACTTTTTAAAAAAAGTAAAAATAGTCATGCAAGGGCTACATAGAAACAAAGGTATGTATGCCCTAACGTATAAAGGGCTAGGTATATCATTAAAAAAATAACTTTGGTTTTATACATTCATTTTTGAGTGTATGTGTGAAAAGCAGCCCAGAAAACAGCAGTGCTCAAATTTAAATTGGATTTTGGAAGCACATTTTTCTTTCCTGCAGCAGAGGGTCAGAAATCCTGCTGATGGGCCAATTTGCAAGAAATGGATGATGTCATTTTGATAAAGCCCTGTTTTAGCTTCATATACCCAAGTGTTTCAGACAAATAGACTGGAAATACATTCAGAATTTCTGCTTTCTGTGAAGCACTTAGAAAGGTCAAGATCAAAACGACAGAAGGGAAACAAAACAAGAAATCAAACTGCAGTTACTATTAAGCTGCTGGTCTAATACTAACCATTGTGTGTATTCTGTGTTGTGTATACTTGTATTACATACAGTGGAGTTGATTTCTGACCAATAATTCCATCAACACACACAGAATATAGTAAGCAAAAAAAATCTTTATTTATTAAGCATTATTACATTGACGTATTCTGGTTTTAATATGAAGATCATGTTATATTAATTCAAAACTATCCTTTAAGCATATATATTTAAACTCTAGTTTTACATACACATAATGAAAGAAAACTTTTACAAACAGCTATTTTAATAGACTTTATGAAAAACATGTTTAAAAATAACTGCCAAAATATCCATCTCTAAATATACAAAATCCCCTTGCTGTGCTGAAGATTTCTTTCTCAAAAGCCAAAAAAATATTTAATTCAACAGTTGATTCCACATCAATCCCCACTGAAAGCAGTAGTGATATAAAAATGTAAAAGCACTGTACAAAGTAAATAAGTACAGCTGTAGTAGGTCTTAATAAATCACATACTTGCATTTGTCTTAAAAATGTTTTATAAAAACTGCTTTTATTAAATTTAATATCCTTTCCTGTCTGCAGAAAAAAAAAACAGTCATTGAAGTTATCCCCAGATACTCAAGCTTCCCCTCTTCTTTGGGAAAAATAATACAGTGCATTTTACATTTGTTACTGGATATTCTCCCATACCAGTCATTGGGAATTTTACCACTGACTTCAGTGGAAGCAGGACTGAAAGTTATCTTCAGCATTTAACTGTGCAACCCCCCTTCACCTCACTTGATTTCCCCATTTCACATTGCAGAACTGACACAAAACTTGTAATACATGAACTGATGAAATCATAAATAAAGTACTTGAACTTGGTAGGGTTGATGTATGGACTAACCTGCTGTAAAATCAAGAGTCCAAGTAAATAACAACCAGTTTAACAGACTTGAAGAGCTGAAATCTTCAAATGGTGCCTCGTGCTGAATGCTCTTTAACCAACTGCAACCTGTTTGGATGTTTGCATCATACCTGTCTGTGCATGTGCTCGAATGTGTCTGCGTGCGACTCCACAGCATCCTCTATAGCCCTTTCTGGCATTTTTTCTGGAATGAGCTTTTCAAGAACATGCGGTATCCCGGGTCATCCACATATTCATTCTTAAAACGGGAACTCAATACTCTCTGCCTCTTCTTTTCTCCCTGAATTATATCTGCTCCATAAAATGTATCTTCAAATCTCATGTTAGAAGCTGTAGACTGAAATGGGACATTAATTACACATTGAGTTTCATACAGGTCATGACACTCTGATGTATTCTAGGAAAGTCACATGGAAATACATCTATATTTCATGACCTCGCTATCAAGTTTGCTACAACACTGCTCACACAGCTACATTACTGTTTTCAGGACAATTCCTCCATGTTGAACATACCCTTCAATAAATTTTCCTTATGTTTTAGCTTTTGCATGCACATTATTTAATTCCCTAGATATGCACTAACGCCAGGTGTCCTTCATTGCATCCAGAGAACAGAGCTCACTCCCACGGAGGGCTAAAGGGAGTTACATTGAAGTGATGCAATTGTCCACCTGGCTCATTCCTAACAGCACCGGGTGCTACCGGCCGCTGTGCTTCGTGCAGTACGTGTGAGGGGCTACGAAATGGACTCTGCCCACTGCCCCATGTGCAAATAGCAGTGATGGGTTCATCTGCCTGCCAGCAAGTTGGTAAAGCACCTGGGCATGAACTGAAATAAAACAGTGACAGCAAACAGCAAGCCAACTGGGGGAGAAAAAAAAAAAAAGCTTTCCCAAAGCAGAAAATCTGGGAAAAGCTGCCATTATTGTAATCAATGGTAAAACTCCCAGACTTAGAAAATACATCATTTAGAAAGAGTGTTAGTGTCACATACTTCAAGAAAGAAAATGAATATTATAAAATATCTTTTAAATTTCATCGTTTTCAGCACAGAGGTGAAGATGTTAAGAATACTTAGAGGGCTAAGCCGAGTATTTATAAAATCTGAAGGATTACTAGAAAATCACACAGAGGTTTTGAGCACTGGCTGGAGTTTGTTTTATTTAGTTGACTAAATTTTATGTTTTTAAACTACACTTAACTCCCATAAAAAGTTAATGGTGTCGCACACAAAAATAAAATATTGATCTATAAAAATGCCATTTTAAAAAGAATAGCAAAAACCCAGCTATATCTGCATTGTTACTCTTAGTGAAATGCAACAGTAAAATAGATTTACAGAACATCTAGTTAATTATAAATGCCTTCTACAAATAGTCTGTAAAAACCATAAATGGTAATGGAACCTTTTCTGAACATAATGAAAAATCCCATAATGAAAAAGGCAGGTGGCTCATTTAATATTTTTCAAGCCATCTATCTCAGCCCTAGATAGTCTGTAAGCCCTAGATAGCACTGTAAGACAAGTGCACTTATCTCAGAGAAGTGACAAAATAAATATCTTTTTCAAGAATATTTGATCATGGTACCTCTCCTTAGCAAGAACTCTCCTAATTTTGCTCAGTTTGGGAAAGCAGAGCATCCTTCTGGCTGAACACCCCCGTAGCAGGCTGACAGCCTTGTGCTTCTCCATCTCTCGTGCCCTGCTGTCCTTGCGCCCCTTTCCTCTGTCCCTATCCATGGGATATCCCGAGCCCACTCAGGGGATACCTGCTGGGAACTGACCAAAGAAAGATGTGCTGGTGATGGCCAGCAAAGAGGCACTGAAAGTGAAGTTCAGCCTGAAATCCGCTCCAGCTGCCTCCATGCTGTGCCATGTTCAGTCCTCGGAATTCACCCAAACAGACACACCCCAGGAAATACCGTATTGGATTAGTCGCACAACATCTATGACAAGGAAACATAATAGCAATTTTCTGTCTCCTATGTCAGCAGAGTAGGAGAATTTGGCCCTGTGAATCTCACTTTTTTTTCTAAATGTCATATACTTGAACAACTGTCTGCTCTGTGTTGTTTGGAATTGCAGGAAACTAGAAAATCCAGGGAAGATTTGGCTTTAAGCCACTTAAACACTACAGAAAGGATGGTCAGCCCAGACATTGATTTGATGAGTTCTGCTCAGGTACTTAGTTTCCTAGGATAAGTTAATTGCATTTTTATTAAATTCAGCACTTTCAAAATCACAAAGTTCTGAGAACATGAGAAGTTTAAAACAGTATTATACATATTTCATAAGCATGAAATAGAAAAAATAGAAAAAAATGTTATGTCTGTCAATTCAAAACAGTTTCCTAACTTGATCCTTCACGATCTGACAGATGTTCTACCAAGATCCTCCCTGAAGAAAAAAGGGGAGCGTAGATCTAGCGTATAAAAATGATAAAGTATTGTCATCATGGACAGTCTTACTGCTACTTATATAAATACTAACAAGGCATCATCTGTAAATACTCACAAAACGTGCTTTTACTCTCTTGGGCAGCTCTTCATCTAGTGTGTATATCTCTTCTCTCTTCATTGCTATTTGTGAACCATCTTCAAACTCAACCTAATTGAGAAAAAAAGGAACTTTAAAGAAAGTTTCTAATAACTCTGAACAAAAACAAACTTGCAAACACAGAGGATGTATATGCAAAAACTTTGTTGTCTGCTTTAGAAAGGTACAGGTAGGATAAAACAGGAAAAAAAAGTAATTTCTGATAAATTATAATCCAGTATAATCACTACTCAGTCTAAAGAGCAAAAATACTTCAAAATTAACGACATGCGTACATTCAACAAATTAAAAGTTTACTAGATTAAAAAATCCAAACAATAACACCAGACAACACTGTTTTGTAGGAGTAGCACATTAAAATAGCTGTTAAATAGTTTTGTGTCTTTTTTAATTTCCCTCTTTTTTCACTTATTTCTAATAAATAAAAAAAAAATTTAACATCCTATGCTTCAAGGTTGAGGAAGACCATGTCAAAAGAAAGAAAGTATGAGTGACAACTAAGGAAATACCAGTTAACAGAATTTTATTGAATCTGATGGAATTTCTTTAAAATGCTCTGTTCAGAAGATGAAAAGCTTTATCATGCTTAGGTTTAGATTTAATCCAACATGAACCCCGTTAGCAGAAAATGAGAAAGGAAATGTAACTAGGTGTGGGGAATGTTAAAATGCTGAAGCTTTGAAGCATTTATACCTTTTCAGTAGCTGCTGACTTTTTTTAATACTTCATCTAACAATAGTGAATTTCATCTATTATCCATGACTGTAGTTTCAATTCCTACAGAAACTGTAGTTTAAAGAAAAAGAGTTTAGCAAAAAGTTAAAAGAAGTCCCATCCCATAGCCATAGGCATCTTTAATGAGACCCCTTGAATGACAACAGACTTAGACTGCAAGGATAAGAATAAACATTAACTTATCAAAAGTATTACCATAGGCAAATGTGAAAAATAATATATTTGAACTTGTAAATTTACAGTGTTTTGCAGGTCCAAAATAAAATCTTGCCATGAAGTTTCAAACTACTCCTTTTAAATACAATGGATATGTTGGATTAATTGTGAGCAACTGAGAAAAATACATTATGTCCATTATCAACCACCAGGGCTGACATCTATAAGCTATTCACATATTTAAGCAGTATTTTTAATAGCAATATAAGATGCACAAATCTGGAATGCATTTAAAATCCACCAAGCACAGAGGTGCAAGGAATCTTAGCTCCTCCGTGCTCCCTAGTGGAACCTAAACCCATACACCTAGTCTGTCAGTACTAAGTTACAGAAGTTTACAAGTCACTTCAGCTTAAACTTGCTTAACCAAATTATAACAATTTAGCTATTTTTCAACAGGGCATAGGAAGCCCTTTATGCTACTCATGTTTCTTACTACATAAAACATTGAGCAACATTTTTTTGCATTGCCTCCAGAAGAATTTGGCAGGAAATAATCTCTGTTGACTCTACAAGATCAGAAAATCACTTTCTGAACGGGCCATCTTTCTGGTTTCACTAGTGCTGCAGCAGGAGGCAACTGCTTCAAATCAGAGGATCTGGCACGTGAGATATATTGAACATTTATGATGAAGAGTAAATGGATTTTCTTAAGCTGTATTTTAGCATGCCATACTGGAAATAAATTTGCAGTACTGTTAAAGGCAAACATGAAATTTCCCCTAAGACTTTCAGCAGTGTCATGATTCATGCAAAATGCTAACCCACCATCTCTAGTGGCTCCAATTTAATACAGACTACAGGTACTATGCTTCCAAACAGTAATTTTATCTAGTTTTTTTTTCCACTTCTGTTATTGTACTGTATCAGTTTGTGCAGCAAGTTATTATCTCTGTGAGATTTTTTCATATCAGGACCTTATAAATTAAAGGTTCAGCTGAAATTGCTAGAAAGCAATTAATAGGACGAATGAATGACTCAATCATCTCCTAAAACTCTCAAGAACATTGAAAACATCCATGTCCATGCTGAAAATGATCACAACACTAAAGAAAGATGCCAGATATTAACAATTTCTCTTAAAGTAAACACATGCTACATTTAGCATGTATAATCCTGCTTTGGGATTGTGAGTCAAAACAGTTCTGCAGATCTCCAACCGGATAACAGGAATGCCGGAGCACTGTACTAGCTCCTGCATGCAACTGCCACCATGTTCTTTGCCAACAGGTCACAAACATGACGAAAATGCACAGATTTACCTCACTGAAATAGATCTGTTGATGTTCTACACAACTACGATAGCTTCTTTCACAATCTCCTACTCAGTTTTACATTTACTCTTAAGTAAAGAGTTAAAGAAAGGGAATGTGTGTAGCACATATGCTGGGGGCTATCAGCCCTTTTCCCATGCAGGAAAGAGTGGAGGGAGCAAACCCAACATGCTCTGAGCTCAGCCTTGCACCCTCCATGTCACAGCTCTTCTGTGAGCAGGTACCTGGTTACAGCAGCTTCTCCCTCTTCCTCAAGATTGTGATACTTGTTCCAGTGCCCTCTGGACTCCCTCTAATAACTACATTTCCCCCAGGAGAAGGGTTGTTACAAGACAGTTTACTGTAGACTCACGTCATTGTTATGCTGAAAACTCAGAACCTTTCTGAATCTCCTTATGCTAATCCATTTTTCCTAAATTAATCCGATTTCCTTACACTGTGTTAGAGGTCGAAAATAAGACTAAGAAGTCCCATTTTGCTACATCAGTTTTTTCACATAGGAGAGATAACAACAACATTCATCTAATCTACCTTATTCCTCGGAAGACAAAATGTTTAGAAGATTAAATGCTTTGAAGATTAACATTACTATGGAACAACAATCTTTATATTTTATAAAGAACTTTTCACCTTCACGATATAATATAGCTATTAAACACAAGGGAAGAGGTAAGATTTAGAGATTAGCTCAAGAGATCAGGCACTTAAGGACTCGAGTTCGATTGCAAGTCATTGGCAAAGTGAGAAGGTCACCGCAGCAAGTCATTTAGCCTCTCTATGCCTTAATTTATCTACAGATACAACAGTAAATTTGCCATTTTTCTAGAGTAATGTGAGGCCCTCAGATGAAAAGTTACATAAGTGAAAATGATTATATATATATATGAATGAAATGTACCTAGGTTCTCGTTCTTTCAGAAGTGCTATTATTACTCTGATTGTTTTATTGCAGTTTCAACCATTCAGTCGGGTACTCAAAGCTGCTGACTGATTTTTCTCAAAGGCAAGCATATAAAAAACAATGATTATGTCTCTCTGAAATCAAAAATCAGCTTTTTGCCCTTGCTGACAGTGCTCTGTTCTCTAGTTCGTTTGCTGAGGGCAAAGCACTTTGCAGATTTTGTGCTAATTAATATGTAAGTGCCATCAGATGAATAAAAATGGGGTTATTTGCACTCTTTTTTCACTGTCTTTCCTTTCATATTTTTTATGAAATGTCTGAGGCTGAATACAGCCACGTGTCACTAATTACATTCATGTCATTAATTAAATAAGTATCTGGCATTAAATAGATGTAAATAACCTAGCAAAAATAACAAATGTCATCTTGCCACATTTATGTCCCACCTGTTCCACCTTGTAAAATTAAGACTATTGATTAATGCTGAGCTCTTACTAAACAAGCCATTTTCTTCCTTTCATGCGAACAAATGAAACCTCAAATCCCAAAGAGTGCCCCATGCTTATTAATGTTTTAGACAGCTGTTGTTGTGGGTACATCAGTTTTTATCAGCTACAACGGCGTCCACCCGCCTGCCTTCTGCGCTCTCAAGCTGTGGCTCATCACTCCAGCACTGGAGCAGGACAAGAAACCCACAATAAAGATGTCTGGAAAACAGACACATGGCAGTAAACACAGACACTCACCTGATACATGTGGGCTACGTTGGTTCCCAGGTACTTTGCACCGTACAGTTTTCCATCGGGCCACTTCACCTGGACAACCTCTCCCTCGGCAGGTGGGCCCAGTTTTAGGCAATCTCTGCTCTATTTACAGAACAAGGACAATCATTAAGTCAGTGAGTGAGATACTGTATTTGGAAACTAACAACAGTAAACTCCTTTCAGCTGGATAAGAGCAACTACTACATGTGATTCAAGTTTTATAATTTTGTGAATAGACTAACATCCAGTTAGCCTTTATAAAAAAGAAACAGTGACCACAGAAACCCTCCCTTAGCAGCTTCATGTTGCACTGGCAAGACAACGAATGCATAAATCAGGCAGATAGCAGCAGCTGTGCTACATCTTCCCAGATTCATTGCTGTCACACTTTGAGAATGAACATCACTGAAGTGCAATTGCATATTTGTAACACTCTTTCTACTACATATTTAACTAATTCGTGCTTTGTTAACAGCAGTGCATTTCTGCTAGATACTAACTTTGGGGCCTGAAACATAGTCATGACTGATCAAACTACAAATAGTGATAGAGGCAGTGGGTGCTTTGCTCAGTTTACGGAGGAACATGGAGTGTAAGTGTTTACAGCAAGGAAGTTTTCTCCTTTTTTGAAAAGATATCAGTCATTTTTTTCCTATGTATTAGCTTGGATGCTGGCGGAAAAACAAGTTGCCTTTTTGACTATGTACAGAAAATACAGAAAATGGGATTATACTCTCAGTAATTCCATCAGCGTTCAGCTTCAAACAGCTTCCATCCATATACCAATAGGTTTGACACAGTACTGGGTTGTTTCTACCTATTTGAACTCTGTGAGGGAAGGAAAAGGTGGAGCTACTTAGTGTCAGCTTTCAAATGCAAGCCAGGGGCTGGGAGGAACTGTGACAAAGCACACGAGTTTGCAGGCATGGTATGTATTTTAGAAAGTGCCTTTAAGAGGCAATACCCGTGGCGGAACAAAGCACAGGGCAATGGCCTTCAAGGAGCCCTTTGGTTACGTGTTTTGTGCTCACTGCCTCACGTCCTTCCCCTCTGCACCGTGCAGCCCATCTGCAGAGCACGTCAGCCTCAGCTCTGCTACAACAGCAGTCCCCACCAGGAGTGGAAAAACTCATGGCTATAGGCTTTCCTGGTGAGCCTACTCAGTTTATAGTTCTACTTCAGGCTGCTGCAGCGTTACTGCCATATTTTAAATCTCAGATTTATGCAAAGCACCTTAAAATAAAGAAGAAACAAGAACAAAAACGCATCAGAAGTGACCAAAAAAAAAGAAGTAATAAGCCTTCTTTGAATATTACCTTGCTACCATATTAGATTAGTCAAATGTAGGCCTTATAAACTTATTTTAATCATCTTAAATTACAGATTTGATCCAAACTTTGAGAAAAGTAATGAAAATCTGGGCTTTCACAGAACTGTGTGTTCTTGCAAAGCAGATGCTGCTTCCGTGGTCACACGGGCCCTTTGCCAAGGGGACAGTTCCACACTCTGTCCTGCTTCAGAGATGTATCTTCTCAACCTCATCATGCACCCAGTGGGTCTACCCCTTCTACGGCTGGAGCTGTCATGACTGAGTTATCCCTCTCCTGATCGCAGAGAGATGTGAAAGAAGGGCTAATGCCTGATTTTCCACAGTAGAATTATTATGACTTCTCAGGATTGCTAAACTCTTTCACAACAATCACTATAAACTCAACGAGATTATGTTTTGAATAGTCTGCCCTTTGTGACGGTGGTGAAGATGCCCATTCTGATAACTTATTTTCCTACTTCCATCTCCTCAGTGTTAAGCATACGAATAAATAAATAAATAGATAAAAAAGCATATGTTGGCCCACTGTTTTGAACTCAAACTCTTGAAATGCATCATGGAACACAGCAAATTTCCTAAAAATAAACAGTCCTTCAACAATGCCATGGCAAACATTAATTTTTCAAGAATACACAGTCTGAATTGCTCCCCCTGCACCTTCCATAGGAGAAAACTCTCACAGCTTCCCTAGGAGAGCTAATGGAATTGCTCATATGGAAAATTAGAGTTCTCATGCAAATAACTGAAGTGAGCTGGAATTACAAGAGAAAGCCATTCTTCATGTACACTATGGAACACTTTTTAGGAAATATGTACTAAATAGTTGGTGCTGCTTTCTGCCACAGAACACCTAACTTTTATTTTGTATTGCTCTACAGGACTTACTTATTTAGAGATTTTATCTTTTTTATTTTCTAAAAAAAAAAGATATTCACCTTTTTCTTCCGGGGAAATACTAGACCTATTTCTTAGACTGACAAAGCTGTAAACATGCAACCTCACACTTCTTAGGTGTATTATGAAAAGCCAGACATCAATATAGGGTTTTTTATACACCAATTGCAAATAACATTATGTGAATTAAATCTGCATTGAATTCACGAATTGTGTACATTTCATCTACAGTTTCCTATCTTCTCTCTGTAAATGAACAGGACATTTCTTTACATGAATGGATACAAATCATACCTAACACTACTGAAAAACTTAAATGTCTAATTTCTCATTCTGCCTGTTTCACAGAATCAGTGAATTGCTGAGGACAACATTATACACAATATTCAAATTGCAATATGCTAAAAAACACACATGCATACACACACAACATGTGTATATGCACATACAGAGCACACACATACTTACATATATATTTATACACACACACATGCATGTGCACACATTTATGCATTTTCATAAAAGAGTAAGCAATCCATTAGCAACAAATGTTTAAAAATATCCTGAAAAGATAATAAAATTCTAGTCTACTATAGCTGGTACTAAGAAATTCCTGGATACAAGATTGCAGGTACAATAGATACTTTGCTTTTCTCCACACTGTCTACTGCTATTCCTTTTTTTGTTTGTTTGTTTTTGTTTTACCATAGAAGTTGAGTAACACTTTGGTACATTAAAGCTGGATGGAATATCTGCAAGTAGTAAATCCACCTGCAGTGGTAGGGTGGTCATGGTTGGCATGCATGATTGGCAAGTAGAAAAATAGAAATACAGATGAATCCACAATGAGAAAAACCAAATGGAAGGTCATCAAGTAAAACATGCACTTGGATCCAGACACTGGAAAGATGCAAGGTTCCCCCAATGCAAACACTGCCATCATGTTGTCCCATGAAGGAAATGTCCTTTTCCTAGAAAGTATGGATATTCTGATCTGTGATGAACCAAAGAGCAACTGAGACTCTTCCCCAAAACTGTCAGAAACAGATGCTCCTTGGATTCCTATATTTTATTTTAACAGTTTTTGCCTGGCAATTGTGTTCTGAATTCAGCTAT
>JAUBOD010000151.1:5327462-5343341 GCA_032353885.1 Nothura maculosa
AAAGATACTGACGAAAAACTGATTTATGATATACAGAATAAAATGGGAACACTGCCTGCGAACAGCTTGTTGAAGTTTACTCCTATTTGTTACTAGCCTATCTGAATGGAGATGAATTATTTTCTTGAGGCTGAATGGTTTCAGGAGCCTGAGGTGTTTATTCAAGAGTTGGCATATTCTGTTAGCCTTCTCCCCTAAAATGCACAGTAGCCTCTTCCTGTTTTGTGCCATTTCATTGTTCTGGAACTTGTTAAGTCATTTCCAAGTCCAACATACAATAACATGTATCCACACCATTCCCATGAAGATACCTCTGTAAATTCAAAAGCTGAAGTAAAAAGCTTTCATCAAGCATTAACCAAGAGTAAACATAATCAGATGGCACCTATTTCCATCAGCTAGGGATTTAACCTGCCAACTTTTATCAGAGGAATAACCTCAGCAACTTTATTTTCAGCAAAGCTAAGAGGATGGCTGACCTGTGTAACTGACAGCAACAGTGTGGATCCCTGCTATTTTGTAGAATTTCTTTTCAAAATATATTCTAAGTAAAAAAATTTTGTTTGTTTGGACTATCTTCTAATTGCAGCATTTTCTCAATGTCACTTATTAAGAACCAATCTTTCAACCTCCTTGACATTCCCAGGTTTTACTTGTTGGCTTTCTTCTGTTTGCAAAATAGAGCACAATATTGCACACTGCTTATTCAAACTCTTTCCAAGTATCACTGACAATATAACGGATGTGACCAAAACAGGGCTAAAGTGGTTAAGTGTGGCTCTTTCAACAGTTTTGTAAGCTAGAATATATTTCTAACACCATTTTATCCATATGTCTCTGTAACACAGCAACAGATTGAAATATATAAAAATGTCATGAAAATTTTAGTTGCTGGTAAAGGATCAGCATTGAGATTTAAAAAATACACACAGAATCTGTCTTGTATTGTTCTCCATGGGCTGCTATCAGTTTAAATGCTAACTCAAAATTTGGCAATGAAACATACTTTTAACAATTATTTTAGTTGCCTCTATTTTAGACATTTGAAACTGATCATTATGAGATACTAAAACCCTCTAGGAGGACATCTTCCAAACACCACATCACAGTCTTACAGGAAGACCATTCAAAACTCCCTACTTCTTTGCCGCTGATGTCTATATCCAATGGTTCTTGAATTCCCTTGCACTTGTCTCCAGCAGCTTAGCAAGGATGAATAGCAAAAAGGCAGAGTTAAGCAGCAGCAACCAGATCCCTATTAGGTTGTGTGATGCAGACCCAGTACATATTCATTCCTCTCTGACTCACAGCTTTACAGACTTGCAGGGGCTATGGTACAATATTTTAATCTTCTTCATGGAAAACTGAAAGCTGATAATCTAGCCCTGAGGTTTTAAAGATCAAAGAGAAAAAGATACCAAAAAGATGAATTAGAACTAAATCAGACTTTTTAATTACAATAAACCTGGCCTTCCTATCCTGCCTATCTCCTTTTTTAATTTGACTATCGCTCATCAAGTGTCTGTTTGTAATTTATACATACTTTTAAAATCAAATTATGACATAAAAAACACTCATTTTCTATCATCTGCCACATTTCTTAAACCCGTAACAATGGCTCGGGCTCCAGTATCAGTCAATCCAACCACTATTTGTGTGGAGCGAGACATCATATTGACTCATCTGATCTTTTATAATTAGAAATTCCACAGTTTCCCAAAAAATAACTTTAAAAAGCATGTGGTCTCCAAAACCGATGAATTAACACCATTATCATCTTCTTTTGGGGTCACAAATTCAATATTAAGCAAATAACATCCCGGAATTAATCACAGAATTCATGAAACTTTTATGGCAACAGCTACTTCAGACAACATTAAAGGAGACGCATAAACTCCATCTGATTTTCACTGACCGGATTTCAAGTGAAGTCCCTAGATCCATAACCTGAAAAATATCCACATGGTAGCTCTGATGGTGAAGTTTAGCACAAAAATAGTCTCCTCACCGACTGCAGTTTAACTGCAGACACCATTTAGAGATTTTCTCCTCAAATTAGGCACTGGATTCAGCATGTCTACCATGAGACAGTGTGGGGATGTGTCTCAACTGGTGTCCACGTGGAGGCAGGAGGTAGAACATGCCTGTGGTGGAGCTGAAGCCCCAGCAAGGCCCACGTACTCAGGTCAGTCTCTTTCTTATGCTCAAGTTAGCGCTAACTTTGGACCTAAGCTTCTATAGTTCTTCCTACAAGGGAGTGGTTTACAAGGGGCATGACTGATGTGATTATAGTAACACCTCTGGTTTAGAAAATCCCGTCAAACAGACAAATAACCTTCTGTATTTGGAAACGGTGACTACATTTACTAACATCATTAAAATGGAAGTGAAGTGAGGAAACTGCCTGAATTACCTACTTATGTCAGAAGACTGTCAACTGTGTTTTTCTTTGGGAAATATATAGTACACAGCACTTGTGCAAATTGTTTTGTTTTTTTTTTTAAATAGGTTTCATGTCTTCCAAAACATCCTGAATGAACAGTAGAGTGGTAGCTAATGTGCCACAGTTAGAGTTTTATCTAAATAGGAACAGCTTTTTACAGAGCATATTAGCATTTGAAAGAGCAGGCCTGATTCCCAGTGGTGCAATTCTGGTTCTGAATTGGTATAAATTCACTGATATCACCAGATTAACAGAACACTGACTGGAATTCAGCAAATTTACTCTTGGATCACATGTGAAAACAGAATGCACAGTATAAAAATAATTCAAGCTTGTCCTTAAAATGTCAATGAATCTTCTCCTATACAGCGAATATATGCTTTCATTAAAGGGAAAGTCAAGTAGATTATGCATTCATGAATGCAGTCTAAGAATTTTCTTAGTTTCTATTTAGCTTTAAAAGTTGCTATTTCAACGGCTATGTAATCTTTCAGCAAAGCACAAATAACAATGCATACTGATAGATGCAGAATTGCTCAAAGGTTCACAGTTCTGGCCCAAAATGGAGAATGTGGCATAGGGAATCCAAGATGGCATTAGGCATAACCGCTCATGTCCTCCTCCTGCTCTTGCCTCTACCTTGGCATTTAATGCACAGAAAATGCTTCTCCTTTCTTCCCCTCACCCCGCAGCTTAAATGACAGATGGCAAATCTGGAAATAATCTACTTCAGAGACGCACGGTAAGTGGGGTAAATCACCATAACTGAACCTCCCACAATTCTCACTTCCTCAAGACGAATAGAACAGAGAGAGAAACAATGCTGTTTCTTCGCTCCAGCCATTCTCATTTCACCTCCAGAGTTTACATCCAAGTCCCACATTTTTACCATGCTCTCGGTGAGCCGGGATAGGGACAGACCCTCACCTTGGGAACAGAGGGTGTTAATCGGCCTGTCTCCCTGGGCGGTCGCTGTGCTTGCAGCCATGTTATGTGCAGCTACTAGGGAGTGGATTAGCTGCCATTTTGTGTCTGCGGCAGGGCTATGCGAGTGTCACCTCCAGCTCATCGGAAAACATTATTGATAAGCTCCTGTGAAGAATTCCACTGCGAAGTGGGAAGCACATTATACACAGGGAACTGTGTAGAGATAATACTTAGGTTTGAAGATTTAATTTGCCCTAGTGTATATGCTGTATGCTTATCTACTGAACTGCCTGTCTCATATAGCAGCAAACTAAAAAGAAAACTCAAAACTTAGAGAAAAATTAATTCTACTCTATGTCCTAGAGTAAACAGAAAGGGTGTTGAATCATTACAGTTACTGTGCTGTAATACAGGTTTCAGATTAGAATCAGACTTTACACCTTGTGAGGTCTTTGCACCTTCCAGAGTTAAAAGACAGAAGGAAAGTCTCAATGTGCTTAGACTTTGTTTTTAAAGAAGTTTGATTTTACTTACTATTTAGTAAGACTAACATTTCAAATCCACATATAGATTTGCACTACTATTCAGAGCCTATCAACAAGGATTCTATTTATGGAAAGCGCAGTATTCAGAACTACAAACATGTGCTTAAATAAATTTCTCAGCTTACTTGAACTTGAGTCTAGCTTTTCAAATTGCACTAGGTATTTCACAGAAGTAGGTCACAGAAAACTTTTTTTTTTAACACAATTCTCACAAATCTGTTCAATATAAAGAAAAACCTAAGTCTTCTCTTCAGAGACATGTCAGGCAGTTCTCAAACTTGATTTCCAGAATTTTTCAGAATTATTTTGTCTACTTTGAGACACAGGAATTACTGAGTGATAAATTCACTTATCAGCAGGAAATTTTGTAATGCTGCTGAAGAATTCTGCATGCTGAAGATGAGTCTTTGGTGAGACATAATAAAAAAGCTGCCAAATAGATTCTTAGTATACAGTCCTTTCTTTTTCCTGCATCAAGCAAGTAGTTCTCATGACTTTTTGACTATATTTATGCCAAACTCAACCTATCTCCTAATTCCCTCCTGCTACACATTACTTATTTTCCAAGTTTACAATCTCAGAAATGACTGGCAATAGCGACATTGCAAAGCACCCAAGGTAGGTACAGACTGCCAAGAAGGAGTGAGAGTTCAACTGTTCTAACTGGCTTAGCTATTCTCTGCAGATTTACATACTACTATCATACGAATGAACAATAAGCTATTATTCACTTTCATAAGTCTAATGGATCTTTCACAGGTATAACAAAGCAGCTAACTGCTGCTATTTTAGGTTTTTATTTGAACACATAGAAAAGCAGAAAACGGTTGTCAGAAGAGGTAAAGGGAGAAGGAAAGGTAGCCAGAAAAGAAACTAGAGGCAAAAGAAAAGCCTCAGGAATCAGCTCAGCTACATGGCCAGTCAGATTTGAGGACAAGCAAGAGTAGCATGATTTGTTTTCCTGGGCAGATTTCATGGAATGCAGTTTCCATTAAGAGAAGATTACCGCGAGAATCAAGCCCTCTGTTTCATACCAACCCACTTGGCTTAGGGAATGTGGGGATTTAAGCAGTAGCCCAATATATTTGGATGTTTAAACAACATGGATATGCAGCAGTACTATTAATTCCTATAGCAACTGAGAAGCTGATTAAGCTGTCCACACAGTCATTACCTTGATCCTTGGGTCTCTAGATCTGAACTTATTAAATGTTGTTCCCTTTTAAAGGCCTTTCTTCCCACCAATGTTAGAAATGAAAAAAAGACATTATTTTCTATGCTACTGAAAGCCCATAGAGTCAAAAGGAACTCAGATCATTACGGAGAATTTCTCGTCCTTAAAAACTCTCCTTTTTTTGAAGCTACAGCACCCCAAGGGTAATGCCTTAGCCCACAGAACTTCATCCTCCACATGCAAAAATTTCCACCTACGTTATGTCACTTTTTGTTATAAAACTACTGTATCCTTCACCAAGTCTCCCTGTTGTACTGTATATGGCTTTTTCTTTTCCAAGGCTATGGAAGAAATAATTTCTGAAGGTCTGCCAGGCTGTCATCCCATTGGTGCTTTATCTCAAAAGCAGATGAGCTAAATTTGTTCTGTCTCTCAACAGTCCATAAGAGAGAGAAAGGAATAATATCCTTGGGACAGTCTGATTCCAGCCTGACCCCTATACATATACTTTGCCCCAATTAGTTCACCTCATCTTGAGCAACTACTGAGATTATAAATGCCAATGCAACTTCAATCACCTGCCAGGTACCAGGGCCAGGAAGGATCATTTAGCATCTCAAACAGCCAAGAATCAGCAAGAAAAACAGGATAATTGGCAAGCCCAGACACATACTGTGTGTACACATTAGAGTGCAGATCAGCAGTTGTTGAAGCTTTCATTTCATAATTTTGTAGGGATGTCAAGAGAGCTTTTGTGGGCAAGGACAGAGGCAGAGGATTGGAAAGAAGGACCCTAGCTGAGAAAAGTCTTTTTTAAATAGCTTCTAAAATTGCCTTGCTATTATACTGGCAGGTTTTTGTTCAAATGCTAGTAACTAAAATGTGCTCCATTCCATTACAAAGAAAGCAGAGGATAATAATTTGGGGCTTTGTGAAATTTAGGTGCACGCTTAAGCAGTTGTGGCCTTCTTGATAATTTTAGTGATGTATTTTTGCTGTCAGAGTTCTAAATAGCCCTGTTCTTCCCTTCATTGCCAGTGGTGAATTTCAAGTATTGATAGACAAAGAAAGATAGAGCTTAATCTTCACCATTCTGTTCATACTGAAGGTTCTCTCGGGTCCACTACAGAAAGAAGATGGTTGCATTAATAACACCATAATTTAGTTAAGTGTTCCAGGTATCACTGCTGGTATTTAGAAAAGCCCCGGCTTGATGATGTTTTTTCATGCTTATATTTGTCCAGATAAAGCAGTTTCCATTTTTTTTTAAAAAGGTAGCAGACAAAAATGTGTATATACATAATACGTATATTCATAAATATATTTATATTCAGTGTATCTTGAATGGACTGAATTGATACATGCAAAAGTAATATTTTTATTCCTCTTCTTGATAGTCTCAGCTTTTGTTTGAATTATGTTTCAAAATGAGCTAATGTACATGTTTTCAAAGATTTTTCATTTATATTATCAGGCCACAGAAAAACATCAGTAATAAGGTTCTGAAAAGCAAACACTCTGGACTTTTTCAAACAGCGGCCAAGTACTAGTGCCAAATGCAAGCCCAAACACTCCTGACTTCCACATCTCTTAAGATGCCCTCACTTTTAAGGAACATTTACAGCCAGTTTTGTAAGTTACACAATTTATAACTGGAATTGCATCCCACATTAATCAGTGAAGTCCATGACACTTCGGGTTGTGCTGTCAGGTCACATTACAGGCTGCCCAGAGGGGGCTGTGGAGTCTCCTTCTCCGGAGATGTTCCAAACCTGCCTGGAAGCTGCCCTGTACCCTGTGCTCTGGGTGTCCCTGCTGGAGCAGGGGTTGAACCTAGATGATCTCTAGAGGTCCCTTCCAACCTCAACCATTCTGTGATCCCATGATTCACAGATCAGACTCACAGACCAAATGGAAAACTCCTAAACTCTTCACGTGTGCTTACCCCTTCCAAACGCAGACCTTTTCGCACTCTTAGGTTTAACCCTGCAATATTTTGACTTTTATTTTATTTCTTCAACTATATTTGCTCTTAAGGTACTTTTGACAGATAGAATACATAGTGAGAGACACATATAACTGGACAACTTACCCCCCACACACACCATCTAAATAAATTTTTACCCCAGCATATTCACATCTGGTAAACTGCCAAGCTGTTCCAGTGCAGATATGTCTCTTTTTAAAAAAAATAATAAAAACAAAAAGCAAGCAGCTTCAGGAAACACTCCCTAACTGAGCTGCAGGGATCCTGCCCAGCGCAGCATCTGTTATCTGATCCCTGGCCCACTGGGTACTCCAGGTGCTGAGAGAGGGATTTTGTGACCTGCTCCTGAGCATTAGCAGATAATCCTTCAGGAAGGGGCAAGTGGCACTCGTATCTGCTGCTGGTAGCACTTACTGAGGATTGCAGCAAAGGCACTCACTCCTCGCTTGCCTGTCTGTATGGTTAGACCAGCTGTTGGGGCTGTCATCCTATTTCCTGATACATTTGATACGCTATCCTCATCACTGCCCTCTTGCTATGCTGTATACAGAGTTTTCCTGTTGTTTTCTCTAGTGGAAATCTGTATGTGTATATTTTTTTTGGTACCCTTTCATGTCTAGTGAAAGGCTGAGTAGTTAGTTCACCAGCAAACTAAGTAATGAGTTTTAGTATTGTCGTTCAGGAGAGACTTTTGTAAAAAAAAATCTGATAAGGTAGAAATGAGATACAGTACCCACACAATAGCTTGAAATAAGAAAGAAGCTGGAGTATAGCTATACCTGCTTAGCAAATCCCACTCTATATAGCAAACGGTAACATAAATCAAGAAGAATACATATGAGAACAGTATATACCCTGCTTTGGTAGTTATTGAATGCTTTCTGCCACACAGAATTTCATGAAGGTGACTGAAATTTCCCTGCTCCCCATTTTCCTCCTTAAAAATAAATCCCTGTGTCTGCACACTGAAATAGTGGTCTATTATGAGACGCGCTGAAATTTTGTAGTGAATTCAACGCATACTGGAAAAGCAGAAAGCTCCTGCTATCTTTGTGAGCTAGTTGAAAAGTGAAAACAGATTAGAGAAATAAGTTCTTCAACAGGCAGCAACATTGCCTTCACACCAGATTTGATGAATAAGTCCTCCCAGCGGCACCAACACCTGATACGCACATTGCATGGATTAGCAAGTTTTAGTCCAGGCAGAAGAAAAAACAGTTTTTTTTTTTTGCTTGCAATAACTGCTGCAGGTATATTATCTAATGAAAACACAACAAGATTTCTCTAAGGAATGTGAAATTCGTTTGGTATTTCCATCAGACAATTATACGTTGTTCAGCCACTATCTCAGAAGCACTGAGGCATATCCAGGCCTGATTACATTTCTTCTTAGCTCCAGATCAGAATATGCCACTAGGGTGGCAAGCAGTTTCTCATCTCTGCCACACCAGATCCTTGATGTGGGCATACACAAGAGAGGGATTTCTAAAAACAATACAGCCACATTTGCCTAATATCTTGATGATGCTGAAACAAAATGCCTTTGATCATTAATGGAGCCTTTCGGAACATTTCAAACTGAAGGATAAATTTCCAAAGACTTTGAACAGGGATTTGCTGCCTGTCTTCTGTTAACACCAGCGGGAGACAAATAGTTGAATTCCCATTCTCCGCTTTGAAATGCACCCTTCAAATACTGCATCTCCAAAAGGCACCAGACTTTTCAATAACAAAGAAGCTTCCAAGAACAACAGTGTCACTTCCACTGATGCCATCTGACGGTTAATGCTTCTTCTACAGAAATGTTAGGCCTGCAGAAAACAGGGCAGCTCAAAGACAATTTTTGCAGGACAGGAACACTGGGCTGTACTGGGGCTGCGGCCCTGGACCTGTTCAGCAAACATCCTTATGAGCGTCCGTCTCTCCCTCTACATCCAGCATGGACACAGCACAAAGGGAAAAGCTGTCTACAATAAACATCAATTCTGCAAACTGGTGTTAGCCTCCTGAAAGCTGAAACTGATTATTAGCAGGAGAAATACCAAAAAAATCCATCAGCTCTGCACAAAGACGCTTCACCACCAAAGGAGCATGGAGGCAGGAAAAGATTAGAGTCATGGTGTGACAAAGACATTAAACTGCACATGATAGACACAATGGAAGTTAACATCCAATCTAGTCATTGTAAATACGGAAGGAAGCAGGACCTCTCCCAACTGTCTGCCAATTCTGCTCACGTCTCGCTAAGTTCACAGTGTGTTCCTCAACAAACCTGGAAAACATGGCAGTTTATGCGAGTGCATAAGGGAAATCAAAATCTCAATTGCTTTCTGGCAATGCAATAAACTACACATTCTTCTCCCTGATGGTTTTTATCATTAATAATGTAATCTTACAAACTAAACATCAGAAGGTGTAAACAAGTTGTTAGAACAGATTCTTGAGAGCTATTCTTCCCATTACAGCAGAATTTTTCAATTCAGCGAGGAATTTTTACAAGTTATCTCTACGAGACAGATAAGGATATATGGAATTCCCACTCTCATCTCCTTTATTAAATACATATTTCTTATTTAATTAAAAGACTTTGTAAGATTAGTTTTGATTCATTTGGTCAAATGGCAGAGACTAATTAGAACAACCAAGGTTTGGAAGCCCATTAGAAAATAATCATTCTCAGCAGTGAAAGCGGCAAACATGAAGTGAATATTAAGGCATTATCTCCTCTAAAGGTCAAAAGAAATATTTCAAAAGGTTCTATCTGTTTAATTTTCCAAAAGACAGAAATATATGAGAAGTACTTACTACAATGTCTTCAGGAAAAGTATCCCGACTGAAAGAGCCATCATCAAACATAACTTCGTAGAAGACTTGAGAGGTGACTCCTATGACTCTGCAGCTGTAGTATCGTGTATTCCTGTGTTTCGTGATGACTGTCTGCCCAATTGAAATGGCCTTCTCACATGCTTTAGTTCTCTTGAAAAAAAGAAGAATTTAAAAGAACAAATAGTTTAATAATGCCAGGTTGCTTAACAGAAATAATATGTCACTGGCGAAACTGAACTAATGAGACTTCTTCCTTTAATACAAAACATTCAATTCCCTTAATACAAAAAATTCAAATGCAAAATTATTCATTATAAAAATAATCACATGAGTTTGTATATCACATAGGGCCTTTGAATTTCATAAGAAAAAACCCATCTACAGAATAACAAATTACAACATTCAAAAATATATCTGTAACTGATGCCTTCTAATTTTTGCAGTAGGACAAGAATATTTAAACAGCTATCATTATTTTTACATCTTATTCGTTGTGCTGGAAGATAAAACATGGCAAATCCAGACAATGCTATGAAACCATTTTAAAAGGTGTATTTCTAAGTACTATATTTTTGTATAATTCTTCATATTGCTAAATATTTTGCTAAATTGCTAAACATTCTGGTGAGTGGGATGAAATAATTAAATGAATATTCAGTTCTTGTCAAAACTGCCCACATTAGTGTACGCAAACACCTTATTTACCAATATCAAACTTCAGACCACACTGATCACTTCAGCATTTATTTATGTAACACATCAGTAACAATAATTTTCAGTTTTCACTTGGCAACATTAGATTTAGTTAAATCAGTCAGAAGCATAGCAGAGTTTTCAAACTGTTCCAAAATCCTACACCAATATCTGCTTAAGAGTTTCTATCTATCTAAAACAGAACTGCAAATCGTAAGTCAACAAGTGCTGATCTCACATGCTGCAGACAGAGGCACACATCAGCTCCCAGCCCATGGATCCCCATGGACCTCTCACCTCAAAGGCAAACTTCTGCACTAGGAAAAATAAACAAGAAGCTTCTCATCCTCATAAAGCAAGGAAAGGACTTCTCTCTTACGAGCTTGACCGCCTGTTTACAACTTCACACAATCTGTTTGCTTATATACAAGATGTTGTCACTGTGGTTATGGCTGCACATTTGGAAGTTTCCAACCATGGAAGACAGTAAGACAAGAAGCAGTTGAAGAGGCATGCCTTTATTAAAACATTTTTTATTAGAAATATTTGTGTAAAAGGCATGAAAATACTTGATGACATATACTAAATAGTTACTCAGTTTACCACTACTGCCTTATCAGTCCTTCAAGGCAGTAAAGTCTTCTATCAGCCTAATAATCTAAAAAAAAATTCTGTGAATATCTGGAAAGTTGCAGAATTTTTACCATTGCTATCAAAGGAAAACTAAAGGCAGCCTCAACTCTTTTTGTTAGACTCCCAAAAAAGTAATTTTAATCCTTTTAAGACAAAATGACTAAATGAATATTCATACTTGCTTCAGGTCATCTCAGATAATAAAACTCTATTATGTTTCTAAAGCATTTCCAAGTTTACCTATAAACAATGTTATGATCCTACTAACAAACTCTTCAACCATTTACCTGCAAGACAAAATTGTTTATGTAGCTCAGTAATTAATTCTGCTGTTTAGTCTGACTATAGAGATGTAAAAGCAGGAAAAAACGGTTGACAGGATTGACTGTATTGCTATGTCAACTAGCATTTTTATCTAATCTTGAAATATTTATATAGATAGGAATACATTTAACAGTCCATTCTCTTCTTCAGTCATCAGTTATTTGGGAAAATGATAGAAAATAGACAGGTAAACTAGAGAGTACTAACTTAATTACTTGCATGAGATAATAAAGTCTGTGATAACAGTACAAGTAGAATTGTCTGTATTTTTTATTTTTTTAAGTATTTTTTAAGTCTAAAGAAGATTCCCTATACATGCAAAATATAGTATTTTAATAGATGACACAGGATCATTTAATGATAAAATATTCAGAAAAGAAATGCCATAGCTCATCAAAACAAATAATAAAAATCAGAAATGCCTCCTACTTCAAGGAGAAGGTGCTTATTTTTCAGTATGCTATCCTGGTAGGATTCTTGATTTACTTCACAGAAAGATATTGACAAGTACACTCTATAACTGATTGCATGTCCCAGAAAACATTTCCTGACAGAAAATCCTAAGAATTTATTGATGTTAAGAATGTCATTTTTGATCAGAAAGGACAGCTGTTATGCAAGGGAATCTATCAGATTAAAGAAGCAGCTGTGGTAGTTACCAGATTATTGAGGAAACTGTGGTTTAAAAAGCATGATTTTCTTTAACAGTACCTAAGTCAAGGATGAACAAAGATAGCAGCAGAAATTCAGAAAAAAAAAAAACCAGTATGTCCATACTTCAAAAAGATAATAGGCCAAATTACCTTCTCCCTCATTTTCTGTATGGCAGAACATACCGAAATGTATTTAGATTAAACACATAATATGTGTTTTATGCATAAAATATGCATATATAAAAAAGAGACAAATATCTTGAAGAGAAATATAAAAATATCTTGAAACTTTTCCAAACTAAAATTTTTGATAGAAGATCCTCAAAATTCTGAGATTCATTTGATATGGAAACCCGCATCTCATTTAATATTTTTAAGATTGCTCCCTAGAAATGTAGTTTAGGCATGGCAATGACACATGGCATTTTCAAATATGACAGTTAATGATTTCTGAGTGCATGTTCAACCGGACATGTCTGCAAGACTTTCCAAAAAAAGGGCTGGCAACAGTTACCAGATGCATATAGTGACCATACATCACTCCTGTATCCAAGAGAAAAAGTACCTATAGCTTCCACATGACATCATCCCTCCATTCATTGTCATGGAGGAAAGAACTGTCCTATAGGTGCTGTAGACCATGAAGGAAACCAAAACCCAGTTGATCGCTTAAAACCTGCATCAGTTCCTATCCTAACTGCCTTTTCTTCAGACATAAGCTTTGCTAAATGTCTATTTTGGGGCTGCCAGGATGACCTTTCCTGATCACCATTTTGAAATGAAACCTCAGCAAAGAATTTGCTTGCCTGCAGCAGCTTACTCTGATGCAGTGCTACCTTTGCTAATCTCATGACACTGATTCCTCTTAACTTGTATAGTTGCATAAAACTGCTCTTTTTCTCATTTCTCTGTGTATGAGAGAGACTTTTACTACCAAAATTAAACCCTTCCAGAGCACCTCAATTCAGCAATAGTTCTAGCTGTTGTAGCAATGTGACAACAAAAAAATCTGAGGATATTTTTCATGACCAGGGAGTAGCATAGTGGAAGCGAAAAAACAAAAAACCCTTGATCACTATAAGATGTGCAGGAAGCACAGCACCTTCCTTGCCTAATAACACTATAATTTACATAAATAAAATAAATAAGAATATGCTATATGTAAGAAATAAGTAAAATCATTCTGAATAAAGATTTTATGCAAGCAAAATTTTGCATTTCTGGATCTGCATATGGTAAATATAAGACAAGATTTGAATGTTGACATCAAAAGTACCTATTTTGAAAAGTCATTTCAATATTTAAAACTTCTAATTTATAATATTTGTATATTCATTCTTCAGCACTGTGTGGATGCAGGGATTATCGCTGTCTTCTGCTTTTCTTTATGATCATTTATCATCAGAAGGCCTACTGATATTGCCATGGTTGACATTAAAAAGGTACTTTAGAAAGAAATAATGAATACAACGCAGAAGAAAGAATTGGACCCTCAGTCAAACAGATGTGTGACAGAATATTGATAAATACTCTCAACACAATTTTCCTGAGATCACAGCAACAAATTATTTGGGGACAGAAAAACATCGATAATAATACAAAATTATCAGTACATAGTTCTTTGGCAGAACAATCTGCTTGCTTTACATATTGCAATACTACTGTAGATATCTGTAACCACCAAGAAGCCATCTTTAGGTTGAGGAAAGTTGAAGAATGTAAAGATATTCACTGAGAGAATAAAGGCTGTATTAAGAAAACATCAGACAACTATAATTTTGCTTCCTTGAAATGAAGGAAAAATGCTAACATCCTTACTTTATGTATAACATTTTGAACCAGAACATATTTGTTCGTGCTGACAAGGCTAACTGTTTGATTCTTGTAAAAATCTGCAAAATCAGTATAATACTTCTATCCCCAGAATTACATTGTCTGTTTTTGAGCAAGAAATTTAGAACAAAGGACAAACAAGAAAGTTTTGTGTGTGAAGCGTTGCTGTGCTTAGTGGCAAACAGCATTGAGGTTTCTGCATCAAAAAGCTAGCTAGCAGCTGGCATGAACAAGAAGAGCATAGCACAGTATAACAAGAAAAGCTACTCTGAGTACAGTTCTAAGAGCTAAGGATCCTATCAGATTCACTGACCAAAAGAAAAAGTATGAATACAACCCTATTATATATAAATATATGACAATCTCCTTTGTTTCAGGATTAAGAATTTCACAGGAAAAAGTTTCAACAGCATGTCTGATCCTTCCAAGTTTTGTTCCACTGAAAAAAAATACACTTTTTCCTCGGTAATTTCAACTTTGATTTGATCCACATGAAATAAGTGAATCAAACAACTTTTTCCTGGCCCCAGAAGGTTGGTGCCAACTTCCAAGAAAAGCCTCGATATAGTCTCTTTCTAATCTGAACTGAATTGTTCACGCCTCACACAATCACTTCATAAGCAATTATGTAAAACTTTTTCTCCATTTTTTTTCTCATTAACAATACAAAATTCAGATCAGAATCACTGGGAGAAAAAGCAATGGGAGTCCCATTCAGCTTATTAGTGTTATGTTGTTTTGAATGAACATTCATGTTGTTTCTTAGCATCCAAAATAATGACTATTTAATAATTTTCCAATATTCCAGGGAAAATGTATAGTTAGTAAGTTAAATGTTAAGTAGTAAGGTTAGCACACTTTTAACCTAGATTGGAAGAATAGAATCTACTGTAAAAATAGCTCTTGTAATATTTTGTACGCATTATTAATAACAACTAGCAGTTAGTCAGAAAGGCCAGAGAAGACCTTTCTTTAGGACAAGGGTGCCACTACAAGAGCCAATCCGTAACTTCATCACATTAACCACTTTGCATCACAAAAGAAAATTCAGTGAAATAAATATATATTTTTTGTGACTGCATGTGGGAAACCTGATAGACAGATGAATTTAAAGGCAAATCAAAGGATTAAGGAGCTGTGGCAGGAATGCATAAAGTTGGTACAGAAAACAATATACCACAGAAAGTCCTATTTGATTCAAGAACAGTTTCCCTGGCTAATGATGCAAATCTCCCTACTTGAAGTACGGCAACTCATCTGGAAGCAATGTTAGAACATATTTGGTCAGAATAGTCCTGTCCCTACTGGCAAAGAACCTGATCCAGTAATTCAAGATAATGGGTAATGCTTTCTAAGAAAGTCATAAAAATTCTCTGAAAAATTATCTGTACAGAGATTGTTTCAAAGTTGTTTTGAAACTGAACTTGTTCTCATAAAAGAATGTATGAAGACTGTAAATTCCTACAAAAATATAGTGGTATCATACAATTATTAATTTTGAAAACCAAAAAATCCTTAAAAAGCAGAACTGGTCGAGGGAAGTTTTGAAAAAAAACATAAAATTTATCTGCCTTGTGTTTTTCAGAAGTACTAATTGATTGAACATTCAGGGCTAACTGATTACTGTAGTTGCAAGGCATTACATTTTATTATGCTCAGAAGATAATCTTAGGCTTTAATATTCTTGTCTCTAAGACCAAGAATTTAATGACAACATCTTGAAAGAAAGACATATATTATACAGAGGGGTTTACTCTTTCACGGAATCACAGAATTACAGAATCTACAAGGTTGGAAGGGACCTCTAGAGATCATCTGGTCCAACCTTCCCGCTCCAGCAG
>JAUBOD010000151.1:5355566-5391613 GCA_032353885.1 Nothura maculosa
TTTGCCTCCCTTCTCTTCCCTTCCCTTTTGCCTCCCTTCTCTTCCCTTCCCTTTTGCCTCCCTTCTCTTCCCTTCCCGTTCTCTTTTCCCTTCTTTATGCAAGGGATTTTTTTTTTAGTGGAAGTCATTCACAGAGAATAAACAGCTAACTACGTAATTTTAAATAATTTTTTAATTTAGCTACCAATCAGTTTATCGGAAATGATCTGCAGAAAAGCATCAACAGAAGCCCAGTATTTAAAAAGTCAGAAGAAAAGAAGACTTTGTAGCATGCAATTTGATTTTTGATACCAATTTTCAAGACAACTTTATGACTAGCTAGATTTTTGGAAGATGTTCTTTCTCTCCACGTAGCGCATCCAAGTCTTGTGTTAATGGACCATTAAAAGATGCTTCATTGTGTCTTAATGGCACAATACATTACAGAAGTCAGGTGAAGGAAGGAATTACACCTCTCAATCTAAGACATGTCATATAAAAAGTCATGGCTGATATTTCCAGAAAGAAGTATAACAACAATTTGCTAATACTGCACTGCCAAATAATCAGTGATTTTTTGACAACTTGTCTTTCACAGAAAAGGCTCCTTAAAGTTGTTCAGAATAAAGTTAAGCCATTTATTAAATCACTTGAAGTTTCTGACAATGTTTTCAATATTTCATTCATAGGTCTAAGCATCTTGCTAAATTACTATATCAGAACAAGAACAATATCTAAAAGCATAAATTTCTTGCTTTAGCTCCTAAATGCCTTTTTTAAATGATCCAGTGCATTGGTGCATGATCTCTTAAAATTTCTAAAAAAAACACATAGGAATTGAATTACCACACAGAAGATTAGGTTTCTAATAAATCCCAGTGATTTCTTTAAAGCAAGTTGTTTGTTTTCAACTACCTTTTTACAGAACTATTTTGAACAGACCAAAGAACAGTAGTAGTCACAGGCAAGAGAGCAGACTTAATACTCATTTATGGTTCAAAGCCTATTTTACTGTTTGCACTGCTTTACCCAAAAAGTAATTTTTTTTGTTAACAGCCAGTTTTTAAGGTTTTAGGATTTTTCTCTTAGAAACAAATAGCAGAGCATACTAAATTCTCAAAAATTATTTATCAGTGTCAGAAAAAAAATCAGAAAAAATCTATTCAAAAGGGAAAGGAAGAATACGTTTCCCCCTGAAGTAAACTTTTAAAAATTATGTTGTATTTATCTTCATTCACTCTTTAGAGCTCCAGTAGTAATTTCATTTTCTGTGCTGCAAATTCTCAGTAAAAGTGAAAGACATTCCCTCTACATCTTTTTGCCCTGAGGGTAACTGGATCTAACACACTATGTGATCTGGGGCTAAGAAAGATTGACAATGAAGTGCTGATGAGTTTCGCTATCGGCAATCAGGCAACATCTGGTTTGAACAAAATTACTTCATGGAAATTTTTTTTTTATGTAGTCCTAGGAATTTCATTTTGAGATCATGGTAATACCCTGGCCAGAATTCTGGGGAACTGTCAAGGCTGCCACCACATTCCCTTTGCCAAAAGCATGCCCAGCTGAACCACTCCATGAGACTTTATGAAAATTAACTGCATCAGCCTGATCAGCTGCATTTGTATTGCACTAAAAATGCATAAACAAACAAGGTGCTTCCCCACATGCTACTTATATACAACGCCAGCTACTTAACCACCGCTTGTCCACAGTGGCACGGTCAATTATACTGTGTTGCTGTGAAGTAGATGGGTTTCTTTTAGATTTGTATGATTTTTTGAGCAAGTTAAAAAGCCCCACCAGAGCAGTATTGGCACCTTCATCAATTTGTGCTGATGTTCAAAACTCCAACACTCTCTTTTGAATGTCAAGCTATCCTAAAACCACACAAGTTTTAGCAAGTTATACTACTATCTTTTCCATCTAACAACAATCCTCTCCTGTTATTTACTACAGTGCACTTCACACATTAAACTGATAAAGTTTGCAAATGAACTCAGAGACTCATTAGCTTCCTTCATTTGTTTAACACACTGAAGGTCACAATGTTTGAAGTGATCATTTCCACAGGAGTTTCTTAACATTTTTATCTGATATGTGCTGTTTTCATTAAATGAGTTCATCTTATCTTGAATCTTTCTTGCCCTATTTATCTACTAGCAAAGACTTAACACTTTTTTTTTAACCGACAGAGGAACTTTGTTTCCACTAAGGGCTCCTCTTTCGGCTATTACTGTTCCAACAACAAGAATAAGAAGAGGAAAAGTAGCAAACCTGTTCTTTCTACGGAATAGCCACCGTATTTTTTATGATGCACAAAACTCTCACAAATTTGAGTTAAGAATCAGTGAAGACTCAGCTTTTTAATTCAAATATGTGATACATTTAATGTCACATGATCATATTTTTTAAGCGACACATTCTATTATTTGTCAATACACTACAAATATGTACGTACAGAAACCCTTTATAAACTCTTTATTAAAAAAATAACAGTTGAAAAATTTCCTTGCTCTTAGCTGTAGTTTTCCTAATTGAATTTCCATTGGTTCTCTCAAATATCCTCCTAAGTGATTGAAAGAGATGCATGGAAGAAGAACAGCTACTTCTCCTGCTAAAAGATATGAGGAAATAGTCTAAGAAAAAAAATGCATCATTTACTGGAAGCTGTTTACTCAATGATTGCTAATGTAGTTATAAATATCTAGGTTTTTGTCACTTAAACTGGTATATCATATGGTAACTGAAAGAAAACAAAAACACCTTTTGGGTAAGAGTCACTACAGGTGAGGAGGAACGTATGCATTGATCTTTGTAAATGAAATGTTCAGTACTATTTATTAAAGACCATTTTCAAGTGATCTTATTCCTGTTTGTGGTCTAAGTTGTTGAGTCTAATAGTCTCCCCATGGTGACTGGGTTTTCCAGTGCTATCTACCAGCAGACCAAGGAAGAGAAGTGCAACTAGCACTGCTAAAATAAAGAGATTGCTGTGAGCTTCTAATAGTGGCAAGAAGGCTATGTGTGTTTCAAAGCCTTCTCTAAAGTCACATGAACTTACATGCTGTAGATGTATAGAATTTAAAACAAAATGTGATGTGATTCATTATATATTTGCTGAGCAGTTTTTTCATTTCTGTATGTTGGAGACAAATGTTGCTGCGTTTCCATGATTAGATATAATTTTTCTGTTTTCATTTTTATTTATTTTTAAAATCAGCAAATATGAGGAAGAACTAATGTGCTGCAAATACATCCAAAAAAGCAGTATATCGTTTTTATATAAGAAATAAAGATAGAAGGATTTCTCACTAGGGAAAAAAAAAGTAATCAAAGATATTGATTTTAAATAAATCCAGAGATGCTTAACCTCTCATTTATCTATGCTGCACAGGAAAGGAAGTGAATTACACGAGTTGGTTTTCATCGAGTTTGAAGAACCTCATCCTATTTAGGTTAGCATTCACACACATTAACTGAAGTGGAATTGGAGTGGTTAGGAAAACATGGTTTGATCAAGAAAAGAAATGCACTTCACCAAAATAATTATATAAGATATAATCAATGGAAGGGACATCTCTAAACACAGTTTGCATGTTTAGTAACAAATTAGGTCCAAATGGCTTAACAAGTCCTAACTTCAAGCAAAGGTAAGTAAATGGTAGAGGTATCCTGCCTAGATGCTAAAACAAGGAAATAACTACAGCAGAGAGGCAGCTCCCTTCAATAGGTCTGACAAATGTTTGAGGAAAGAGGTGAACTGCGGTTTGGCAAAGAGGCCTTTCTGCATCTTCATTTCCTCTGGACTATTCCAGCAAAGTTTCTCAGGAAATTGACCCAACCAACCTGAAATGTGACCCTTGACAGTTAACAAAACTTAAAATATCTTTCTCAGGTTACAGTCTCACTTGCAGCATATATATTCTTCTAATACCTTAGGAGGTTTCATTTGCTCATACAGACTGACTCACGACTCAAATGAAAGGCCAGCATTATACAGAGACACTCATGTGACTTTTGTTAATAGAAAACTATCATATAATCACCACTTAGTTTTCAGAACACAATTAATCTTGCACAGTGCTTGCTTTAAATTACATACCACGATTAAAAAGAAAGTAAACCAGAAATCACACAGGAAAACACTACAATGTGAAGTGCAGTGCTTCAAACAAGAGCTATCATAAACACTGTTTTCCAGATATTGTACACAGAAACAGTGATAAATGATTAACGTGACAATGAGAATGGCCAAGAATAGCTTTTCTGAGTTTTAAAAATGAGGACAAAAGGAAAATGTGTTTCAGGATTCAAAGTTAAGATCAAAAATATTTGACTAAAAATGGATATTTATGTAAGACTACTTACAGGTTCTCTGATTTCAGTAGTAAATAAATTTAAGTTGCTTCCTTAGAAAAATCTCTAAGGTAAAACTTCAGATTTTAGTCCCTACAAAGTAACATACTGAAACAAGAATCTGTTTGTTTTAACCGTAACACAAGAGAATGTAGAGAAGAACTTCCTCATATCCAGGAGCTCGTTAATTAGAGAACATGGAAATGCACACTCATTCATCTTTTGACTATCCCTTTTCATTGCCAGTATTTCCCTTTTCTCTGCAAATTTAGTGCTTTGCACTAGGTGTCTATCTTTAACCCAGTGAGCCAGTACATCTATTCAAATGCATAACGTTGTTCTCTGCCACAGTAGATTTCTTGCAAAACAGGTTGTTGTGAAAACAGAATGATTTGAAAACAATACTGAAACAAAAGGTAACTGAAACTGTTTTTTCTCTTAGAAGACTGCAATTATTTGAGAAGTATTTTAATACATCTTCAATTTGTTCTCTTCCTGATGAATATAAATATCATATTCATTGATTTCCTCCTACTAGTACCATGACAACTAGTAAACACATTTTCAAGCTTTGAACAATGAAATATCCCTGCAAATCGCCACTGGAAATCAGTTGGATAAGGTAGTTTTGATATATGGTAAATAAGACCATTTTGAATCTGAGTACAAATTCTGTAATTTTTCTATCCTTCTGTCTAATCCTCTATGATTGATTTAACAGACTGCTAGATACAAATGTCCTAGAAATAGACTTATAGAACCACGTTTTAAAAGGACTGAATGGTTATTTCTGAAAAAAGCCGTATGACACAACTCTCTAGACCCTGCTTCCTCAATTTAGTGCATAGGCTTGGACAGAGGACATCATAGGTTCACTGACACCCCATATACTCCTGCATTTTCTTCCAAATGAAACAGGACATGGAGGAATTCATTGTACATCCATTCTTCTGCTAAATGGATTCAAACTGCAGAGCACACTTGGACAGATAACTTTAGAAGTATGCATTCATTTTCAGGTTTAGACAGAGCCTAGGACAATCCAAGGTTTCTTTTATTATGTAAACTTTAATACAATTTTCCCCAATCTTTTTCTTTTTTCATAAAATAAAACCTAAGAAATAGCTTTAATATCTTTAATGATTTCAAAAACCATTGATTCAGGTATCCAAGTAAGAATTTCTAACATTGGTTATGAACAGTTCATTCAGCAAGGTGAACAGTTAAGCACTACAATGCTTTGTCTTGGTACAGCTCACATTGATAAGATGCTCTGCAGGACACACCATATATGTAAAGCTCTACTTAAAGCTATGTTATAAGGATTTAGAAAATAAAACTTTCTGCTTCAGTTTCTTTTTTTCTTTACTGCCAAGAACAGCAAAAAATGCACAACGTCCATGTCAGTAGATATATTCATCCGAAACAATTTCGTGAAATATCTCCCATACAAATGGTCCAATCACTGGCAAGAACAGAGGTCGCATTGGCTTTTACCACACCTACATTATTACAGATTAAATCCTGCTGCTGCTACCGGTCGACAGTTACACAATAGTTACTATCCAACAGGACACACCTAACACCAGCATTTCACATACTTAAACTAAAAACCTATCAGTTGTGCTCTTCAAAGATAAACAGTATCCTAGCACTGAAGTGCAATTCAAGAATTCACCCTGACACGCAACAGCTGCGTATCCATACACGGACACGCGATGCCCTGACACAGCTTGAGATATTTTGGAATCCTGGCCTGCACCAGGAGGATGTTGCCAGCAGGGAGAGGGAGGGGATCCTGCCCCTCTGCTCAGCTATGGGGAGGCCACACCTGAAGCATTGGGGGCATTTGTGGGCTCCCCAGGACAAGAGGGATGTGGAGCTTCTAAACGGAGTCCAGTGGAGAATGACAAAGATGATTAAGGACCTGGAGCATCTCTCATATCAGGAGAGACTAAGAGAGCTGGGCCTGTTTAGCCTGGAGAAGAGAAGGCTGAGAGGAGATCTGATAAGGATCTGAGGGGAAAAATGTAGGGATGGTGGGGACAAACTCTTCTCAGTGGTGGCTTGTGACAGGACAAGGGGTAGTAGGTATAAACCAAAACACAGGTAGTTCCGTCTCCATGTGAGGAAGAACTTCTTTCCTGTGATCGTGACAGAGCCCTGGCACAGGCTGCCCAGGGAGGTTGTGGAGTCTCCTCCCCTGGAGGTCTCCAGACTCCTCTGGATGCTGCCGTGTTCCCCGTGCTCTGGGTGTCCCTGCTGGAGCAGGGGGTTGGACTAGACAATCTCTAGAGGTCCCTTCCAACCTCAACCATTCTGTGACTCTGTGTTTTTGTTAGAATCTATTTCCATGCCTCTAAACAGAATAAATGTTGTGAAAATTGTGCTTTAAAAAGGGAGATCCTTCTCTGTGTCAATACTGCTATGGTGCTAGTGACCTCCTGAGCGATCACAATACATAAGGAGGAGAAGGAAAGATGGAGAACTGTCATCACAGCTAAGGAACTGGGCAGCAGCCAGCAACATCTGAAGCCAGAGGAAGAGAAAGAGGAGGAGCGACACTGGAGCGAGCGAGCTTGCCTCCCAGAAGAGACACTGTGAAGATAGAGGTGCTTGAGCTGCTGTGAAGGAGGGAGCTTCAAGCATTCATGGTACAAGGAGGCCAAGCTGTCAGTTTCTTAGAACCTGCAGTTTTATCCTATTTCCTGGAAACTATGCCTGAGACTCTTGGAAGCAACTGTGCAGTAATAGCAGTCAAATCTTATCTCCCTGGTTTTCTTACTAATTTACAGGAAACCTGGGACAAAGGGGCCTCAGAATAAGGCTAATGAACTCCCACTTATAATCATAAATGGAAAACACCTAACCTCATTTTATAGGCGACATTAGTTGATTTATTTGTGTGAAGACAAATGAATATGCACTAAAAGCAGCAACTTCAGTTTCTATTTCAGCTTTAAAGCCAAGATGTGCTTCTGGTTAACTCTGTGAAATTTTAAGTCTTATATCCATGCTGTAAGGAGCTATTCCAATACTGACCTTCTCCTTCCCTTGTTTTCCTGTCTCCAAATGTTGAAAGGAAAGACCTACGTACTGCAATTATAATTTGCAATAGGTATTAAGACTTAAAGAAGTTATAAGACAATTGTGATACTGACATAATACAACATAGACATAATACAAATTACTCCAGTATTTGAGTATGTTTCTATTTGAGAAGCAGCGCTATCTCAAAATTACTCCCCATTGATTTAAAGGCTATGTTATTGACTTGCAATGGGAATCAGGCAAAAAAAAGCCTAGTTCTTCTATGCTTCCTCATATGTTAAGGTTATTTTATATGCTTATATGTTTGGATATTTCCAAAGCCACTCCTAAAAATTTCTGCAACACCTACATCAGAGCTACTTCTGCCTTGCCATTATAATCATAAAATTTATGAATTATAATTAACTTACAGAGACATCCTGTTCATAAAGAAATCCACTGACATTACTTTTATAGTTCTACCTTTGAAAACAGTGTTTTAATTCTATTATAAAATCATGCTAATATTATCTCATAGGATACCAATTTCACATGACTTAAGAAGAGATGAGGAAATTTACTAGATGCAGATTTTTTTGTTAATGATAATGATTTCATGCACAAGACCCTGTAACTGTAGTTACAGTTGAATCATAGCTTCAGGAATTAACTTGTACCTCATACATTCTATGACTGTCTTGGTGTTTCTTGTACATCATCCCACGGTCCTACAGCATGATGTCCCCATTTGCCCCATATCATTTTGGCCTAAAGTCTGTTTGTGGTGTAACCTCAAGAGAGTAAGAAATGTGTAGGTGCTTAAATGAGTAATTGGCCTTCATGCCATTTTTTCTTCCAGGACAGGGTAGTTAAACATTTAAGAAAGGACATCTAACATTTCTGGGGCTATCTGACATTCCTAATGACATGCTGTGCTAGCACTCATCCTTTTCAGATCTGGAGACACAACATGACTCTGATAAAGCTGTGTTGGCAGCTTGCCTGTTTCATACCCATCTACTTTCTGGGCATTCTGAGCTTCTATGGTGTGCATTTCTGGTAAACTCACTAGGAAGCAGCTTGCAAGCTCAGAATCTGTTCCTTTGTGGTCAAAATTTAAAAAGGTCACTGCTAATTGAAGTGAGACCAAATTGTGCGTGAGCAAAACCTACCTTCAGAAACACCTTTTGCAAAACCATTTTTATTATGTTCACAGGAAAGAGTGTTTTGAATGTTCTTCATGTACAATTATTTTCAATAACAACCATATTGATATCTGTTCTGTTTTATTCATATTATCTTGTTTCTTTGTTATTTGACACTACTGCTTTCTTGCTTAATTTCCTACCATTCTGTTAGCTTATTTTAAAAAAGATAAAGAATTACTAATAACAGTAGAGAAGTACTAATAATAGATATGTAAAAATGCTCCCACAATACAAACTAGGACAAATGAGGATATTCCAAGGGCTGCATTGTAGTAATTAAGTGGGAAACAATCTTAAGGACACTACGTAAATGCTATGAAAAATTCCTTGCTGGATCCACATGAAACTGCAAACATTGCTTCAAAAAAGAATGATTAACAAATATTGTTTTTCTTTTTATGTCTAAACAATTATGAAAAAAATAGAATGAAGTCCATTTCAGGAATCTATCACTGAGTTGCATGCAACCCAGAAGTCAGGAGCTCCAGCTGAAAGGAAGTCAATTAAGTCTTTTGTCCTGATCTGCTAATTGGAACTGCATGACATAATAATTCTCCTGGAGAATTAAGAACATTGAGGTGCAAAAATTACCCACAATGATGATCTTTTTTCCTTACAATTTAGTAACATGGGTTGTGCAGATTGCTGAAACCACAAGATTATTCTGCATTATCTCTGCAGGTTGCATATTCTATTTCATGGCAGAAAAAAAGAAAGATAATGGATGTTCAGGTTCAGGTTTTCATACAAGGAAAGGAAGCATCATCATTATGGCAAGTGCACTATACATCTGAGCATGATCATGAAGACCATGAAAAAAAAAGACAAAGAAATGCCTTAGAATTACTTTGTAAGAGTTCTTGTAAATTTGAGATAGGTATACCATGCAGCACATCCTATATTCTGGATACAGACAGCTGTAAGAAGTCCACATCTGCATTTATGAGAATTCTTATCATGCTCAGTATTCATTTATACCATTAAGGATGGATTATTTTTCTGCACAGAGGGCACATAACTCCCAAGAACTATTCCCAGGAAAGGCAAAGCATTTTTTACCTATCAAATTACACATTTTAAGTATAACCAATTTTTTGAAGATTCTGTGAACTGCACAGACATATTAGACACATGGACTGCATGCTTCTCTGCAGGTAACGATAAGAGTTTTACCACAATTGTCCTTTACATACTGGAAGAGAAATTTAGTCTGAGTCATAATCATTCCTTTCTCCTATTTTTTCTCTCCACTCTCAAGTGGACAGAAAACTTCTTGTGCAGTTTTGTTATTCTGTTTTCTCTTTGGCATAGAGGGATCTCCCTTTTATTTTTATGGTTGAAATTTAAATGATTGAAAAAGCCTTAAATTTTCTGGAAAACATTATTGTACAAAACTGAAATAGTTGCAATCAACAATCTGCATATATAACAGTAAAAATTTATGCATATATGGATATATAATATAGCAACCAATAAATCATAATAAATTATCTTCAGTTTTGTCTTCAGTGTCAGGATACTGACACTGACAATATATAGCGTAACACTTCAAGGATAGTGGGAGAAATATAACTAAATTAAAAATCAAATATATTACAGGAAAAAAGTAGGAAAGCTAGAAAAGCTAGGAATATATGGTCTTTTATTTCAAAACCTATACTTTAGCAGTCAAACTACATTGAATTTATATTTTGAACTTTCTTTTCTTACAAAATACATAGGACAATTACATTACTATCAAATACATGGTAGCTCACTGAATGTGTTAAATAATTCATGTTTACTATGGCAGTTATGCTGTTGTAGTCCCAATGGTCTAAAGATAAAAGCAAAAAGATCTTTAATATTGCATTTCAGAATACTTAAAAAAAGTCTTGCAATATTTTCTAGTGTAGCAGCATGTCTAGTGAATTTTCAATAGGAAACATTAAGATTGTATTAATTCAGAAACAAACGGGTCATTTTCTGAAGAGTTTTTATAGTTTTAGCAGATTCACAAAAAATGAGTGACAGCCTCAGAAACTTTTAATTATATTTATTATGTGGGTTATTATCAGTGCTAAAACTGATAGGATAAACAATTATCAAAAACCTGGTACAGACAAAACATAGTATATACATGTTATTTGTAGTAATTTCTATGTTTTTTTTAAGCCATAAATTTTAAAAGATTTCATTTATGAAATAATCCTAACTAAACCTAAATCTTTCCCTTAGAAATCCACTAAATCTTCAGTTTTAATCTCACTCAACTATACACATATTACATCTTTAAATTGCTGAATTGCAAGTACAGACGATACCTCCTTTAAGGATACTTTTGCTATAAAGAAGCAATGTGCTGTATCCTTTTCTCCCAAATGTGCAGGAATTAATAGGGTTTCTCAGAGAGAAGCATTTCTGAGGATTCTTCAGAGGAGCTCTGAGAATAGGTATTTTAAAATCATTTAGTACTTATGTTTAATAAGTACTGTGCCCTTTTTTTTCTCCCAAAAAGGAGACCATAACTCTCCTGTCCTACCATATCTAGCAAGCTACCACTGCATCTTATGAGGTGGGAGAGAAGTGCAATGTGTAGTGTTTTAAGAAAAAATAAGAACAGAAGTACTATTATGTTTCAAAACACATAGAGACCTTAGCATTAAATATGGGTCAAAAATCATTAAACATATCAACGACTGATATTAAGATAAATCACACAAAATGGCACTTGCATGCTAACGTTTTGTGACAGTACTACTGCTTTCATAAATAAGGAGTGAAAATTAAACTTTCATAGCAAAATATTTCACTAGGCTAGACTGCAATGTTTGACATGGTCAATTCATCACTGCAGAAATCAGACAAAGCTCAGTCTGCTGTAGTCAGGAAGCTCATTATTTCATTAAAATTACAGTGTATCTAGGACTCCAACATTCTTTTTATTAAAAATAATGACCAAGAAGTTGAAAGGTAATTGTCAACCTCCTTCACTACAATTTTGGTCTCCCATTTGAAAGTCAGCCTGAAAAAATGAAAGTAGTCATTGTCAATAAAACTGTATAGGACTCAGTGAATAGAGAAGGCAGACAGATGAGTTCAAGGAGTTTATAATTTGCTCAGTAATACAGAGCTGGTCCAAATGCTACTGAAAGATAAACAACATTTTTAAAACAGATCTTTTCTGTCACAATAAAAACAACAAAAAGGATGAATCTTTATTTTCTGAATACAAAAAATTCAGAAAATGTTCTCCAATCTGAAAAGCAGTCAGTGCAGCAGGATCCCTCTCAGGAATCACATAAGCTCTAGCAAACCACCTTGTCTGGTTTGTCTTCACACTTCATTCCTATTGGAAGATTCTTCAAGAACTTCATGCATGATATGGGTTGAAATCTCTTGTCCTTCAAAGTCTAGCTTTCATCAAACTCCATACTACAGCCTTGCAGTTTCACAAAGTCTTATAGTCTTATTCATTTATAAAGTCTTATAGTTTCATAAAAGCATTACTTTTTAGCTTGAATAGACTTTAATATAGCTAATCTTTGCTGTTTGATATTTCTAAACTTTTGTATTGCAAAGTGGCATGATCTGGTAAAAGATCACCTTGCTTGTATGTGTGAATCTTTTCCTGATGAAGGCATTTGTGTGTTGTTTTTCACTGTAGATCCAAAAATGATGCTTTTTCTTGCCTGGTTGAAGGCTTCCAGAGAGACCAAACAGAGAGACTTAAAGATTTTAAACAATTTCTGAGATCTGCACTCACAAAACCATTACGAAGCTCAGAGATTCTTAGACACTTTTTTTACCTATTTAAATGTGTCCACAAAGCAACAGTTTACCAGATCCTTAAAATTAATCTAAGCCTAAAGCTTGATGTATATATATTTAGATATCTGATTAGTCATATATAGAATATCTATATAGAGAGAGAGTCAGAATACCTGGATTAAAAATCTAACCCTAACGGTGTGAATATTCCCTTTTTGAGATTTTTTTTTCGGCACAGAACTCTTTCCAGTCCTGTAAATGAGTGAGCTATGCTCCGCACAAACCTCAGAGCAGTGGAAAATCTGACCATAAAAAACAAGTTGATAGCACTGAAGACATCATTGGTAGAACCAGTCGCACACTAACTTTATCACTTTGTGTTACAGTACACTACAAAGTGTATACTATTTATATTTATTTCCCTTACTCTTTGATAGAAGGATCCATACATATGAATCCATACAGATGAAATGAAACAAAAAAAGCAAAAAGATATTAAAGAAAATCCCTACAACACTTTGCACACAATATTCAACCCATTAGAAAGGATGACAAATTACACGAGTATTGCAGATATTGCTCATATTGCCTCGTAACTACTTCAAACGTTCTCTGATGCCATGATGAGGAATATGACAAAAGATCTACACCAAAATACAAGGCAATACAAGCACTGAGTCTTGCTTAATACTAAATCACCTTACTGAGCTTTGAAATATCTGGCACATAAGAGTTACTATGTGTATGCTGCATTTAATTCCAGTCCATTAAAATTTTAAAGCAATGAGCACCTTCCATATCACAAAGAGGAAAAAAATGTGGGCAGTTGCTTTTATGGATTTTGAAACAACAGCCATCAAAATATAAGCAATTTTAAGTAACAGACTCTACAGGAAACATTTTTTATATATACTTAGCTCACGTTAAACACAGCTAAGCACAGTCAGAAGCCACATCAAAAGAAAAATCTTGAGAAGCAAAAGAGAAATGGGCCTTTCAACAAAATCAAATAAAATCTTAAGTTCCAATTTAAAAGAGAGAAAAACAGAAAACTTAACATGAGATTAATAATAGGTTCCCTTTTCTACACCTATTCTTACATCTACAGTGTAATATCCAACACTGATAACGTTTTTAACTATGAATATGGTTCTTAGTTTTTTTAGATTCTCAGTTCAATTACAAAAACAAAGGAATAAGCAAAAGTTTTAGACATTACTGAAAGTGAATACAAATATGAATTTAGAAGTTACTGCAGCTGATATGAATCAAACTCATTTGATACAGCTAATGTCTACTTCAATTTTGCTGTAATACTAGAAAAAGCTTTCACTAAGCTGTTCACTGCTTTGCTCACTGTAAGAGTTATGTCATTTCCCGATTTCTGACAATTAAAAAATGAAAGCGAAGGAGGCAAAATAGTTTTAGTACAAAACCTGACCCTTTTGTGGATAAAATCTATGAAATCTATGGAAAGTTTCCATTCTGTTAAGAGTTGCTTACTAACTTTTTAATCATGCTCACCTTTTAAAATGAGTAGTAAACTTAATCTTTCTCAGTAATTGGTTAGCAAGGGATAGTATTTATTTCTCTGTGCTGCTTACATGCTCTTGTGATCTCTGTACTTTTATTTTGTCCTCTTCAATTTTTTAAGATCAATAAGAAAAAGGCCTTAGTCTAATGTATTTGACAACACTTGAATGGTTGTTTTTTAAGGTGGAGTAATCCAGTTACAACAAGTTACAGTGCTGTAACTAATAAAAAATATAGTAGAACGGAAACTATCTCTCATTTCCATTCTGCTGTCATGAAGTTTGGAAACAAATAAAATAGACTGAATACTGGTATATTCAAGAGATGTAAAAATACAGGTTTTAATAAAATTCAGAATACTGCTAACAAGCAAAAATCCAAAAGAAGTATAACTTTCCGTTGCAATAAAGTCATGCAAATGTACTGCATATTTATGTTAAATTTATAAATACAACTAAGCTTTTTGTATTGTTTAACAGTCAACAGCAAATCTATGAGACTGAAATTCACCAAAGCAATCTTAACTTTTATGAACGGAAATTCTTTTTGTTCTGAGATGAAGAAACAAAGACTTGGAAATCCCAAAAGGTAGATCTTTGAAATACACTCAGATAAATGAATTATTTATAATAATAGATTAATTTACAGTAAAGATTTTAAGACAGAATGGAGATTGGGACACCTCAAATCACTAACCTGAACAGAGAGAGGAAAAAAAAACCTTGAAATGAAATGGAAAGAGTAGAGAAATTAAGTGATTCTTCCATAAAAACACACTTGAGCAAAGTCTATATTCTCACAGCAGACTCAGCAGGAAGTCACCAATACACAAAAAAAGACCCTGGATCATTCAGATATTCAGTCTCTTTGTGCAAAAGAATAGTATGAGTTTCATATATTCTATTAAATCTCTGATGAGATACAAAGCCAGAATTAACTCTAAGTATAGGAATATGCATATGTCTACATGTATGTAAAAACAATGCAATGTCTAAAACTACAGATAAATGTGGGAAATAGAGTATACAGAACTGAGGGATGGCAGATCCTTCCTGTGATGTATTCAGTTGATGTCTACATCCTACAAGTGTACACATCTCCCATTAAGTTGAACAGACACATCCAATAAAGAGTGGCAAGTTTGCAATTTCTATTTAAAAGGAGTCCAGTTGCTATAATGAGATAATTTCCATCACGACTATTTAAAGAAGTAGATAGAAGTACTGCAAACAGAAAACTGCTACAGATAAGGGAGGCTTCCATAACAGTTATCTCAAGAGCAACTTTTATAGTCACCCCAGTATTTTTCCATTAAACATAGGTGTCTTAAAGGCATGATGCTGAACTGGAAAGTGTAAATTTTAGGAAGTGCTGATGAGGAAAGGTCTGTGCTGTAAATAGTGTTATGGCAGCAAAATGAATTAGCAAGGAATCAGAATTCTCCTAAATACATATGCATAAACAGTACCCTGAATGCCAAGGAAATAGTTTTCCTTAACAGTCTAAAATTGAAAATATACAAAACGAAAGACATGTGCAGTGCAAGTGAAACTTTAATAATCCAGACAAATCTGGAAGGTCTGCAGAATCACTGAAGGGCTACATGATGTAACACCTGAGTTCCTCTTTCATTAAAGAATTGATATTTAACATCTCAGAAGGAATGAGATGCAGAGCAGATGACTAGCTGTGTATCAGAGAATCACAGAGTGGTTGAGGTTGGCAGGGACCTCTAGAGATTATCTAGGTTCAACCCCCTGCTCCAGCAGGGACACCCAGAGCACGGGGCACAGGGCGGCATCCAGGTGGGTTGGGAAGATCTGCAGAGAAGGAGACTCCACAACCTCCCTGGGCAGCCTGTAACATAAGCTAACATATTATTCTCTTATTACACAGAATCGGGCATTATGAATAGTCTTACTACTTGTTCCACTCCCTCCAGCCAGTGTCTCAGTGGTTAACTCACAGTATAAGCATTAAACAGATAAGGCAGACAGTTATAACCTTATAAAAGTGAAGACATAAAGGAGACATTGTTCAAAACCTTAAAGCTTTATGTGTTTTTATATATATATGGTTACTTGCAGCCATATTAAATTACACTTGCACAAAACGAGATCCCAATCAGTGTTCTGATGTCCAGAAAGCAGAAGAATATGACATTTTTTCCAATAGAGCTTAGAGCACTTTTCACCATCTTCATCTGTGCAAAGTCTCACAAAGATGTTAAATTTTATGAAATAGAAAGTTAATATATTCATTATTGGCTTTTTGAAATTAGCCCTAATTTATGTGACATTTGCTTATGTTATACCAGCTATCCACCAAAAGATCCTTCTGCCTTACACAGTGTCATTGAATAACCTATAGGCTACAGAGATATCAGAAGATGGTCCAAGCAACACCATGACTATGGTGTTGACATACAGAGTTGTGGCTTACATTTGTGAGCTTCAGGCAACGCAGTTCCTCAGCCTTCCAAGGGCCTTGCTATGATAAGGTGCAAGGAATAAGAAAACTGCTCAAGTTCAGTGCTGACAACACAGGCGCAGTGCAGGTTGGTAGCAAAAACAACACACATTCATGAAGACCACACAGTTCAGGGCACTGTATGTGCCCACCAAAAGATTCCACACCACCACCGTGTAAAGGAAATAAAAGAAAGATAAATGGTTAAAGGAAAATATGGCATTTCTTCAGAGTTTATTCTTCCATATTTTTTCTCTGTTTGCTGTAATTTAAGACACTAATTGGTAGTTCAAGCTGTGGCTAACTAAAAGTCTGCTCCTTTCTCTGATCGCACTTGGTTACAAAACAGAACAGAAATGACCCTTAAAAGAGATACGTTGTGAACACAGAGGTACTAAATTGTGTCATTTTTCATGTAATAAAAATGATCTCCAGCAGAGATCTCTCATCCTATTTCTTAGAAATTGAACATAAAGAAAGCTCATGGAAAATATTTCCACTAATGGAAAAAAAGTAATTCCTGGTAGCAATCCAACAGTGACTCTTTGCTCTTTAAAATCAACATGAAGTTAGGTTCTTCCAAATTAACAGTATTTTCTGCTCAGTTCATCTTACTTCTTTCTTCAGTAAGTCCTCATAAACACTATTTAAATTAACACCTTCCTAAAGGGAAACCAATAACTGCTCATGTAGACAGCTTCTCAAGCTTTTAACCTGAACTGCACATTTTTCACTTCAGGGAACAGCTCTCACCATAATGTTCCAAGAATCACTGTAGCATTGCCTTGAAGCGGAGAATTTCAAATGAGGAAAATGGCAGAGAGAACAGACTCTGAGCACTGAAAAATTCAACCTCTGAAAGTTAAATATTCTCACTGTGCTCAGTTTCCAACTATTTCCATCAGGAAATCCAATTATTTCCAATTATTTCCACATAACTAATTCAGCAATTACTGTAGTTCTTTCCTATAAACACTCCAACTCCACAAAACAGCACAACTTTCCAAGAGGAAGAGAAGTATGATGGAGTGATAAATAACTGTGTCATTGTCAATGAGAAACCAGAAGGGGAAACCAGGCATAAGCTGATATATCAAATATTGTACTTTGAGCAAAGCTCAGTTAAAGAGATGGAGAAGGAAAATGTGACTTAGCAGATTTATCTTCCTCCCACTCATATGCAACTTGCTCCTTTATGGGTCCACCTAGAAAACTTAAAACTCCACCCAAACACTGAGCTTGTGTGTGACACACAAACACTTTGGTTATTTTCATTTTAAAAAAATGGTTATTGCTCCTAAATACTTGATATTTTTTGAAAGTGGACTCTGTCTTTAAATCATGTAAGAATTTCTGAATATTTTTCAGGATATTTGAAGGACCTTAAAAGAAAATAGAAGTAAATAAGTGCAGTAGATTTTTAAATTTTTAATTTAGAATGCTATAAAATCTTTTAATATTGAGGAAAAATTAAAGTTAGGTAAGTTATTATCTTGATGTATTTCTGTTTTTATTTTGCTGTCGTATTAGAGTGCAGAGAGTTCCATGTTCAACAGGCCCGACAATACTATTTATATACTCGTTTTCATCCAATTCAGTATAAAATGTAGAAGAAATTCTAAAGCCTTCAAAAAATCTATTAATAATAAAAATTTAGAAGATTATTTATGAAATCATTCTCTATGCTTGAAGATTTTCAGTCACTTGAAAACAATACTTAATTTTGCTCTCGGGGGATATTCGCCTCTTCATATCTGCTAGCTGAGCTAATGAATGTGTGCTGCATTAATGTCAGTTTGTGTGCTGACAGAAACACACACACACAACCTCAACTATACACACATGCACATCATAAAAATGCAGAAGGCCTCAAAAATGGGCCTGCCTCTCTTTGACATACACAGTTTAATAGAGATTAGTAATGATTCAAATCTTACATTAAAAAGCAGTAGTTTAGCAGGAAGAATGCATTTTCTTTTGTAAGGGGTGCTGCCTCTTCGCAAATAAAAAGAAATTCAGATGATAGGTTAGCATTTTAAATCCTCTGCTTTCATTTTTACAGATATGTCCAAGTTTTGAAAACATTATTTGTAGTCACGTATATCCAACATTTCCTGTATTTCTTTAAAAAACTTATAATTTGGTACTATGTGCAATAGAAATTTCACAGTTTGCAAGAGTATCTGTTCATGGTTGCAAATTATGCTGACAGTAAGTACTATACAGTAGGCAACGTACTTTTTTATATCATACTAATTAAAAATCTCATGAAGTTTGTGACTATCTATACCAAACTGTATTTTGCACATGGTTATAAAGAGTTATTACATTTTTAACAATCATTACACATTGCAGTAATTTAACCAATTATTGCATCATCTATGCTATAACATCTTTTTAGTCAGAAAAAACAACTGTTTTAAAGATAATATTTGAAAAAAATACTATAAATATTATCTAGTCTATCTCAAGTGTTCTGCCTGTTTGTTTTCTCTTTGTGAATGTGTGCCAGGATGCATGAGTTCCTGCATACTAATAATGATTCTCCCCAATTGCTCCTCTAGCTGTATTTATGGAAATGCTGAAAAGTTATCAATACTTCTTTGTGCTACCCACAACACATAGCAGCAGTGGTGCACTACACTGCTCTTTTACTCTTTCACAAACACAGTTTTAACAGTTCTACTATCCCACCGCTGTTTTGCAGACAAATTTTATTACAAATTAGAACACAGAAGATAAGCAGTGTCCTCAAATGTCCTCAAATTTAATCCTTTTTTAGGTTTTATACATCATTAAAATAGAAGAGGCAGGAAAGGGTCTATTTGCTCATTCTTGTAAAAGCTCTCACATTTCCTCTTTGATTCCATTCTTCAGTTGGCATACCACAGTGAGGCCTCCAGATTTTCAGAATTGATGTAGCTTTCAAAACCATAATCTTCTGCTTTCAAGCTCACTATTATTTGCCTTCAGGTGCAAATTTTCAAGTGTATAAGCTTCTAAGAAGAACTTTATGGCCTCAGCCAGATACTGAAAGGCTTGTAGATCAGTCATCCTCACGGTGTAAATTTCTTTTCAGGATAATGCTCCTCACTCAGACTATACTTGTGGTTATACTCGGTTCACTTGTCAAATACAAATTTGAGGTCATCAAAAGCTTCAGGGCAACTTCAGCTATTCGAAAACTCATTTTCTATCTCTATTTTGTCGGAGAAATAGGATTTCAAATGTAAAAATAATAGGAAGCTCTACAGATAAAGAAACGAAGGCACATTATGTGCATGTTTGAGACAGCAGTGACTATGAGGACAAAGTCAATCCCATACCCTAGCATTACAAAACACAATATCAAAGGAAAGCAATGTATCTTTCTACTGAGCTGATATGTATTCTATTCAAAACATGATTTTAGAGTTGACATTGTAAATATATAGGCTTAGGAACAGATGCTAATGATTCTATTTAAGTGTTTCTTTTATAACAGATGAAACATTTAAACACTCTCATTTACAGTGTCTATTGTTCATTAAAAGTCACAAGTCTGACAAGGGTAACTGACACCAGGGTCAGTATTCCTGTTGACTTATACTTGCTGGCTTTATACCGGCACGTGTTTGTGGACCATTCCATTTTTAAGTTTTACACATTATTAAAAAAAGAATGACAGAATAGACAACACCTAAGCATTTTTTAAAGCCAGGTTTTTGTTGGAGAGGTCAGTTTGCTGTTTTTGTACCCAGAGACCTTTTCCTCTAGCTACAGTTGTGCTGAGCTACAGCTACAGCTGAGTAATTCACATTTTTAGGAAAGCAGAGAAAACATGGGAAAAGCTCTTTCCTTTCCCAAGTAAAATGGTGTTTTACCACTGACTTCAACAATCCCAAGAATCCACACTTTCTATAACAAAATGTGTCAAAAATATAAACAGTCAAGAAAAGTAAGTTTCCAAAAATGAGAATCTGCCCCCAGGTGTCTGGTCTCCCATTAGAGACACAGGGACAATGGACTAAGCAAATCAACCAATAAATGAAACATTAATTAAATAATGCTCATCTAGGGATACAAATTTTACTGCTTTTCATCTTAAACTATGACATACCATTAACTATGCTCTGGTTGAAGCTGAAACCACAGCCATGCAAAAAACTTTTCTCCACATCATAAACGAACAGAAATGCTCCAAATACATTTATGATGAATTTAACGTGGCTTCCACCAACAGTATCACTTCTCAATAATGTGGTCTCCCACTTTGTCCTTTCTAACATTTTTCTGGCCTGAAAGAGTTTTTAAATCAATCATTCCAGTATTTCCTTTCATTTGTATGTCCACTGGGATGGAGCAGCTATGGAATAGTCCAGGAACAGAACAGAAACCACCCCCTCCTATTGGGCACAAAGCAGATAGCATGCTGTATCTGGTAAACAAATACCCGCTTAATTCATGTAATATAATAAGGTATGTCCTCCAGCGAATTCATCTTTTAAGTGATGCATTAGCCTCCGTATTCTAGATGAAACATATTTGTTTCTTTTATTATATCCTATTAAATCATATCCTTTACGGATATAATCATAAAAGTTAAATTTCACACTGCTTGAAATTTACAAAGGCAGTGTCTTGGGGGTATGACCATCCAACCACCCAGGGAAAGAAAGAAAAGCAGGGAGAGAAGAGGGGGAAAGGGAAAAGGGAAAGAGAGAAGGAAAGGGAAAGAGGGCCTAACTCACAAAAGAGACCAGGACAGTCTTGTTTTTCCACTCACGTAAGTTCATTGTTAAAACAATTGGATGATTAAAAAAGAGAGAGAGTGAGAGAGAGAGAGAGAGAGAGAGAGAGAGAGAGAGAATGTGTATTCACATTGGAGTACAATAGAGAAACTACAGACTATATTTTTGTGGAATGTTCTATACTTTGAGGTTAAAACTGAGGTGCCTTTCACTTTCATGTGAAAGGTCAGGTACAAAACAGCTACCTCTGTCCCTAGAATATAAGGCATGATAAATCTTAATTCAACACAGGAGGTGGCAAAATCTTTTCTTTAAAATTCTCCTATGTAAAAGAATCACCAAAATTTCCTATCAGTGTTGACAGGATTGTTTTTATCAAAAATGAATCATTTCTAAGAGAATTAACTTTTAATGAACATTGCAATGTGCCATGTACATTTTTAGCAATGTAGGCAAGCAGCAGATAACTCATTGAAATGAGTTGAGGAAAGTATGAAAACATTTAGGCCTTATAAAAAAGCAAAAACAAAAATAAAATTGGTTAAGTGAACTCATTAACTTGCAAATATGAAATCACTGTACAGAATAACTTTGAAGCTATGACCTACTGTAAGTATAATGCAAATATTGATTTTTACTTTGGAAGCAAAGAATACATACTGAATATTTAATAATAGAAAGATTGATACAAAATACTGATTCTAAAATGTCTGGGGAATTAAAAGTACTTAACAGCAATTAGTATACATATCAATGAGGCAATAAAAACAGCCTACCAATATGTTCATCTTTGCACAGATGTTATTTAATTTGTCAAAAGGAAAACATTGACTTTTTATTTCCTTAGATACTCCTTTGCAGTTACAACATTAGTGAAATGTCAGCTCAGACTCTAAGGATCTCTGAAAACAGAAAATGTTCTGCTTACTTGAGTTTCCTACAACTTCAGGAGAAAGGAGACAGGCAGAGAAGGAGGAACACTTTAAACAACTATTTGCTCAAACACTGTTGCTTGCCCAGCACCAAAACATAACATTTTTTTAATAAGGCAGAGGTGACTTTTTTTTTCTTGTTATGAACAAAAGAATCACCAAATGTCTCTCAGATTTTAAAAAGAAGTAGTAATTACTTACTATCTTGTGTCTTTACAGGAAGAAGATCATTTTCAAGGCATATATAGATACACACACACATATGGCAAGAGAGAGTATATACATATATATATAGACACACAGACACACGCACACACGGGGAGAGAGGGTATAGGTGTATACTCTTATACATATAAAAAGTTAAGGTGTATACTGGTAGACCTTCCATGGTTTAAACTGATTCATGATACAGTCTTACCCTAAGGTACACCCTTATCCTGAGAAACAGGAAAGGTGTGAGGTAGATACTAGCTGCTGAAGACCAGTATTGGCAAGTCCTACAACTACGAAGGGCTAGGTTTGATTCAACGGTTTACTGATGACCGGCGCTCACGTCAGAGTTACTAACTACTAACTTCTACAGAGTAAGAATAACATGGATAATCTCAGCTGGCTATCCCCAGCTACACAGTATATGATAGCAGAGAGCATTGGGGGAAAAAAAAAGAGTAAATAATGGGAAATAAGGTAAATTAAAAAATCACAATTCCTAAAGAAAGAGACAGAATGTATCTGGATTAATTTCTTGAGGTCCTGCAAGGCACAAATGGTTACTCATGGTAACAATTACTCTTACAAGAGTAACCATTAGGATTTTTCAGTAACATCAGAACATTAATATATAGGAACAGAAGCCCAACACAATGACATCAGTGTTGGGAATGATGTAGCATAGGCACAATGTCACTGAGAGATAGTATTCAGAGAAGTATAATTCAAGCTACTAAGGAAAAAAAGAGAAAGCATTTGTGAAAAATATTTAATACCTCTTTTTTTTTTTAAAAAAAAGAGAAAGTACATAAACTATTCATATAATCCCACTAAAACTAAAAGAATTAGCTTCCATAAAAATGAAGAAAATACTTTAAAATATTAATCTGGGGATTCTATTTTAGCTACATTGTTCATTGTGGGAGTTTCACAAATACAGACTTAATTTCATGGACAGACAAAAGATGGTCAAAATAAGTGCATAACTGAACCGACCAAACCAAACTGAACTGGACTGAACCAATCTTTGCAGAAGTCACAGATAGAATGTGATAAAACTTAGCCCAACATCATAAGGTAGAAAATACAGAAAAGAAAAAGCCAGTTTCCTGCCCACAGAGTGGCCAATACTCAATGTAACAGTTGAGTTACAGTCTGTACAGTCTAATTCATTCTTTAGGAACACAGGGAGGAGTTCCATCAAAAAAAAATCTAAATTGAAAGAAAGTATCTCTTTTTTGGCATAAAATACAATTCTCAGAAAAAAAATCTCCAACAAAGTTTTGTCATGACTAAATTTCTTGATCTTCATTTCTGCTCTTTCTCTTAAGCACATGATTTGTTACTAATGAAAAAAAAAGAAAGAAAAAAGAGACATATTTTAACTGACAATAGGTCAGCCTTTCTCTCACAAAACAACATTCTTACTTGGTTGTTGCTTGATTCACTGCATCTTCTTCACTGTCATTTCTAAATGCATAGTACTTAACTTTTCTTACATTGCTTAAAGATAGCTATTCACAGCTTGCCAAAAACAGTGTGTTTATGGAAATCTGAGAATTCGAACTGACATTTTTCTTCCTAGGTGTATATGAATAGTCCAGTGTGATAAAAGAACCTAAACAGAAAAAGCTCCATTTCTTTCTGAAATTTTTGAACCTTTTTAGCTTTAAAATGAAACATCTAAAAATATATTCTCATCAAGTCACTGCATTACAGAACTATGGTCTTGTCACCAAAATCCATAAAAAGAAATCCATAAAAAGAAAAGATGAGCATCATGAAAAGGGGGTAAAAATTCCAGAAACAGCAACATATTTATAACAAATGCCAAAATTTAAAAGCACACTTAGGTTGACCATGTTTTTCAGAAAAGTTCCTGTTTTTCTCTTACTGCACAAGCAACAATATATTGGTCTATAAACGATTAAACCATTATCAAACCTTTCAGAATGGCCAGAGAGTATACTACCTTTAAGTTAGTAAAAATCTAGCTAATAAAGGCTGTCCACTCCCTGTGACAACACCACATATGTGCTACACTAAACTACCCTGGCTTTCGCTCGCTTTTTTTTTTTTGCATTCATTTGAATTCTTTCATCAAAATATTCATTTCATTCAAAAATACAAACTTCTTTAAGAAAACAACACTGAGGAAAGTAAACATTCTGTTTCTGAAGACTCAAGGACTCCCTGGAGACCAAAAAGACATATGCAAAATAACAGTCTGTAGTATCTGAACGTCATGTAAAAAGTATATCAGTATTCAATAACTGGGAAAAATACTAGGAACTGTCACCACTCCTTTCCATATCAGTTGACGGAAAGAAGAAAAAGCTTTTATTTATAAATAACAAATTAGCATCATAAATGATCTCGGGTCGCTTCATATTAAATAATGACCTATGAATTGTATATTGTATAACTTCCTAAGTTTTGTACATTTTGGCTCCATATTCATAACCAATAATTTTAAAATAATTCACACCTTCTCCAGAAAGTTCCTATTAGTCTTATGCGGTTCAAGTCACAGATATCCCAATGAGATCAAGTATTTCAATACTTGGTAAATTAAACATTCCTGTTGTATCAGACTCCAAATTAACAATTTACAAACAGATGAATGTCTGTATCTCTCTTTAATTTCACTGTACTTTTGCTGTTAATATTTTCATACCAGTGAGAATTCAAGGTTGTCTCAAGAACACATTGCGGGTTAAAATAAGATTCTGAGAGATGATCTCAGATAGTGGCAACAAAAGAATGTTGCACCTCTACTAAACTGACTGCAATAAGAAAACTTAAGATTTTAACATTCTGAGGCATAAAAGCAGAGGAAAATACGGCAGATCAATTACCAAATTCCATTTTTTTCTAGCAGGTGTATTAACACTGAGCAAAGCTTGAAATATTATGCAGATATACTTTTTTAAAACCATGGTTTAAAGTAATCAAGACGATTTAAGTAATCAAGAACCTTTCAACATATTTTTGATAATGAATTTTACATAAACTGTTCAGAAATACAAGCTTGAAGATTTAAAGAAATGTGAAAATAAAAATTGGGAAATCTCCTTGAAAAGATTCCTATTTTGAGGGCACTTTACAAATTTAATTAATTCAGCCAAAATTCCATCTCCACATTAAGAAAAATATTCACAAAGCACAAAACATAATGAATGAAATGAAAATGTAAAGTTTCAATAGTTCAAAATGATGTAGAAAAAAAGGTCTATATAAAGTTAGGTAGATTTTGAAATGGATACAGAAAACTGATGGTGTCATTTTCCATTTTTTTTTTCTAATCAGCAGCTGATCACCTTCCTTATCTCAGAAGATGATATCAACCTGATGTACATGCTGTCAAATTAAGCACTCATTTAACTCACTAAGAAAAAACATCTTTTATTTAACAGGCATTTTTGCTTGTTTTTTGCTAGTACATGGTAACTTTCTTTAATGGTAATGTTATTTAGAATGAGGTGCAGGATGTAGTTGTTTGCAGTTCATGCATTCATATTTATGTTTCTTACCATCCTTTAAAATGCCTCATCAAATAATTTATTCTTTCAGCGTAACACAAGAACTGCTTTATGCACATTTTTCAATACACCTATGGTAGACATTACCACATGAGAAGCAAGTCATTCACAATTCTACTCTTGTAGTTTCTTGAAACAATAAAGGTGCATATATACATATGTATGTGTACATACACACATATATAAATACATAAAAATAATACACACACATATATATTTATATTTTTAGGTATGTATGTGCATTGTGGGATATTCTGGTCTGTTTAGATTTTGGTACCTTCCTCATCTATACAGCTTCAAAAGCGAACCTTTCACAGCTGACATATGTCAACTTTGTTGTTCTTCCTTTTGGGAATGGCAGCTTCAAACCATTTCTATCAAACAGCAAAGGCTTCTTGCAACAGCTGTAAACAATGTTAATGGCCTGACATTTGTTAAAGTCAAAAGCAATAGGCCAATCTTGATAAAATTCAATATATTTATTTCTTATGCTGAAAGATTTTAATGCTTTGTAACCAGTAACAGTATTCACAATTTAGGCTTTGAACAGCTTTAGATAGCAAAATACATACCAAGCCTTTACTACTCACCAGTTTTAATCTTTGCAAAGGTATTCTGCTGGTGTCTATTGGTGTACGTTCTGTGACGTTGCCAAATCTGACTTCTGGGATGGCAATGGCACACATTACATGTGCCCACCTGTGAAAAGTGTCAAGATAAGAATATCGCTAAAAAGACGCAGAAAAACAAGTATCAATAAATACAGTGACCCTCAGTAACAGACCCCCCTTTATTATTTTCTTCTAAACTCAAAGGTCTATGTTTTGTTTCATATTTATTTAAAAGGTAACTTTACATAGTTTGAGCAGTTACTTGAAATACTGCAAATATGTTTCAGAAAAGAGACGATCGGCATTCATTTTGTTAATAAACTTGTGTCAATGAAACATGACAAAGCTCTCCCCTGTAGTTATCAGTACAAGGACACCAGGGGTTTGCTTACTAGCATTTTTAGTCTTCTTTGGAACATATTTTAAAGTCCTAAAAATAAAAAAAAAGTAGAAATCTCACTGTAGTTTGAGTTTTATTTTTCCAGGTGCCTGGTGCAGTTGATTTATGAAGCGCAAAGCTTTTGCAGTTATGCTATCCATATGTATACATAGTCCACACTATTTCATTTGCGAGCAATTTATCACCTACAGCATTTTGGATTAACATTATTCAGACTTCAGTAAGTACTTTTAGATAGCACAAATAGTTAAAGGGTCATGCATTTATCAAAGCATATACCACTTGGACCTTCTGTTTCCAGACACAAAGGCCTAAGAGATACAAACTGAGCAGAACATCACTGAAGTGCCCAACACAGACTAGATCTCTGTAATCAGTGTTGTGCTGTGTTGCCTACTGCCTTCTGTTCTCATTAGGAAGCAATGATGCTCTACCTTCCAAACACAGCGATCTAAAAAAATAATAAAAAAAAAGAAAATCTAAACTAAAAAATAAAGAAAAGCAAAAAGGAAAGGAATTATGTTTTAGAGTACATATAATATATATTAGGCAAACGGGAAGATAATAATGTTTTTATTAAGAAAAATTAGCTTTATAGTCTACATCTAAAATCTTCAGGGGTGAGAAAGGAGGAAAGAGATAACAGGACAAAAATGAATTCCCTAAAATTTAAAGAAACATTTCCCTCCTTAACTCTAAAATGTGCTTTATTATTGTCTATCCTGCCTCATTATTCTATTTGCTTGTTTTACCAAGCTCCATATCTTAGCCTCACTCCACCTGCTACAGATCACATTATATAAACATCCTAGCAGATGAAGAGAAATGGGAGCTGGAGCCAAAAGAGAAGAGAAGAATAAGACAAAGTAGACACCTTTTCTTTTTTCTGCACTAAACCCTGGTGCTGTTTCAAACAGTCATATCTAACAAAATACCTGGAAGAATATAAGATGAAATACAGGGACCAGGCAAGCTACTGCCATGTGAGGCAGAATTTGTATCAGCCAATGTGAGACAGGAAAGTTCTATGCAAAGATGACAATAACTACCAGCAAATTATATTATTCAATTCAAAGGAAAGCAAATAGATCTATAAGTTCATTCCATTATTCTGACTATTTTATGATCCAACTTAGGGAAAAAAAGATCTTGCTTACAGATTTTTATCTGTTACTCTTTCTTTTCATCACTGCCTTCCTGCATATAAAATAATAGTGCCTAAATAGCGAGAGTCTTATCACCTAAGGTTTATTGGGACAGAAATGCTGTATATAAAATAGATCTTTTGTCCATCTGCATCTTAAGCTTTTATAGAGCAGATAAACTTCGTTTTTATAAATATATATATGTGTATTTATAAATAAATATATAAAATTTATAAATACGTCATATATTTGAGATATAATTAAAAATTATACATAGTGTGTATATATGTAATGTATTTTATATATTTTATATATATTATTATATTATATACTTTTCAACCCACCAGGATTCAGAACAACTATGGTGCTGCCTAGGGAAGAAGCAATCTCAGCTCTGCTAAGTGCCAAAGTTGTTATTCTTCAACCACTTCTGATTCATCAGCTTCTAACTGTAATGTCCATCCTGAATCTTTAGTCAGTGTTTTAACCAGGAGTAAGGACAATGGAAAAGAAAGAAGGAAAGACCCAGGTGAATTTTATATTTCTTGGGGAAAAAAATTTAACTGCAATATATTCACACAAGTTTGGAAGAGTAGATAATGCTTAAAGAGATACAAAGGTCTGGACTAAGCACAGATCAGGGACTCAGTGTGGTATAGCAACTGTAATGTGTTATGGAGACAGGAAGAATGAGAAGAAATACTCCTACAGATTTCCCACTTCAGAAACCTGTAATAGAAACCTACAGAGGGAGGTAATGCAAAATACTTAGCTACGTAAAGAAAGTCATCTATTTCAACCTCTCTGAGAGATTTTATTCTGAACAGATCTTATGAAGCATAGTCCTGAAATATTTTATGTAATGCTCAAAAAAGATGTATGTGTTTTCAAATGTGTACCGTTCAGTGCTGTCAAGCTTCACAAGGAGTGCTAAATTCTACTTAGATAAGTCTTTCTTGCTTTTATTTTCTTTCAATGAGAAAAGCAGGTAGTTAGCAATAGATTATGGGAATTTAAACTAGAATTAAATTGCAACTGAGTATTTCTATGCACTGGTCAAAACATTCTTCAGTTTGGTAAAATTGCTTCTCGAGGATAAGAGGTGGCTTGTAAGTTCTACGTAAAACCACCTATTCATTGGACAATTTAAAAAATCACGCAACTATTTTTAGAGCACTGACAAATCAACCAACCCAGATAAGTGGAAAAAGATATTGCAGGTAGATAATCTCATACCCCTGAAGTAACTTCTCAGTATCTTCCAAACGGCTAAAATATCTCTATAAAAAAAAAGATCTGCATTATACTGTCTTATTTACAGACATTATTTAACTAATTATGCAAATATCCAGAATGCATAAACTGTTCCACGATTGGGCTGGAACAAATATTACGCTACTACATTTGCTGTTTTACCTTTAAGATTATTTTGTGTACCATAGTTTCATTAAAATTAACAGAAAAAATATTAGTTCTGATAATAGTAAGATGTCAGCAAAAATGCTATTTTTTAGAGAGTGTGTTAAAAATGTATTAGAAAAAAACTTCAAATCCAGAATACATTTAAATTGATGCCAATTAATTATTGTAGAATATTGGTTTCTAACAAAAGTTCAGAGGTGTTACACTAGATTACAGAATCAAAAATTTTCAGGACTAAGTAAGAGAATATTCTTCACTATTTGGTAAGACTTGCACTTGTTTGCCATGCAAACAATCCCCAATGAATTCTCACTTGCTTTCTTTAAAGAATGATCAGCAGCATGGAATCTGGAACAAGTAAATTCATGCAAATAATAAAGGAAGTGTAAATTTTGCATAGAACTACCTTCACAAAATGTCAGTGGCACTTTTCATTAGGAGAATATTTAATTCTGCAGTAACTTAAGAGAATATGGTCATGATCACAAAATGATATTTGTACATGTTCTCTAAATGAGAGTGGATTGTGAATTAAGTTTTTGAAAAGCATGAATATTCTTGAAGTACATATTACTTACTTCTTGTCGGTAGTTTGCTTTAATGCACCACCTCTCAAATTGCAGAGACAACATTCCTAAAAATACAAATAAAGAAAAAAAAAGTGAGCTTTAACAAAGGGTTGAAAATTGTCTTTATTCAGTTGATATTAAGGATATGCAAATAGTTATTAATTACTAGCTTACAAGCTCACATTTATTGGTATTACCAAATATAATATCAAAGTAAGACATCAAAAGATCTAAGGAAACATAAATTTTGTATCACTCTTGGACAAACTAACAGACCTAATGAAAGACATCACAAATGAAAAGGCATTCGATCAGTGCAGCTGGCTCATTTAAAAGAAATTATGATTACATATAATTAACTTAAAAAAAAAATCCTGGACAGTCTCTGATTTATACTCTACTGATTCAATTCAAACACCTTGAATATTTGCAGCTTCCGCCTGGCAGATCTCTAACTTACAAACCTACAGAGGATTTTCTTTTTTCTTTGCAAAATTCCTTTTGCTGTGGAATAAGTTCATTTATTCAGACTGCGTTGAGATTCAGTCTAAGTCCACTTGCTTTCAAGGTACTCAGCAAAGCGTATTTCAGTGATTCCCAGAGAAAATGTCAAATAACCTTGTTTTTTTCTTTTCTTAAAACTATGCACTTAAACAAATGCACAGCCTTATTTTTTCTCCAACCATCCTCTGTCTTATCAATCTATTTTTTTCTTTCTTTTCCTTACCACTTCACCTTTTCCTTGACCTTTTATTGAGAGGAATCAGAAAGTATTTCTATTGCTACCTATTTCTCTTCTCTGTTTTGTTGATTTCTACAAAGAACAAAACACACAAAATAAAGTCGACACCCTCAGCCCTCATATCTATTGAGAAAGACAGGCCTAAGTTTTCTTATCATAAAACCTCTAATAATGGAGATCGATGTCTGCCAAAAATCTAACCGAATGTTTTACTACCTTTCCTATAAGACCTCTCACAAAAAAATTACCTCCCTGCAACAAATGAACAGATAACTTTTGTCTGAATCCAGGGAGAACTGTTAACTTCCCTCTCTTTTAAAGCACCTTTTTGTGTATTTGATGTTATTGCAGAGACGTGGACAAGGTCAGTTCTTTAGAGGGCCCACAAGAGCCCTAGAATTGAACTCAATATCTTCCACAGCACATTTCAATTAATAACAGTAAACAAGGACTATTAAGACAGGAAATCCAACAGTTCAGAGCACCATATCTTTCAAACATTCATGAATAGGTGGTTTCAGCATAAAAAGGGGAAAAACAGCACACAAAGAGACTGTTATTGCACCAATGAGTGCTTCAATTTGTACTAGTTGCAACTTCAAGAGATAAAACAGACAAAAAGAAAAGTCAGAATTTTTCTATTTGGCTGTTCGAAAATAAATCAGTCTATTTCTTCTAGAACAGACATTTTTACTCAATTTGTATCTTTGTGAGGTCCTCTCACCAGATCTGATAAATCCTGCCTTGTTCTAAGCCTAACCAAGATAACAATCCAACAATTTCACAGAGGAATGGAGAAGAAGAAAGACGGAGATGAAGAAGTGAAGTAAGGAGATGGGCTTATTTCTCTTTTCCTTCAAGTTCCCAGTTTCTTCATGTTTACCGTTCCTTGCAAAAGTGCAAGGAATCAAAATTAACTCTAAAAAATACTTACTTCCTCGTATAAGTGTAAGCAAGGAGGGATCAATAGAAGAAGCCATTCTGGATTCATAGACCAATTACAACTGGTCCAATGTATCACCTCCTATTTCAGTTTCAAGTCATGAGTCTGTGATGCTGTTGCACTACTGAATACAGTGCCTCTTTTTTATTATTTTTTAACCTTAAAATATTTGCAGTCTGTTCATAGCCTACCCTTAGTGGTTTAAACAACCTCAACTTTTTTACTCAGTCTCTTCCTCTGAGGCCTCTATCTCCTGTATTAAATGCAAGGGAGCAAAGCCCTCCACGATGCCAGGCAGAACAGCAGTATTGCACACCATAACTGCTTGCATAATGTGCATATTCACTGACATGCTAAGCTTGTGTATGCCATAATCCTCCAACTCTTCTGCAGCAAACGCTTGTACTATTGCTCCGAACTTCTGTGCCTGTGCAAATAAGTATTCTACCCACACTTTATTGCATTTCCCCTATTATGCCTAAATAAGTATATTTAAGTATATAAATGAGTACATTAAGTATAATGGGGAAAATGTAAGAAAATGAAGATAGAATATCCTTTCTGTTCTTCTTTCTATAGAATATTTCAACAGTTCATAGTGATGTTCTTTGTTTCTGATTAACCTTACTTCACAGGCTTCATTAGAAGTGGTTGTTCAGCCTGGGAAAGAGACGAGAGTTTGACAGGTACCAAGAAAAGCATGAGCAGCACAGGAAGGGTGATTGAGTACTTCTACACAAGAACTAGGCTGCTGCTAACGCAGGGGAGCAGAAAGTAGCAGATTCTAAATAAGCAAAATTGTTTTCCGCAAGTTTTCCATGAATAGGTGCTAAAGAATGCTTGCCTTAGAGCCATATTCTTTCTAAGTATCCATTTCTGTCCACGTTGGAAAGAAGTTATCAGGTTAGAATAGACTTTGTTTTAATTCATTATGGCAGACCTTCCTTTTTTTACGCAAGCTCATATCTTAAAACATCAAAAATACTTTTTAAGATGTTTTATTATAGATCAATAGATACTAAAATTCCCATTTCCTCAGCACTGACAGGATTCAAAGAAAATAAGCAGCTATACATAGATCATGACCCACACAAACACAGCAATAGAGTCAAATGAACTTTGAATCATCAGTTGATAGCACAACAGTTACATTATTGTCATTTAATTTTTGTTTGTTTGTAAGACTACTGGTTACATACAACAAAAAATCAAACAAGCAAAAGGATTCACTCAAATACAAAAAAAGCAGATTTATTTGGCAATGATACAAAACGAATGATTTCAGGTAAGCCTGCATTTTGGCTGATGGTTTAAATAAACGCAGGTACTCGTGATGTTTGTAGCACTTCACATAGGACACTGTTTACTCGGTTAATGATACATTTCCAGTCCTCCCTCTTAACTACTTTTCTTGTGCCTCTACTGACTCTAACAAGTACCCGAAAGCATTTAAGAATCTAATTATAGTGCCTAGAATAGGTAATTTTTTTTCTTCATCTTTTCCCAGCAAGAGAACTAGAATAGTTACTTTCCTTTCAAGAATATACCACTGCAAAGCTGTGTCAGAGTAAAGCCAGCTTACTCGTCTCATGAAAAAGTAGTTGGGTGGGAGAAAATCACAAATAATTAAAACAGACATCTAATCTTTAACTCTGTCACAGTCAAGTCACACCAATACAATTTGAATGGCTGAAGTTGAGAAACAATTTGTGTTTTTTTCAAGACACTGTGGTGGGCTTTCAGACGGCAACCCTTAAACTCAAAACAGATGCCCTTAGTCTTCCACCTTATGATTTGTAATGCTCAAAACATCATCTTGCAATATCAACCAGATGTGCATTTGGGTACAGTACTGCTTCCTTTCCTGCTGTCTCTTTTCCTCAGTTTATTTAAGTCTGAGTCTATATTTTATATTTGTTCAAAAAATAAAAAGGCTCTGGTTTCTATTATCGCTTTTCTACATGTTACTTTCAGAAAATGTCTGTTAAAGACCCTTTTAATTTTTTAACAACATTGGGATCGCCTTCACTTAGAAGCTTTCTTTTGAGATAATTAAGACTCAATTCAGACAGTCTTGCTGTATTTACCTTAAGTTACTACCTTAAAAACAGTCTTTAGAGACAGACTTCTAATTCTAGGAGGATAAATATCCTTAGAAATAAAAAATTAAAAGGATTCAAATTCAGAGGATTAACTTTCAAGTCTGGAAGTCCTTTTTAGTAACAGAGTTGCAAGACATCACCATTTTAAATAACCATTATCAGTTGTTCATAAATCTTGCCAAACTTCCACTTATCATCTGCTTCAGCAGTGCCACTATTTCTTATTAAAAATGGAAATTTCAAGAAAATCACATTAATCATATTGTTTAAACAATATCAGGGAAAAAAATTATTCAGTACACAAGAATAAAATATTTTTATTTTTTCGTATTTTGAATTTTGCATTTTGTAGATGCTGAAAGTTAATACTGATTGAACAGGCTGGCTAATTTCATGAAAGAGAAATCCATCAAGGGTTCCTGTTCATTTAATGCACAGGCACTGCTTCAGCTAAGGCAGATACAGAAACTGCAAGAACCTTGAAGAAAGTTCTTAAAATTTGAAGGTTGTTGCATTTCATCCGTAGATGAGCATTTGCTCTTTCTGATGTATTCAAACCTGTTCAAATCATCCAAGTGTTTGATTCAGGGATGGCCAGAAATTTCCTTTATAACCTACAATTCATTTTCTCAGACACTATCAGGACACACAGTGTTAACTTGTCTATGTTGTGTCAAAGACTGTTTTTATTAACATTGCTTGTATTGTTACTGGACTAACAGCAGAGCTTGAGAACTCCCTGTTTCCCAGTCCACACATAGTAGTATTTACAAATAATACACTTCTCTGCATAGAAATTTGGGGGAAAAAAAATTTCTGGTAGGGAGAGAGAAAGAGACTATTTTTTTCTGGTAGGGAGAGAGAAAGAGAGAAAAAAAAGGAAAAAAGGAGAGAAGGGGAAAGAAAAAAAGGAAAAAAGGAGAGAAAAGGAAAAAGAGAAAAGTTAAAGTTCAAGCTTTTCATAATGTAGGCAAATGTTTATGTTTAGCCCCAAAACAAGAACATTCCCTGTTCAAATGTCTTTTTAAACCTTTGTTAGCAGTATCATTCTAAAAATTAAGATACTGTATATTCATATGTAGTGAATTATTTGGGCCATTATTAGGCTCAAAAAACAGGAGTTTGTAATAGAAAGAAACAGAAATACTGACACAAATTTAACTATCATTGAGAAGAGCACCATTACAATAGGGCTGTTCAAATTCATTTCATTTTAATGAAATAATGTTCTACTGGACTGTCCTGAAGACATCAAAATGTCAACTGAGGGTAGCGTCTAGTTTCTGGGCACAAATATGGAAGGTCATTAAATACCGCTTTTCTAAATGCTTTACAAAAAGGAAGAAAAAGAAAGAAAAAAAGCTTTAAAAATTCCTCTGTGTATTACAGAACATAACAGAAATTTCAAATAAACCGAAAGTCTGCATACACACACTAAAACGTAAAGCAAGAAGCAGTTCACCTATTCACCTACTGGAAAAAAAAAAACAAACAGCTGTTTCACACTTGCCATTAATATTAACCATAGGATTCTTGAAATACATGTGGTCTTATAATCAGAGCTACTGGTGAGATAAAATGCTGAGCTATTTCTGTAGTGCTAAGGATAATTAAATTAGTCTGTAAAAAGTCACGAAGTGTCCTTGGCCTTATTTACAGCTAGCTTGCTATGAAGTAAATAGTCCAAGTCCATTTAACTATTTCTCATATTTCTTATTTCTAACTCTTTACTCTCCAATTTTATTTTCCCACTAAATAATCAGGATATTGTGTTTATGCAGTATAGCTGCTAGGTGACTACATCCTTGCACACAGTACAGGATGTTGCATTGCCTACAATGCCAGTCATTACTCTTCCTAACTTCACTAACTTTCTTCTGCTGAAGCATTTAAGATTAATGAGGCATTTGTTCTCAATCAAGACACTTTGTATGAATACAGCTACACTTCCAAAAGCCATGCAGATGACTTATTTAATATTATTTGATTTTTTTGTTGTTGTTTTAGGAGGCTGATTTATCACTATTCTGGGGGCCTTCATACATTTGGATTCAATATCATTCTTTCCCTTGCCAATAATCATTATCAAACAAGACCTACTGCATAGAATACAAAAATATCCTTGAAAGATAAAAAAAGGCTGACATAAAATATTGTAAAGCATTCATAGAATCACAGAATCCTTAAGGACTCAGAGGTCATCTAGTCAAACCCCCCTGCACACACAGGGTCACCCAGAGCACGTGGCTCAGGGCTGCATCCAAGTGGGTTTTAAAGATCTCCAAAGAAGGAGCCTCCACAACCTCTCTGGGCAGCCTGTTCCAGGGCTCTGTCACCCTCACAGTGAGGAAATGTTTCCTTAAGTTCCTGT
>JAUBOD010000151.1:5391713-5404997 GCA_032353885.1 Nothura maculosa
GCCACCAGGGCACACTGCTGTCTCATGGTCAACTTGTCGTCCACCATGACACCCAGGTCCCTCTCTGCGGGGCTGCTAATTCTTAGCACTATTCTTTCCAGAGCTTCCTTTTTTTTTTCCTCTCTCTCCTTTCCACAAATGTGTTTCCTTTTTTGTCATGCACATTCCAGTAAGGATTCAAAATCTTACTTGGAACAGGATTCCTCAAACACTCAAACTCTTCCTCAAGTTAATATCCTCCTTCTCTGCGGCAGTGTGAAGTATTTGAAGACGATTTCAGATATTTTAGAAGCTGGAATAAAAGACTACAGATGTTTTTTAATAAAGTCTTCTGATCTTCTGCACATTTCTGCTAGCGAGAGTGATATTTTTAAAGGCATGTGGGTACATAAGTCCCATAGTTCACTTAATCTCAGTTTCAAATATGCTACAATAGCTATAATGTTTATGAATACTTAACTTGAATGAGGTTACTTGATGAATAAGATGTTCTTTTTCCTTTTTTTCTCACTTAAAAGCCAGAAGAGTAGGAACCACATGAACAGGAACTCACTCTATAGTCCCTTAAGCAAAAACAAGTTTTGCAAATAAGCAGTTTTCATTAATTATGTCTCTCCTTCCAGTGCTATTTAAAAAACAAATTTAAGTACATTTAAATATCATATGTAAAAGAACAGGTATTGATGACCAAAAGATTGGTTAAAGGGGGACCATATTTACCCTGAAGGTAAGATTCTGTGAAAGTATCACACTCTTTTGAAGTGAAAGCTCTTAGGGTAATTTAAGGTTATTCTTCAAACTCCGCGCAAGCAGCAACAGACCCTAACATGATAAATAGGACCCCAAAAAGTATCAGCAGTGCTTTATCATGCAGACAACAGCAATGGGTTTCCTTACACACTATTCAAATAAGCAATGAAAAAAGAGAATCACAGGTAAAAAGAAAACTCTGTGCTTCAAGGAACAAGCAGCTCTTCTTCTACTACTCCTGACAGAAAAGTTTGCTTAATATATCTTTTTGCATCTTCAACATGGAGATTCTGCAAAATCTCTACATATCCCATATTCCATTATTTCACTACTTATACAAATAGAAATTTATAAAATTTCCTGAGATTAACATAACATCTGTTGATTCAGTTTAAGGCTGCTACAACTCATATTGTCCCTAGGAGGAAGGGATAAGAACTGATTATGTTCCTCTTTGAAGTACATACATCATGTTTTGTTAGAGAATACTGTGTATTTCCCGTCTGTTTTCTGGCTCCATTGAATGTTTACAATCCTTTTCAGTCTTCCTTTCTGGAATGATTAAAGTCTAGGAAGAATTACTGAAAAGGATTTTTTTTAAAAAAAATATCAATTTATTCCTCTTCCAGTCCATTTGGTCTAATCCCTTTTTTGAAGAACGTGTGCTCACAGCCAAACACAGCTCTTCAGCTGGGCTCTCATCAAAGCCGAGTTGAGCAGCAAGACTGTTCCTCATGTTTTCTTGGACTTAGTCCCAGCCTGCAGTTTAAGCATCTCTATGGGACACTTGGATGTTCTTAGACCAGATAACATATTCAGTTTTTGACCACTCTGAGGGCATCAGGAGCTCCTATCTAAGGGAGCACTGCCATCTCTTATGTGTACAGATGACAATTCTTCAAGATTTCATCTATCTCTGTTGAATTACACATAATTTATTTTATATTATTTCTTCAGTACAGCAATATTATTTCTAGCCACATCCTGCAAAATGCCTGAGGTCCTCTATACTCACTAAAAATTCAGCAATAATGCTTTATTCATCCTTTAATTTTATTGAAATATTGAAAGAACTCAAGGAAGGAATATATTTAATAATACTGGAGCGTTGTGGAACAGTTCGACATACTCTGCAAGTTTAACACCATGGAATTTACCCATAAAATATATTTCCTAATCAGCTGTGTCACCTTAAAATTACTCTTTGACATCTTAAAATGACTTTAAATGGACCAGCCTAGATTTTCATGTATGTTTCATAAGATATGAAAAGTAATTAAAAATGGTCCACAGACCATTCAGATACTGAGGTTTGAAAGCGAATTCATATTATAATATATCTGTCAACTATGGCTCTATTTCCCTGTCTTGGATATCAAAATTTAAAACATTATTAAAAGTCTATGAAAGTCAGGACCCATCAAATGTTATATTTATGCCTCATTCCCAGAAGCTGTCATGGCAAAAAAAAATCAAATGTTTTAATATCATTTGTTGGTAAATGCATACGCTTTACAACTTTATTACTGTACAGAAATTGATAGATTGATAATTTGATATTTCTTCTGAATTCAAATTAGCCTGACTGCTACTGCTGATAATGGCCAACCATTTCCTCTCCTTTAAAATAAAAAATGTTATTTTTTTCTGCTGCTGGCAGCTCAGTCTGCAAATTCTCAGACATAATCACCAACAGTTCTTAGGCTGCTTCAGCAGCTCTAGAGTACTGAGACATCCTAATAGCCAAAAAGAAAAACTTCAGCTGAATATAACTCATATTTGAGTAAACAGTAGAATTCCAGTACAGCCTTACTCATAACCTTGAAAAATCCATAGGATTTTTGTTATTTAGCACTGATGGCTAGGCAGATTTCAAGTCCAGTATCTGTCATTTCTAACATCTTTCAACTGATAAAGAATAGTTCACACTGACACATGAACAACACGTAGCAACAAAAGAACACCTGGTTATAATGGACAATATCTAAGTAAATTTATTATTAAGGGGAGATATCAGATTTATTGCTCTAATAGAAAGCAAAATGAGACTATGCACAAAAATAAAAAAGCATGTAGAGAAATAACCAATCCTAATTTAAAGTTTCTTAACATGGCAAAACTAATTTGCCTCTTAGCTGCTTCAGAAACCTCATCTAAGGATGAGAAAGTCATATTTTCACCACATATCTATTCAGTCTGCAAACATCTGAGTAAAACTTCCCAACTGAAGGTCAAAATACAACATTGAGAATGTGAATTTTATTTCAGAGACATTTCAATGCCAAACTCTCTTGAGGGCATCAGTTCAAGTCACCAGGTCACAATTAAAGTTTCAAAAAAAATAGGAAGCTGTCAGCATTAGCTTTTTAGCTGTACATTTCTCCACACATTTCCAAAATCACAGCAATTCAGTTCAATATGCAATAGCTGATATTTACATTATATTAAACAAATTGTCTTTCTAACTGGACATTAGTATCAAGTCTGTGCACTGAATTTTTGTATGTTCTTGACATTCTAACTACCTTATCTGAAGCAAGTAATTTAGCCCTCCAAAAAAGTCTCTTGAGTTTCAGATAGCTATCTATACCACTTTTTAATGTAAAATTAGTAATTTTTCTCATGTAAGATGTTAGTAAGAAATTCTTTTCCCCTCAAAGACACAGTTTTGACAAATGACTGCTTTCTTTGAATATGACTTTATCTTGTAAAATTTTGGCAAAGAAAGTCCTGATGAGGTCAAGACTTACCTTCTTCTTTCACATTTTCATTTTTCTATCAAATTCCAGAACTCTCCCTTACTCATCACACACACTCCACAATTATCTCTCCATCATATAAACACAAGTGTCAAATCAGAAATTATCTTACAATTTTTGTTCTTATATTCTACCCACCACTAGGCTATCTGAATGTCCCCTTCACTTGTAGAATAATCAATATAATTTGTAAATTAAATGCAAACTCTAAACTCTTTTTCAAATCTCTCTACAACATAGCATTAACAAAATACGTGGCTGCATTCTGCTTCATATTTTTCCATGAATTTTTATAAATAACCACTCTATAATCAAAAGATGAAGACTTCCTCCAAATTACTCTGCTCTTACATTGCAGCTAACAAGAGACTCCAAGACAATGATGTAGGGTTCTCAAAAACATTTCACAGAATCACAGAACGGTTAAGTTTGGCAGGGACCTCTAGAGCCCATCTAGTCCAACCCCCTGCTCCAGCAGGGACACCCAGAGCACAGGGCGGCACCCAAGAGTGTTGGGAAGATCTCCACAGAAGGAGACTCCACAGCCTCCCTGGGCAGCCTGTGCCAGGGCTCTGGCACCCTCACAGGGAAGAAGTTCCCCCTCACATGGAGATGGAACTGCCTGGGTTTCAGCTTATGCCCGTTTCCCCTTGTCCCCTTGGCTGGCCACCAATTTGACTCAATCTCACTGCTGCTATATAAGGTATTTCACCAACTGTGTCCTTGGAATACTCGACACCATTGCTCTCCCCTTCCAGAAAGGAAAGGGACAAAACTTTTTGATGGAGCAGCAGGACTGTCCACTGTTTGCTTAATTGGCAATTAAATTGCATGTTAACGGCACTCTCACACCTCACAGAGGAATATTCTGATTATTCCCTCAACTTTCCACCAGTTCTGGAAGAAGAGATGCAAAAGTAGTTTCAGGGATCCTGAAACTTCTGACGATCTGACAAGGAAGGTATAACAAACCGCCCTGGTTACGAGTGAAGGATGAAAATTCTCTTTTCCCTAGCAAGAATGCCATGCCTACTAAAATGAGACCATATTAGAGAGATAGATATTGATTCACTAAATTTTTAATAGCTATTCTCCAAGAGAACACTGGACTAAACATTACAAACAGACAGGATTTTTGCAATGAGCAGTCCTAAGTCACTTTTTTCCTTTCGTTTTGCCCAGTTTACATGATACATGCACTGTAAACGCTATTTCCTCAATTATTTCCTTAATACTCAACATTCACAAAGGAATTTGAAAATGCTGACCATGTACAAAAGGAAAATGAAAGTTTAGACATTTCTTCTTACTTTTACTTTGCTAATGCAATCACTGTTAGTTATCTTAAAAGTGGAGTTCATAATTGCAAGAAATGAAGTGTGAAAACTGATATTACAGTTTCAGGAGTGCGAATCCTCCTTTCTTCTTGAGCATATTTAAAAATTTTATCATTTCATTGAAAGATGTAAATTCTTAAGGCATCTGGACTATCTGATTTTAACTCAACAGCTGAAAGAAAAAAAAGCTGTGTTGCCATCAAATTTCATTATTGCATTTTCTCATTATTGCTGTTTTAATGAAAACAAATATTAGCTGTGTTGGCAGGCCAACTGATAAATTGGTGAATGTAAAATTTTAAATTGATTTTTTTAGACAAATGTAGATTTTGACTGCATCAGTTATTACTTACTTATCTGTTTATTTCTCTTTACATAAAACTACTGCACACTGATTATTATATCAAACAAAAAGCATTCAGGAGCTTCAGGAATTACATCTTTTCTGATGAAGTACTAAGTACATCCTTAACTCCTGTAAAAGAACATTTTCATTCTAGATTGCAATTTAGTATTCTATTTCCCTTTCAGTTCCCCAGCTGCCACAGATACATACTTAAAGCATAAAATATTTAGAGGAAATTTAATTTCTTTCTTCTTTAATACCTCTCTCTTACGTATATTTAAACGTTCTGTTGTTTCCCCGAACATTATTTTACACAGAACTATTGTCAACCAAAACTTTTCTTAAGCATGTCAAACTTCTCCAAGTTTCCATAGGTCAAAATATAACTATATTTTACACTGCAATCTAATCATATTTCGCAAATAAATCCTTTTCTAATAAAACTGTATTCATACAAAAAACAAATACACAAGCTACTTTCCACAAAGAATGTGTCCACTTTTTTTGACCTGTAATGTTTTAGATATGTGAAACTTACAGCTGTCCAGTCTGCTTTTCTGCATCGAGAACACAGCCATTCACTATGGATTTCATGGGAAGGAACACCATAGCAACCTAGCATAAAAGAGATGGGATGAGTAATTATTCTGCCTTTCTGTCTATGGCATCATACAATTCAGTGCACTTAATTTCCTGTGACCATGTGACCTTTGCAATGTTAGGCTTATTTACAATATCACCGCTTTACAATAGCAATGTTAACCATTCCCAAGTAGTCTATGGAATATATAAATTATATTTATATGTGCTTTACAAACCTCAAAAAAAATATTTACTATTTCCTTTCAGTTTAACATGAAGTATCCAATTCTGTCCTGTAACAATGAAAAATTCAAATATGTGCATTGACATTCACTCTATGCAGTCACATAGTATTTCCATATGGATTTCACATAGACATTACGGAGTACAGTCTCAACATCTGTAGAAGATACTACAGAAAATATGTGCATTTATCAATCACTCTCAGAATAAAAAAAGAACATAGGGGATGAAATTAGCACATATCTACAGTAAATGGCAATATTCACACATCCTCAAATATAGTAACATTTAACCTTGACTACTTTATAAGAATATATTGACATCACACTGTTGCTAAAATATCAGAAGCAAAATAGGAATTTAACAGTTAGGAACTGAAGAAAGAATTAGAAGTTGGAGCTTGTAATTATTGAAGAGTTCACAGAAACATTAACAAGGTCATCCAGGTCATCACAGCTGACAAAGTCACTGTACCTGGAGAGTATAAAATTGCCTCAGATTGAACCAAGCACCTGGGGACCCTGAACATAGTTCACAGTTGGAACTGCAGCTTTTGCAGAATAAAAAAAGTTTAGAAGTTGATCAGCCTTCAATGAATGCTATTCCAGTTACTGCACCCAAAGATACAGGAGATCTTTTGGACTGCATCAATGAAAGGTATGAATGTGAATTTTACGAAGGTCAGTTTATTGCCTGCTAGACAGGCTGTAACTATAAACACTGTGACTGCAAGAGCTTTTTTTCTTCTTGTTTTCCATGCTATAGATACTTAATTTAGAAGTTGTAACTCTTTACTGGCTTTGTAACAACCATTAACTAATAATGGAATATTTAATATAGCTCACAAAAAGATTTGGCCAGTCCTTTAAATATTACATGTGGAAATGTATTTTGACGTACCCAATGCCTCATTAATTATTTCTTTATCAGTTAAAAAAAACTTGATATGACATTTCTATCAACTGAACAAATAGTTTATTTACTTGCATGAACTCGTACACGACACTTTGCACAAGAAATCAGAAGACTTGTTCCATCTTCTTCGATGAAGGCATTTGATGGACAGTTTTCAGTGTTTTCTTCACTATATATAAAGCACATTTCTGGGATAAGTGGTTTAGTCTTCTCACTTTCAGCCATAAATGTTTTTTCAGAGTCTGTTTCCCCAACAGTATAACTGTCATCATTATGGTTGTCTGGCTGGGAAAGGAACAAAAACAAACAAACAAAATATATATATATTTTAAATTAAAACAAAGTTTTTATTAAAAGAAAGGAAAACTTTATTTAGGCGTCATTTTGATACTGGTGAAACTTTTCCCCTCATAGTTCTTGCACTATGTAACAGTTTTATAAGAAGGTTGATGCTTCTGAGGACCTAGATGCAATTCAACAGTTTCTGGACTATTCCAAAACAAAAAATAGTAGACTTAAAATTGGTGCTATTGCAACACTACTCTATGATATTGTATAATTGTTTCCCTAAGGGGTCTTTGGCAGAGTCCAGGGCAGCTAAGGGAGAAGATGCTAGACCTTAAAATCCCAGGCTGAGGGAACAGGAACTCCCTGGTAATGCTGACACATCTGGTGTTTTTCTGTGAAGTGGGAAGGACAATCAAACAAAGGAGCACTTTCTCATGATGGCTGCTTTAATTGACTGGGAATTTCAACTCCATTATGCCCTCCTTTGTCAAACGAATAAATAGGTAGGCTGGCAGACCATGTTTTACCATGAAGAGTTTCCCTCAGTGGAAATACACAGACATTTCCACAACTGGGAACGTGGGCACAGAAAGCCGCAAGGGTGTTGGGGTGAAGAACGAAATCCACACCAGCCCACTTTACAGCTTGCCTCCTGACTCCTGCAAGGGTCAAGAGAGTCTTCTCCCTAATCCTTACACAGAGGGAGCTTCTCCATTAAGGGGCTTTCCAATTTGCAATGAAGGAGGAACAGAACGTAGCAGTCCCTGAGACAGTGTCAGGGCACACAGCAGGAAATTACTGCAGAGTTACCATGAAATTTTATAGATTACACCAGTTTAGGATTTCTGAGTTTGGAGAGTTTAGGATTTCTAAATCCTAAACTTACTATTTTCTTGCCCAAAGTACTTTTCAATTTTCCATCAGGGGCACTCTGTTTTGCAGGTCTGTGGAGTGGATGAGATCCAGCTTCCTTGGAGGTCTTTGAAACCCGCTTGGACGCAGCCATGTGCCATGTGCTCTAGGTGACCCTGCGTGTGCAGGGGGGTTGGGCTAGATGACCTCTAAGGTCCCTTCCAACCTTACACATTCTGTGATTCTGTGACTCTATGATTCTAGGTGACTCTATTTTCTGACATCCTGAAGTTCTGCAGAACCAAACTCATTCACAAAAATATTTTGGATAGTCTTATTTTTAAGGGTCTTTGAATCTGCTACCATATGCACTTCAAATACTATCAAGTTCTGCCTGCAACTCTCCTGGAGATGGGAATGCTGTATCAATAAGTATTTTTCTGTATATGTACTAGTGTTAACTGGTAAAAGCACCACAGGTTACAAAGATTCATATGAAAAATTTGCTTCTGCGTAGCTTGTTATTTAGAATTCAGTGTATTTTTTTTTCATAATACCGTAATGATGACATAACACCAAAGAAAATGGTGTTTAGTGTGTTCATGTTAAAAAAGTGCTAGACTGGTGTGTAACAGCCCTTGAATGTTACTTTAAAGTAACTCGAAAGTCATTTTTTCAGGTTAAGTACTCTATTACACTGAAAGCATTGAATTTTACGAAACAAACAGCACTCTGTCAGCATTTTTAAGTTATATTCAATCTAAGATTTTCCCTGCCTTGTATTAAGCAGCACTGTGGGTTAGACTGTTTCTGTGACAATATTATGCTTGAGAAGGCCATAGTACTGTGAAAATAGTTATTTCTTCAACACTGCTGGAATGAGGAGTGGTATCAGGTCAAAGCAAAAGCATCTAAAGGAGAAGGACCTATAAGGAAGTTTCTGAAAACATGAATCTGTGTGGATTCACCAGCTTCAGAACTGCCTATGGTCTGCAACGCTATGCGTACACACCTTAACAGCAATCCTGCACAGACCCTAGAAGGTAAATAACACTGACAATTAATGCTAAACACAGGTGAATGGAGTGCAAGTTCTAATTTCAGCCATATCGGGTTCATTTACTCTTCATATAAATCAAATACGTAAGTTTCTCTGATTCTCATTTACCATTTTACCGGGAGTTAAGTAGCTGGGAAGCTATTTCACATTTCACTGAAAAATGAAACTGCAAGGATCTCGCTTACCTTGTAGTATGGCATGAGCAGTGTGCAGATAGCACAGTGCGGCTCCTTCCTGGCACAGGCTGCATTATATTCTTTTTCAGCCTTGAAATTATGTGCTCTCTTCTGCCAAAGGTGTATAAGAGGCCTGGCCCATGTCTCTGTCTCCTGTACTTCTTCTTCAATTAAGGTAGTCTCAGGCAGTTCTTAAATAAAATAAATTGGTTACAATGACAAATGATACTGATGCTGTCATGAGTGCTAACAATGAACTCCAAACAATGCTGAAAGAAATAAATCTATGCATAAACACTCTTGGAGAAAACTAAGAGAATTATGCATTATGACAAACAAGCACAAAGTAAAGAGTTTTGACATCTGTATCACACATTTTCACATACAGTAAAATATTTCAGTAGCTCTATTGCTTAGAATTTATGCTCCTAGACTCATCAAAATTAATGAACTTCTCCATTCCTCACTTCCTCAGCCTCTACATTCTGTCAGACTCTAAATTCCTTATCGATGAAATATGCTGCATTAGTCAAAGAGCTTCATGAACGGCACCTTTCAAGCTTTTATGTAACCTCTGACAAGAAAAAGTGACAAACGTTACAGTCATTGAATAATGGGGAACAACCTGATCTAGGTCACAGCTGGACTTTCAGGAATGGTAAATGCCAGACCCCATTACAGGAAGAATGATTTATTACCAATGGTCGGTTATAGCATTTCACTTATTACCAGTGTTTCTGTGCAGTACTTCATTAAAACGACATTATGAAATAGGAAGCATCTAGTATGATGGCTACAGAATAAAGCAGGAGGGCAGCTCAAAGAAAATGTATTCAAAGGAGAAATTTAAAAAACCAGTCATTTTCTCTTGGAAAAAAAAAAAAAAGAGAATCCTGGAAAAAGATGAGTGGGTAAAAACTCTGGCCACGTGAAACTAGTTTCCTTTTCAGTCAGCAGCAGAATTTTAGCCCGATCATGTGTTTGATTTGGCTGGGAACACCAAGGCAGCTTGATGGGCAGTTTCATTACTTGAGCATCTACAAACTACACCAGCTTTGAGGAAGGAAATGACTTTTCATTCTGAAAACTCGAGTAAATTGTTAAGTCTTTTTTCCTGAACTGTGTTCTTACACCTGGTTCTGACTAGTGACAAGGTCTGTGGTTCTGTTCATTGAAACGGACTGTGCCTAATAAACATTTTGTGATCAATGAGAAGGTATGTAGGTGTCAATCAACGTTAAAGAAAATGATGAGAATGTGAAAAGGAAATGAATTGGTATATTGAACAGAGCTTAGAATAGAACTTTCAGAAAAGAAAAAGTGGCATGTGGTCTGTTTCTAATGATGTACTTAGAAAAAAATGTTCATTTCAGAAAAGAATTCTGACAGCAGAGGAGTGTTTAATGAAGTACAATAAGCTGAATCATCACATTTCTTCAGCCCATGACTGCCTACATCTACGTTACATAAACAGAAAGGCTTTATGGATCTCCTCCCTATGATAAAATAGCATTAATTGCCACAAAAACATCTCCAAGGCAATTTAAGGTCTAATTTTTCATCTTTTATCGTTTTCAGAAATATTGTTTCATCTGCTTTCAATCAACATCTTCTCACACATACTTCAAATCCACAAAGGTCAACAGAAACTAATATTAAAAAAATGAAAGTTACAGAATGCCTGACTCCAATTACAGAATATGACAATTGCCTTTGCCAATTTTCTCAAGGTGAAAAACACAATCTTTTATGTAAATTATTCTACTTAAAATAAATTAGTCTACCTAGTTCTACCTTGCTTTGCTTTATTTCAAATGTCCAGCAATATCATTTACAGGAAAAATGTGCAGTCAGCAACTCAGCTGTTACAGGCAGAGCAGATTCCCTCGTTTCCATCGTCAGATAAATTACATAAGTAGTTACCCAAAGCAGTTATGTAAGAAAATAAAAAGCAGTACTCAAAATTACCTTTTCATTTTTATCAAGCTACCATATTTGATGCTCTATCTTTAGCAACTCCTTTCAACACTTATGGCATAGCTGAAAGGTCATTGTTGATTTAGCCTGGAATAAAATTAACTTGATTCGCACTGGTACGTGTGGGTTCAGCACAGGCATTCATATGCCACATCCACGTTCAGAGTTTTCCGAGGAGGTATTTCTGTGAGGACCACAGCGGCACTCTGCACCTCCTCCTGCTCCTGAGAAAAGTTATAAACGGCACAAAGCAACTGCAAATTCCAGCTTCCATCCACTCCCATCCACAAATTCACCTTAACTGACAATTCCACAAACCAGGATAAAGAAAAACTCCTGGCATCCATGTTCACTGAAAAAATTAGAAGTTCAGTTGTCATAAGCAAACAGAGTTTCCTTTCAACTGAAGAACAGTGAAGAGTCCTCAAGACTGGCAAAAACCATGGTTAAAGTTCTGGCTCCTACAGTGGAAGATGCTCATATTTTCCCTTCCAAATGACACATCTGCCTTCTGAGACCAGGGTGCAGTGTTTCATGAAGCACTATGAACACGGCTTCTCTAATAATCTTACATATTTTTGTTTTCCTGAAAGAGAATTCTGCTCAAGTTTGGGAAAAACAAATTTTCATTAACAGTCTCTTAGATCCTTATGCTTCTGCCCACCAACAACACTCCCCAATACATGTCGTTATTTAACCAAATCCTCCTTGCAATGAACACTCAGCCCCAAAAAGAGCTACTAATTGCTCAAAAAAGACACAAAAAGATCAACCCAACAGATTGTGACCTGCCAATGCATTAATCTGAGGAATAGCATCTATCCATAGAAAGTAGTTTCTTCAGGAGGTGCTTGAGCCACACCTAAGGAAGCTACCTGGCACCTAAGGGAGCTATCTGACTTCCATGCCCCCCTCACCTGTCTCAATCCATCGGCAGTTCCGCACAGCTCACTGGCAGTGAGGTACTCAAATTCAGGAGGTACCTATCAGAACTCAAATAGGTACCTATCAGAACTCCCTATACCATTTTTTTCCACACACACAAAAAATTTAAGAATACACTATTCATCTTGTCTTATTTAATTTCGGTTATTTTTGGCAAGGTAATGGCAAATCAATTTGCCTACAATACCGTATATATCTGTAAGTGGCAATAAGAAAATACAAGCAAAATACAGTACGTGCTAAGACATGACAGGGAAACTCAGTGAACATTTGCAGCCCTGTTAACAGAACCTTTTGAAAACTTCCAAAATGATATGCATTGGGCATATGTACTTAGGAAAAATACTCAAAATATGATCTTCAAAGTTTGCAGTAACCTATTCTCATTATTTAATCTCCATTTGAATTATACTATCCTATTTCAAAAAAAATGCCTTCATAATAACAAATATAGTATTAAAAATAGAGGCCACTACTTTATTTAAAAAAAAATTCAAAAATGATTAAGCATACATTGAAGTATACTACAATTTCACACCAGCCACTAATTTAACTGTGATAAATTAGCTTCACATTATCCTTGTGTGATGAATAAAAATGGTATTGATCTCATAAAATTTGTTCATTAGCAAAAAATAGGAAGTTAACATTTGAGTTTCAAGACTTCCACAAGAAGTGGAAAAAAAAAAGAAATTATGAAACAACTTAACACAAATCTCAAGATGAGCAAATTTTCTGCAGGATCCAATAAAGCAATCTTGGGAGTCCTGTAATGTGGAGGAAGAAAGGCCAGCGAGCAGAGATTCAACAGTACTAAAAGCCCCACCAGACTCTTGAATTTATTCTAGATGATGTGGAACATTTTCAACATAAATCAGTGTGCTGTCCCTGCAACTTACACCATTTACAATCTTACGCACACCAAGACAGAACTGATACAGTGACCTGCACCCAAAATTCTGCCCACAACTGTAAATACAACCTGAGCTCTGCTGAAGTGCTTGGCAATACTATTTAAATTAGACGGAAATTTCAGATCTAACATAAATTTTTC
>JAUBOD010000151.1:5412356-5422594 GCA_032353885.1 Nothura maculosa
GCGGCATCCAGGCGGGTTTGGAAGATCTGCAGAGAAGGAGACTCCACAACCTCCCTGGGCAGCCTGTGCCAGGGCTCAGGCACCCTCACAGGAAAGAAGTTCCTCCTCACATGGAGATAGAACTGCCTGTGCTTCAATTTACACTCTAAAACTAGAAACTTATCTGATGAAACTCTTGTCCAATCCACTTCCTTTCTCTATAGCATTCTCCTTTTCCACACTCTTATTTTACAAAGCAAAATCACTTTCAACTTCTGAAACCAACTAAAAGCATTAAAAAATGTGTACAAAGAACACTTCTCCTCCTACTTTATACTGTTTATCAGAGCATTTAGGGAAATGCAAAGTTTTTGTCAATTTGAATCCAGAAGCAGTTGCTAATGTTGCATGCCAAAACACTGCTCAAAAGAAATGTCTGGGACCAATCAATGTGTATCCAAAGTCACTATACTTGCAACTTCTGCTGAATTTGCTTTTTTTTATTGCCTAAGTGAGCAGAAATACAACTGCATTAAATAATAATATAATACAAAATAATGATATTACCACAAGCTAACATACCAGCATTGAACATAAATAAGGTCCATTATGTAAAAGTACTACTATTTTGACTGTGACATGCAGCTCACGGTGTATGGCTGCATTATTTTTCTCTGCAAGCCAGAGTTGTTTTTTCTGTGTTCGATTCCCCTGTTCCCATTATTCTCCATTACTGTTACTTGATATAGTGATTTCTATTCAGACAAACACATTTTAAGTCCAAATATATTTTAAGTAGGACTCTTGAGATGCCAGGAAGCTGACAAACTCCTGGATAGGCCTGCAAAAAGGGAACACAATCCTTGAGGCTGCCAAGCCTTTGTCATCACATCAGCATCATCATCTGGCCAGCCCATCGTATCGCAGACAGCCCACACTAAACCAGGAAATTCACCCTATGTATTAGCCAAAACCAACGTTAAAACATATCAACCACTAAAAACAATATAATAGCTACTTAAAAAGGAACAATTTCACTCCAGCACATCACGTATTTAAATCTGCAACCACTTTAGTAGATGAATCTTAATATTATCCATTTTGTGTAAATTACCATAACTCTTTCTGAAATATGCTCTGTGTAGCCCCTCAAGTTATCCAACATATTCATATGAGATAAGGATCACAGACCGAAGCTGTCCCTAATTTTCAGAAAGATGCTTAACAGCTAATTGATATATTGCATCCGTAAAACCTAAAGAGAGATTACTGCCTTTTTACAATAGAGAAAGACGAAGTGAGCATAGGTTTCAAAAAAGATTGGAGATGTTTGGCCAAGGGGCTAGTTATAGTTGGCCTAAATTGGTGCCAAGTAATAGGAAAAAGAAAAGGAAAAGAATCAGTTTATAGGACAGTCATCTCTCCCTGTCAGGGACGCCTACTTCAGCAGCCCTAAGAAACAACCACTCCTGACCAGAGGCAACAACTGAGACAGAACAAATTCATAAAGCTCGAGCAGGCTCCGCAGCGCTCGCAGCACCAGGCGAGGGCTCCGAGCAGCCATGCGCAGGTCGACATGGAGCGCAGGCCCACACGGAGCACAGGCCCACATAGAGGGCAGGCCCACATAGAGCGCAGGCCCACACAGAGCACAGGCCCACATAGAGCGCAGGCCCACACGGAGCACAGGCCCACAAGGAGCACAGGCCCACACGGAGCACAGGCCCACACGGAGCACAGGCCCACACGGAGCACACAGCAGTGCCCACAGAAAACCCACAGACACAGAGCAGCCTTAGCTGCCTCCCCCTCACATAGGGCACTCAATGGTGAGCAGGGCGGCGTAGGAGCCATCCCTGAGAGAGCCTGGAGAACAGCCCCTGATGGAGCTGCGGATCACAGCACCACGCGGCTAACGCAACACGAACAAGGCCCACGTTTTGTTTCCATTTGATGGATAGTTTGATGCACAGTTCAATAAGCTTCACAAGGTACATTTGATAGAATAAAGTAGCTTTATTCATCAACTTCAGCTGGCCCTATATGTGACTGCTGGTAAAGCTGATTTACTTTTTCTATTTCCTTCAGAACAGCAAATCCCTTTTCTGAGTAAACTGTCTACTTTCTGCAGTCTGTCTACAAATGGTAGCTCTCTAGAGTTAAAGCACTCAGTTAATATCCAAAATAAAGACAGCCTGAGAAGCTCTGAGTATTATTTCAACTTTGTCAATCACTGTGGTATCCAGATACAGAGCAGTGAGTTTTATGATTACAGAATTATTCATTTACTTATTTCCTGTGCAGAGCACTCTGTACATTGCTGTGGTTTATCATCATTATTATCTGACAAGCATCTGTTTCTTCTTTAAAATTCTACTTCCCTTCAATACTGAGAGTACCTGAAGGTGCCGTATAATATATGATATTATTCATACCCATGCTCTACAGTGAAGATACGGTCTGGTTTGTTCAAATATACTGATTAACATTAGGCTTCTTATTCGGGTAATTAAAAAATTACCTAGCATTTAAAAAATAGAATTAGGTGGTCACTACTCAGCATTAATCAGACCCAGTCTTAAGCAGGCCTTTTATCTTATTTACAGTTGTTATTTTTCCACATGATAGCAAGCAGAAAACTGCTCTATTAAAATTCCTCAAGAATTGCACAGGTGAGGAAACAGAGAGAAGTCCTTCAGATGCTTTTAAAACAGGCAAAGGTTATTTTGGTTAGGTCTAAAAACAGGCCATGTGTTTCCAGCTGTCTTTAACATCGGCTGGAAATGCGGCCTTAGTTTCAGTATCTTGTACACCACTCATCAAACACATTTGGCACCATGTCCAGAGGTATGTATGACAAATGACAAATGCAGATGGGACATGCACAAAATGACTGTTTCAAAATAACTAATTGTGCAATTGTTTTACTGAATTTACAGGCAAACAGAAGTCCATTCAGTTCATCTGAACCTAAAAACAAACAAATAAAATCCTTGGTAAACTTCTGATATTGTTCAAAAAACAGTATCCATTTTCAGGAACAAGAACTAGAGTATCGTAACAGAATGTCTTCCCAAATGTCTAAAGGCTATGAAAAAAAAAGACAAAAAAGAAAAAAAAAATTAAACCAGGACTTATACTTAAGATCTCTATCTAAAGGGGTTTTATGGCATTTTTAGCTATGTTTAACTATATCAAAACTGAACGAAGCAGATTTGCTTAGTGAATAAACACAGAAGTTTGTATGCCTTATTCTTGTTTGGGGCTTCTTGCAAAGGCAGATGAAATGGTTTTAGAAGAATTTGAGTAATATCAGAGAAGAAGTGGATTCGGAGACCCCACCAAAAGCTTTCCAGTACAGCTTTGCAACCTTGTTTACATTTTCCACATACAAAGAACTTATTTCATCCCTATTATTTTTGCAAATGCAAAATCTTATAGACAAAAACATAATCAAAGAGACATTACAGACCTTCGTCACTTGTTGCTTGCTGTTTAACCAGTGTCATTGGAGATCTAGCTGGGGGCTTACTTAGTGGATGACGCCAACTCTTAGATGCTTGCTTTCTTTCCATTTCTGCTGACTAAAAAGGAAAAAAATCAGAACAAATTCAGTTTTTTTTTCAGACTACAAAATTATATTACCCTGCTACGCTGCTCTAGCTAATGCATGAAGATTCACTTATTGTAACAATTGCAGTACCGCATAACAGTTTGCTCTTTTCAGTCTCAACTAAGCTGAGCAAAGAAGGTCTAAAAGACTTTTAAGAAATACCTTCAAGTGAAAATGTGGCTGAGACCAAGGACAGCTGGCACAAAAAGCTATGTCAAATGATGTAATGGAATGAAAACAGATTTTGTTTCTGTAAAACCTAATGCAGAGATTCTGAGCTTTGCTCCATCCACTTGTTAACTTGAGAACAGTATCAGACCAAAAACAAATTACCAAGTTCTTCCTAACTGTTATACTTCTAAAGACTGGGCCAAAATGTCCATTTTTGAAACACTGTTATGAAATATGATACACAGCCGTAATTTCCTGTTAATAGCAGTTATTAAGGCTGCTAGCATTTACCATACTGGCAGGCAGAGAAAATGGGAGAAGTTCAACTCTACAGCATGATGGTTCAAAGTCACAGGTACAAGGTCAGATAACTGGATAGCCAAAATTAGCATGAAAATACATCAACAAGTAAGCAGTAAAAACATGCTCTTTTTTTAGAACATACTACTACTTGAACACCTCAGTACACATTCCAACTAGCATCTGATTAAAGTCAGCTGTTTTCTTAAGTGCTTTAGTATGGACTAATCTCATTAGAAATATGTTCATTCACATTTCCTTAAAACATGAATATATTAACATAATAATGTAACATGCTTCACATACACTGTATGTTTCCGTGCCATCATCTTCATCCTTTCTTATAACAGGTGTTTCTCTGATTTCCAAGGCACTTTCTCTGTTTTCCAGGTCACTGACATCATCCTCCGTAGAGATGCTTTCCACTTTATCTGGGTTTTCTGCTTCAGGACTATGTCCTGGTGGCGTAGGGAATGGTAAGACTGACATTGACTGATTCTGAGATTTCAAACCCTCTTCGTTTCTGCAAGTATGAGGAGTGGGCAGGGTCGACACACAATCTTCAAGTTTAGGTGGATGCTCACTGGAATCTCTCTTGTCCTCATCTTCGGTATTTTTCTCTGCTGCTGGAACAGAAGTGGAGAATGATTCTGCACTGATACTTCCTATACATCAAGAATATTTTTGTTAATAAATATTAATTTACACTACTTTTTATTTATATGTTTACATATTAAATGAGCACTTTGACTAATTAGAGAAGAAAGCAATTTAAAAGGTTACTATACTGAACTTTATGCTTTGCATTTATACCTACTATTTCTGTTAGGAAAACTGTAAATAAATAGAGCCTAATGGTTTATAATTAGGAAAATATATTAAAAATCACTCTCAAGAACATTGAAAACAATAGTTCTTACCTAAAACTAAAAAGCAATTAGTGTATTTTTATACCTCGAAGATAGTGATGGATGAATTTGTATGTATTTTACATTATCGGAATTCTTTATCTTCTCGTGTTTCCATAGAATAGAGACAGGACTGGGTTGGAAGAGTCACTCAAAAAGAAAGATATTCTCAAGGAATTCTATTCTACATACGAAAGCATTTTAAATAAGCCCCATACAAAATCTTAAAAGATTCTTTCTATTCTTTTTCCTTTATTGTGGTTACTTTAATTAGCTTTTCTGAAAATTCCATTTCTCATTACAGAAGCTGCATAAAGACTGTCCCAAACTGAAAGAGAATTCCTAATTATGAGCAATAGTGTGATAACTGAATACCAAGGGCATATTAGACTTAAGCTCCAATGTGAGCAATGGAATTTCCATGCTCACATCCAGCAGCAACCTCTCCATATAAAGGTCCTCTCTCTGGATGCAAAGATCTAGAGACAGGGTCCATTGGTGGCACAAACCTAAGAGAGAGCCCTCCACCATTCTCGGCACCTCTTGTCTTCACAATTGAGCACAGCACAGCAACTACACAATAGTTCCCAAATGTTCATTAACTCCCCAAATTTCTGTTAAAGCTGAGAAAGGTAAGGGCAAAAAAGCCTTTTTCAGGCTGAAATGGCTTTGATTCAAAAAACAGACTAATCTGTAACCAGCAAGTTCTAAGCATCTATAGTGAAGTATTTCTCCTTTTGTTGTCTTTAATGCTACTCAGTGCCACTGTTTATCATCTCTGATATAATCATTAATATTTTCAATTGACAAAACATACACACAAACATATTTTCACTGTCAGCATGAAACCTACAGGACTTCATACAAACTTAAAGATTAGATAGCATTTTGCCTTTCTAAATAGGAGGAATATGAACTATATGTCTGAGCTAAGTGAAAAACTAATTTAAAAACAAGGGATAAACTCCAGAACAGATCAAGCATATTGGTCTAAAACAGACATGGGAATAACATTCTTAGATTTCCCAGGTCCTATGTAACTTGCATTATCAGACAATACAAGGTAAATGGAAGCAAGAGAACTCTGCGTTTTTAAAAGCAGGCATTTTTGAGCATAATGGATTGCTTCTAGTATGCAGTTTCTGTAACGTAAAAATATGCAGCATATTCAAGAATATATGTCCTACACTGTTTGTTGCAGTTCTTCAAATTCTGCACAACAAACTACTGAAGACTGTAATAAGGACTGACGTTTTATCCTTTTAAAAAACACCTGAATAAAGCATTTTGGTGATGCCCTCAACTCAAAATAATAATTTTGTCGTTCTCTTATCCCTACAGTATATCAATCTTCTCTACATAACCTTATAAATTATTTTTAGTATGCTACATAAAATACAGTCTTTAATATAGAGTGATTTCTGGTATTAGAATATCAAGTCAAGACTAATATGTGAAACATAATCAGTCCTTATCTCACCTAAGACCTTGACATTATCCAATGACTGTTGATCCAGCTGCATTCCATTACTGTTTTCTTCTTCCCCAGAAGGCTCCTCAGTATTTACCACTCTCACTTTTTCTCCTGTTTTTTCATTGACCTTGAAGTCATCAGTTGATGCTTCTGTCGCTGTGATTTCTGCACCAGCTACCATACCAGATATTCTCTCATCCTCTGGAGTTTTAAGCTTTTTAGATCGAGATCTGGTGTTCTGGAAGCTGTTAAAAAAGATACTGCTGTCAGTGTAGAACGTCTGTCTTGGACAAGATAAAACATTTACCAATATATATGTGCCTTTCACCTGCTAAAAGTGGTAAAAAATGACAAATGTTCATCTTTTTGTGCTGAGATAGTGTTTACAATTTATTAAGTGATAGATTAAAAATTGATTGGATTTAACCTTTTAATCTTTTATTGCCATTCCATGACAGACATTATCAAAGTGTATAAGTAAAATAACCTTAAATAACTATTGCATAAAGAACAATCAAAAGAGACAAACCCTAAAAAGAAGCAATGGAGACAAAACATTCTCAGTTGCACTAAAATCAGATGCTAATTCAAAACCTCAAAGCTAATAAAACACTAGTCTGAAAATCCTTGTAAAATCAAGTCTGGTTTGATATTTTTGAGGGTTTTATATGCATTGTAACATTAAGGACAATAATATGAATGGAAGAAAATTCTGTATTTCAAAACACTTTAAACTGCTGTTATATTAAGCAATGCATCTAGTAAATCTGTTTAAAATAGTTTAAAAATAAAGTTGAAATAAAGTCAAAGTTTTGCTACCTTTTCAGAAGTTGGAGAGCAATGCCAAGACAAGACAGTTGGTAGCATTTGAACAAAAAGTGTACAATAACTTATGTGCTCAGAATAAAAATAACAGGAGATTGGAGTCTGTTTTCTATTTTCTAATTCTAACTCATTCTAATTCAACAAGCTGGCATGGTGGGAGGAAATGACTGTACCTGCGTCCTCATCGTATGCCAGGTCCCCAGAGAGACACACTAATAATAAAAGGCCACCAATGGCAGGAAAACCTGGATTTTTATTGTAGCCTTTAGACGCCTCCAGAGAAATGTTTTGTTACCTGTTCCACTTCATTCCTTGTCCACTAATGTATATCTTTCAACATCTTCACTATAAAATTGTAAATTTCTAGAAAATTTGCTGATGTAGGAACAATGCCCAACAATTTGTATTGTAACATAGCTGCCAATATTATTTCTGTTTATATGAAGTCATTATCCATTACATTATGGCAAAATTTCTCAACTATACATATCAGACTTAAGCTCTCTCTGACCCTATACTTATAAAGTCTCCAATAGTTGATATATCTGGCTTTGCTCTGTTGGAGCTCTGTGCTGTTTCCATAATCAAAATGATGACATTTTCAAGCAACGTATTATACATGTAATACATGTAATTATCCCTTTGCTTCATGCATTGTTGCTACAACTGAATAAAATCCAAACTAGGAATTGAATAGAAGAATGTGTTTAATAGTTAAGTGCATAAAATCAGCTGTATTCCTGTGATAAAACTTCTAATATAACTATTATGAAGTCTTTGCTTTTAATTATAACTATCGACCTCAATTGGTAATAGTTATGTTAAATGAAACATTGCTGCTCTAACTGTAAACCCAGCCAATTATGTTATACAGTATACAGCAAAACTTACTGCAAGGCAAAATTACATTCAAAAAATAACAGTAGAACAACTATTTAGGTTGTTCTGTTTAGGTTAGCATTCTGTTAGGTTGTAACTGTTTAGGTTAGCATTACACATGTATAGAATTTTTAAGTGAGTAAATCACAAAATACTTTCTGGGGATTTGATTTTTAAAATGCAGATGTTTTGACAAACTTTAAAAGAGGTTCTTAGAGGGAGTTTAGGAACTGATGGAGATCTAACAAGTTGGGAAGCAACATGTTTCAAGCATAGTTTAAGACAGTACAGTATGGAAAAACCCTCTTTGTGGAAGTCCTCTTTGAGGAGCTAATGAATGGCCCTTGTTGAGTCAAGCTTTCATGATTTAACAGCAGCATTTTTCCCCTTCAATGCATTTATGTTATAGGAAATGCAACAAAGTATAAAATTTGTAACAGATAAAATCTCACAATCACTAAAAGCTTCAAGAACATTTTTAAAGTGGCATCCATTCCCAGTAGTATTTTTCTTCTTGAAAATTCACTTCCTCTCTTCTCTCTGTCTTGAAAAAGACCCTTTGCCAAGGAGATTTCACAACATCTGGTAGGATTTATTCAGAAGCAGCAATGACCAGTTACAGGACAGTAACTCCCCTTCATTACCAGTTACCACTTTGCTACTATTAGAGCAGTACTGCCAATATCACCCTGAGCGCCTGCTGTTTCATTCTAGGGAACAATCTGCATGTTAAATTGTCTGCCTATAAATTATAAAAAGAGTAGAAGTACAGCTTAAAAAAAAAAAAACTTAATTTTTATTAGTCACCTAATTCCAGAAAGGATACAGACCTATTTCAAGGAAGATAACTTTGACCTCTCCAAGGACCTACGTAGAGAAATCCCTAGGCCAGGGTCCTAGAAGGAATGGGAGTCTAGGAGTGCTGGCTAATATTCAGGTACTGCTTTATCCAAGCTCAGGATCGGTGCATTCTGACAAGAAAGACCTCAAGCAGAAGATCTGCATGGATAGACAAGGAGAAAAAGAGAGCATGCACAATGTGCAAGAAGGGTCAGATCACAGACCACATGGGAATAATATAGGCACACTGTCAGAGAAGTCAATGAGGAAAGCCAAGGCCCATCTGAAATTAGAGTTAGCAAGAGACGTTAGGGAGAACAGGGAGGGGTTCCACAAACACATCAGCAGCAAAAGAAAGATTAGAGAAAACGTGGCCCGCTGCTGAACAGGGATGGTGCCTTGGTGACAGAGGATGCAGAGAAGGGAGAGATACTAAACGCCTTCTTTGCTTCTGTGTTTACTGCTGAGGCTTCTACCCATCAACTACAGAGCCCAGAGACAAGAGAGAAAACTGAGTGCAAGGAAGACTTTCCTCTGGTTGAGGACGACTGGGTTAGGGAATGTTTAGGCAAACTGGACACCTCTAAATCTATGGATCTAGATGGGATGCACCCAAAAGTGTTGAGGGACCTGGCAGGGATTATAACTCAGTCACTCTCCACCATCTTCAAGAGGTCATGGAGTGAAGGGGAGGTGTGGGAAGATTGGTAGAAACCAACATCACTCCAGTCCTCCAAAAGAGCAGAGCCAGGAGGGAGGCGCTGGGAAGCCACAGGCTAGTCAGACTCACCTCTGTCCCTGGAAAGCGGATGGAACAGCTCATCACAGACAACATCTCTAGGCATGTGAAGGAAAAGAAGGTAACTAGGAGTAGTCAGCATGGATTCATCAAGGGGAATTCATGTCTGACAAACCTGAGAGCCTTCTATGATGGGATGACTAGCTGGCTGGATGATGGGAGATCCATGGATGTGTCTGCCTTGACTTCAGCAAGGTTTTTTGACACTATCTCCCATAATATCCTCATGGGGAAGCTCTGAAGTGTAGACTGGGTGGGAAGACAGTGAGGTGAATTGAGGGCTGGCTGGATGGCAGAGCCAGAGGGTTGTTATAAATGGGACCGAGTCCAGTTGGAGGCCTGTGGTGTCCCACAGGGGTCAGTGCTGGGCCCAGTGCTGTTTAATTTGTTCATCAACGACCTGGACAAGGGCACGGAGTGCACCCTGAGCAAGTTTGCGGATGACACCAA
>JAUBOD010000151.1:5423410-5444880 GCA_032353885.1 Nothura maculosa
TCTGGAGATCTTCCCAACCCGCCTGGATGCCGCCCTGTGCCCCGTGCTCTGCGTGTCCCTGCTGGAGCAGGGGGTTGAACCTAGATGATCTCTAGAGGTCCTTTCCAACCTCAACCACTCTGTGGTTCTGTGAAACAGGCAGCAAACCATGCTGAATACAGCCAAGTGAATAGGACAGGAAAAAATAGCTAACAATACCTATTATAAAATAATATGAAGATAATAGAATTTATTTAATAAATAAATTGTCCACTGTACCCTACAATAAGTAGATACAAAAAATAAGTGCTTCTACCTAGAGCCTAGCATTAAGCTACATGCTTAATAGATACTGATACGTGCAACCAGGAGAGGTCCCAGTAAGCATGAGCAAAAGAGAAAAGTGTTAATATTCAGCAAATACTTACACAAGTAAAAAAATATGAAACTATATTCTGTTAAAGAATAATATCTCAAAGCTTTGAAAGCTTCAGAAACAGCTTCGCTCTTTTTTGCCTAATTTTGTTAGGATGTCACTCTCAACAACTCTGATTAAGATTTTCTTCACATCAAATTTAAATTTTGATCTGTAACTGACCTGTGGTATACAAAGAGCTTTTGGCAGCTGCAGTGTGAGCGTCTGCCAAGTAGTCAGTAATACCTTCTTGGAGCTAGAAGATAACGAGGGCAAAAACTATGGCTAGAGACTCCACAGAACTGCCACAACCTCATGCCATGTTTTTCAAATTTTAGAATAACCTTTAGTACAACTTGCAGGGGAATTCTTTTGTCTTTGTTTACAGATATCACTAGAAACAAAGACAACTATCCACACTTTGAAAATTCAAATAAAATATACCTTTACAATAGTAAGATCCTTACTATCACACTGGAATGCATTTTCATACTTAGCAGATCAACTTCAGCTATGCATATGTAGCTTTTAAGGTGAGTAATTTTTTCAGTCAAGTCTGAAAATGGACTTGCTTGTCCCAGTGTTCTTATGTTAAGTAAGAAAATAGTAAAATAAACTTTAGATAAAGTAAATGAATTCAAATGGAACATCAGAGAAAGAAGCATAAAAATGAAAAGGAAATTGATATTATATTTTAGACAACAAAATGACAAGAAAGCATAAATACCATTTGGGCTCCTCCTTCACTTTCTTTTTTCGCTGCTGCCAAGCCTTTACTTCAGGTGTTGATTCAGGAGTTGGTTTTGTATGATCAATGGTGTATAAATCCTTCCCTTGCTTCCACAGCTGGTATCTGTCTGGTTGGAACTTCCTCACAAAGATGTCCATAGATATTGTCACCATGTCCCTTCTGCAGGTACACTGCAAGAGAAAGCAGATATTAGTAAGTGGCAAATTATAGAGCAGGCTACAGTCTGAAATTAAAAGTAAAAACAAAGATCCTACATGTGAAAATCTGCTCTGTCTTTAATCCAAATTATCCTCATTTCTTCTCCTATTTGCTGATTCTAGCAGTAAGACAGTTCAAGAGAAGATATTTTCTGACCAAATATGACATTCCAGAATTTTGCATTTTTGGACACATCATTACTCAACTCTCACAGGTTAAGAGCATTAAAAAACAAACAAAAAGCTCTAAAGCTCTACACCATTTCTTTTAACTACATTATCTGTCCTTGAATATTTGAAGGACAAAATTATGTTGAAGTGATATGACAGAATCACAGAATGTTTGGGGTTAGAAGGGATCTCTAGAGATCCTCTAGTCCAACTCCCCGCTCCAGCAGGGACACCCAGAGCATGAAGCACAAGGTCGCATCCAGGTAGGTTTGGAATGTTCTCTCTTCAAACAAGACCTATATACATATGTACATACACACACACACACAAAATTAAATTTTACATTATTTTGAATAATGTCTCTCATTCAGAGCATCATTGATCAGTAACAAGGAAAAACAGCAGAAAAGCTATGGAGACACTTCAAGATAGTAGGAAGTAATGCAGATTTTCCATCATCTTAACTTTCATTTTTAAGAACAGAATTTGTAACCTGAGGATAAGTGACATTGAATTATCTCCTCATTTACATGCAAAATCTTCTCAAGTTCAAGCCATACTGCTACACACTGATGACAAATGGTTACATAAGTAACAATCCTTATGATAACTGTCTTTGCAGTTAGACATTCCAACTTCAAGGATCCTGGAGAAGAATCACTCTTTAAACCAGCATAGATATATCAAAGGAAGAAGTCCAGAAATGAAAATACATTCTATAGATACACTGATGGAATAATACAAAAAGATTCATAATAAACTATAAACTATATCTCAATAAGGCACAGAATTTCATTCTTGTAATTTCAACTGGCTTAGTAAGAGTGATCAGGTGCTAGTAATATTACTGAAGTTACAATATTATAACAAACACATATACTTCTGAGTGAAAGGTAAAGGAGAAATAACACACTCAACATCTTGGCTTGCTTAAAAATACAGAAAACTTAAATTTCTTGTACAGGCTGGGAATATTTCAAAGTAAAGGTTGGAAATATTTGAAGGTATCTTATTACACAATTAAAGTAGATACATGCTGAAAACCACTTTGCTCATTTTCCCTAAAACATGCCAATAAAAAATATGCTGTTTTAATTAATGGTGAGGCGTAGTATTCTTCATGGTGATGATGTTTTTTCACATTTTTTTCTTCATTTCCCAGTTGACTGACCTACAGCTGACAGTTACAGGTCTTCCTGCTTTAAGAAAAAGATTACTGGAAGTCTCACATTTTGAGGCAAAACAGTGTCACTCTGTTGAAGAGGCCTTTGGGGAGATATGCGGTTGTCAGACAGCACAATCAAATGCTGAGTAAAATCAGAAAATTAAAAGCGAGTTTTTAACAAAATGACAGAATGATAACCCACACCAAGAAATACACAAATAGTCTGTCCCAGATCTACCACTGTTCACAGCGTTAGAGCATCCCCACCAGCCACCAGCCCTCTCATGGGCAGACTGGCTGGAAAATTATGAAATGAATGAGCCTAGAACATACTGGTGGAACCTGCAATATATTGAAAAAGGTGAGTGAGTGCTAGGTGTAACGGCCCACATAACACAAGCCTGGCTAGGGATGAGCTACTGTTCACCAGGAACATACAATCTTTGCATACAAAAAAAATCGTTAAAAAACAACCAAAGTTGTTGACAATCAAAATTCTTATGGCAATAAAACTACATCACAATTTTCTGATTATTATCATCACCATCATCATCATTATTTTCATTTTTTTTTTCCTACTATAAGGATACAGCTTATGTGGAAGTAATTGAAATAACATTTATTAGTAGCTGCAAGGCCTGTATCATAATGAATTGGAAAAAAAAAAGTTGCATTTACTTTAATTAATTGGTGTAACAAAGTGTGAGATAAATTTGTAACAATAGAAAATTGCCTAGGAGATATATCCTTGTGCAAAAGAATTTTTCAGATATATCCTATTTGTGAAGAAACAACACACATTTTGTATTAATTTGGTTCTCAAAAAATAGAAAGAAAAACACCAAGTTTACAGAACTATGCATTTTAGATAAGTTCTTACGCAACTCTTAAAATAATGAGTTTTTCACTCACTATTTCATTTCCACTTTTTGACCTGAAATATTTTTACAGCATTGCTGGCATCTATGTAACTATTTAAGAGCTGTCCTTGAATAATATTTTATAAATTAAGAATCTACCATTAATATTAAACTCTTTCACCAGAAAGTATCACTAGATTTTTAAATGAATATAAAAAAATTATAACTCTGTACTCAGAGGAAATATGTTTGTTAGGGAACTTTTTTCTTCACAGTGCCTCTCCTTTATGTAAATATTCCAGAATTAAAAACCCACAGACACTTAAATCATGAGGCATACTGTAGGTAAAAATCTTTTATTTATAAACTTATGGGACAGCACATGAAAGATCAGCAGTCAAGAAATCTTGAGAAATTCTCTTTTGTGTAAATGAAATATATCTATCTAGAAATATAGCAAAATTAGCAGAAGAAGGAAAGCATAAGACTGGTAGCAGTCTTTATATGATACATAAATACACAAATGAGAAGAATTCCAAAAGAACTATCTGAAAATGATCTAGTCATTGTTAATTGATGTAACTCCCTACCTGTCTATAATGGTTAAAGCCTCCTCTATGGTAGAGGATGGCAATAACTGATTTACTCATGAGTGACATATAAAATAATTTACATTTTATTCCAACTCAGCAGCAAATACAGTTCTTCAAAGGTTATGTCACTTACTGTAAACCAGTTTTCATTTAATACTCTAAAAAAAACCAAGTTTTAAAAATGTACAGGCACGTTTTAATAAACTTCATTTTAAAGGTGCTACAGCTGGATCTATTTCTCGCAGACTACCTGCAGAACCAGTGCTTGATAGGTACTGTTTATAGAAGAATGGAATTTAATAAATCATAGTAACAATAACTGTTCTTCGCTACAGAACCAGGCAGTGATATATTTGCACATTGACCTTCTGGCAACTTGCAGGCACTGTTGCAGAAACCTTTGATATCAGCTATCCATCTGTGCAAGCTTCAGTAAAGCAAGTGCTCTTTCGGTAAAAGTCAGAGCACACTCAGTTCCCTGACACAAGCAGTTACACACACAAAAAAAGAAAGGATTTTACGCAGCACTTTTCTCAGGTTCTTTTTATATACTCCATAATGTTTTAAGTGCATACTAGGGCAAAATATTTCCAATAAATTACTTATTTGTATTCATGTATGCATAAGCAAACATGCTGCAATATTTAAAATGCGGTCTAATATTTAAACAGTGTATTTCTAAAAATATGTTTTCCCTTCAATTCTATTTACAATTTATTTTCCACTTGCACCAAATGCCACCTACACTTCCCACTGCAAAATGACTGCATTTATATTAAAAAAAAAATAAAATAAATGTAGACTTGATTCCCTCAATGCCAGATGCCCCTTCAAAAATGGTCATTTTTCCTCTACAGTACCACTGAAATGCTGATAATGGAAACATTGGATGATAGGGACCAACTGAAAGAAATCCATTTTTTCATAAATATCCTGCCTCTCAACCTTGCTTTCCCTTCATCCTACCAGGACTCCTTTATGTATGCTCTTTCTTAGTTGTTGGCATGGCCCAAAGATCAATGAATTAAGTGGTGCACGCGAGAATACCGATAAAATCCAAAATCCAACCTGACATCAGTCTACACAGGAATGTCATTAAGGAACTCACTGAAAAAGAGAAGCATCATCTATGGACAGCAAGAGCAGAGCAGAGGCTTTAAGCACACATAGGGTAATCTCACAGCACTTAAACTCTAAGTTTAGCTTGTCATGACAGGGTAATGGATAATAACAAATATCCAGGGCAGTATTCTCACTTTTCACATGTTGACATCTATTTGCCAGTAATTTTAAGCAAAAAAAGTGGGATTATTGCAATATTGCCTCAGTGAGAAATGAATACCCCTGCCAAATCAAATGTAGGAAAACCTTCATCTTCATCTAAATCTTCATCTAAAACTCTGTCCAAAATTCTTCTCTTCTTTTTGCTCAAATCCAGTTCTTCCATCCTTGACACCTACTCACAGAAGCCATTTGCCTAAAGTCTCAATCTCTCTGCTGAGTCTAATGAACTCATTCTGCCCTTCATTGGCTTGGCTACCCATCCCATGTATGCTAGCTATGTATTTGAATTGCATTTCCTGAGGTCCAGAAGATACAGGGTTTTATTCCTTGGCTTAAATTATCTTGTAACGCTCAAGACAAATTTCTCAGGTTTCATCTTCTGATATTCAGAACACTATACTATGAGATTTTAGAAAGAGAGAATTAATGTTATCGGTGGTAAATTATAATATATAGTGACTTCTGCCTGGGACAAGCAATGAAATTCAAGAGAGAAAAGGTGTGTTTGAGTCTTATGTAAAGTGTATAAAACAGTACTGCATTCATTAAGTTTCTATAAAGTACATGATAAATATTTTTCATGGCTTGACCCGGTTTTTAAATATTAGAAGCCCCAAATTAATTACTGGTGTCAACTTTCATCTGCCATCTTCAAGTGCTTCATGAAACAGGAGACTAAGTGGTAGAGACATTTTTGTTGTTTGTTATTCCAGTGACCACATGATTCCATATTTTAGGTGTTACACTTAATTGAAAGAATTAACATTTGCATATATTTATCCTAGACTGTTAATATACTGATTTAGTTTTCAGCACATTCAATTCTTAAATCCAATTTATGTTTCTCTAAGACACTCCATTTGTACTCTTACTCAGTGTAGCCAAACAATATTTAGCAAACCTATATGCCTCCCATCAGGTAATGAAAAAATGTGAACTTCTATACAACTTCATTCCAGGAATTTCTGAATGGCTTGCAAATACTGATTTTTTTTTTCTTATGTTAACTGAAAGGAATAAACCAGAGCATAGAAATACTTCTTTTCTCAAGGTCACTAGACAAGCCACAGTCAGAACTGAGACTAGAAGATATTTGATTTTCGGTTCCATATTCCAAGCATAACTTATTTCTGAAGAAAACAGAATGATTTTCCCAGAGTTCTTAAAATAACATTTTTTCATGGTTCTCTTTGACAGCTCCAATTCTATCAGAGAGAACCAAAAAATACAGGGCAGAAGGAAAACTATGATACAATTCCAAAATGCATCTTGAAAGGCAGGAGAAACAAAAAAAAAAAAAAAGGAAAGGAAATTTCAAATAGTTTTCAGCTCTTCATTATTTTTTCAATTTAAAAAAAGACAGAAAAAAAACAGACAACAGGTATATGGTGTTCTTCCATTATTTAAATCCTAGTGAAGAAATAGGATATAGTGATCTTCAGCCCTCCTAAAAATTAAGCAGCAACTCTTCAGGAGCAATGTAAACAAAATCCACCTAAAGAACATATTCCAGTGTTCTAGAAGAACAAACACCTACCTTAAAAGCTCTTACAGACAGAGCAGGAAATGCTTCACTTATTTACACACTGATTATGTCCTTAATAACTTGAGGGGCTACCTCCCAGGTACATGAATATAAATATGAACCTCCCGGTCATACTTATCCAGGTTTTCCTTCATACCTCTCCCTGCCAATTTTGTGTTCTGCCCCAGATCCAACAATAATGTAAACTTAACCTGAAACCAGAATTGATAGTCCCTTCTGTCTTCCTACCAGACACTTTCCTCTACTGTTAATTAATCAATTAATGGTTCTGTTAATGTAATACAAACTTTTTTTCAATTTTCTGCAGACATCAGAGCTACCACAAATCTAAACAAAGCAGTGATATATTTTAGTCACTTAAGAATACAGAAGTGATTTGAACCAAGCAGAAATAGGATTACTGAGTAACATGGTATTATTTGGGATCACTATTTGTAATATCATGTGCGGCTGCAACTACATTTTAAAATGGAAAGCTGGAAATTCTAAAGTATTGTTAGGCTACTGTTTTTAATAGAGAAAGATATTAAAGTCTTCCCAGTATTAAAAATCTGGTGAATGCAGAATTTTCAGTTGTTTTTTTTCTATGTATTTGGCTTTCCTAAGAAACTTCAACATTTATCAATAATGAAAATTTAATTTAACCATGATATATAATAAGCAAGGTTTCATGATATATTTCATGTATATCTTCCGATGAAACTATTTTCTGGTCACTTGAAATTATCTGAATAATTTTACCAGAATATGAAGCTCCCCACAGTGTGATGACAGCTAACCAAAAGAAGCTACTTCTAGACGACAACTACAGGTTTTGTATTTATTTATAGAATACCTTAACACTAAGGTGCAAACTATAATAAAGTACTAAGTAAAATACTAGAGCGCTGAGACTTTCCTTTTTGTTAAGAATAAAGTTTTGTTACTGAGTAGCAAAAAGGACTTTGTGGGAGTTCTACAGCACGTGCACATCCACCTCTCCAACTGAGAAGTGTTACTGCTAAAATAAAACCCTTGGGATCCCAGATTTGCTTGAAACTTCCCCTATGCACAGAGTCATGTTTGTTACCACCATAGACTGTTCTGGAAATCTCACAACATTATCCTATCATGCTTTTTTTTGTTTTTTTTTGTTTGTTTGTTTTTATTTTTCCAAATACTTTAGTAGTTTCTACTAAAATGGCAAAAATCTTGATTAAAAAATAGAAGAAAAATTCCCACCTTCAGAACACCACCTTTGGGGAAAACAGTCTGTTGTTGTCCAGTTAACCATGTGGTTGCAAGTAACATTATGTTGCCATTTGAGAACCAGGCATTTGTGATTGGCATTCTCTGGGTTTGCAAAAGTTGGGGAGAAACTGAGAATTACAGAAAGGAGGAAACTGCAGAGCACACTCCAACTTTTCCTCTAAAGCTGTGGAAAACTTTCTTGTTCATTTATCAACTCAGGCGCTGACACAGGCATAATGGTACTGCTACAAACCATGCAGAGTGTGAGGCTATGAAACAAGTGCCTCAAGGGTTCCTACCAGAGTACTAAAAAGTCAAATTGAGCCTTAATATAGTAACAATGTTAAAAGACTGGAATACACTCCCATCTCAACCGTTAAGGTTGGTATACTGGAACACTGGACTCAACTATCAAAATTATGCAAATAGATCACTTGTAAAACTACTAGCACCAAATGCAGGATGAGCATTACATACTTCATTTGTAACAAAGAGGAAAGTGTATCTAAAACAAAAGAAAAGTCACAGCATGAAGTATGCATTCGGAAAATGCTGGAACCATCCCTAGACATTTTGTGAAGAAATGCAGTATCTTTCTGTGGAGCGAGGCTCTCGTACAGAAAAACAGATTCACTGATGCGAAGTAAAGCCCCTTCTAGCAAGTACTGGGTTATCAACAAATACATCATTGTCATTAAAGATCCGAGAGAAACATCTGCCAATAGTCATGGAAAATTGAACTCATTACTGGAAAACAGGAGTTTTCAGCTAACACACATGAAAGACAAAAAAGAAATGCTCGTTGTAAACTGAGCTTGTGTTCAATTTAAACTCCTAATTAGAAAAAAAAAAAAGGAAAAAGAAAGAAATTAAAAACATTATCAGGCCATTCAAAGCAATGGGAATCCCTTCCACTCAAGTGAGGAAGAAGGCACAATGATCTTGACAGCATAGGCCTTTTTATTTGTCCTAAGGTTTCTGATAATGCCTTGCCAGGAGATGATGACCAACAGGTAATTTACCATATCTACATTTCAGAAAATAAACATTACTTTATTATTTAACTAAATGCGTATGCTGTCCCAGTGATTATGGTCCACACGCTGGCTACAGTGGGTAAGGCAGGGATTTTAATGGTAGTAAAGCTCTTCGGGGAACAGTAAAAGCAGAGCACGTTAATTCCACAGCTGTATAAAATACAAGCATTTAGTTTGTTCACACCTTCAAGACTGCATGAGGGAGTGGTATGTGGAACTGCAAACTGCATATACCAAGTCTTACAACAAGTAAGAGTGAATAGCTGGCTAGCAGATATAGCTCAGTGCACTGCAGCTCACTACTAGATATGAAATGGAAAAATATTTATGTGTATCAGTATTACTTTCCATGTCCTTGATTCAATAAATGCCTGGTAATATCAAAGACCACATGAATAATTAAAATTATACAGCTGTAAAAGATTTTAGTTCTATTTTGAAATTGACGTCACAGCACATTAGTTGAGCAGGACTGTGCTTTGCTTCCCAGTAAACACAAAACACACACCAAACAGTTTGGTTTACTATTGTGCATCTAAAAAAAAAAGGAGACTCAAAAGCCATTGACTGAGCTATCTAAAACATGATATGGCCATATGCGTGCATGGTATTTCTCCCATACTTCTAACGTACAAGTTCTTCCAGTGATATAAAGGGGCAGGAGAAGCTGGAAAGCCGATATTGCCAAAGACATTCTGGGTGGTTGCAAAACATAAAAGTTTCATTAGTGCCTTCGCTAGATGCCTCCATTATAAACCTGTTTAACATCTTCAAAAAAATACATCACCACAACCAAGTTGCCTTTGGTGCATTTGAGAAAAAAGGTTCAAAATGGATTTGTCTTCCTTAGAAAGCTGCCATCAACAATTCTTGGCATGCCAAGTGCACTGATACCGTGACCTACCTTTCCTCTTCACTATGCTTTAAAACTTTTAAATCTACATACAATTACACATAGTTACTAAACAGCAAAGCTATTAAAACACCTTCCTAACACAGACATGTCAAAGGACCATCTAAGTAAAAATGGAAAGCTTCCTTCTCTAGTTAGGGCTTTGCATGCCTCAGCAGGAGGAACTTCTTAGCAGTATTACTAAGAGCTGACCTGAGTAATGACCTTAGTGACTGATCTGTAGTTATTAGTTTCAAAAGGCACCTCTACTATTACGAAACAGCATTTTTATTTCAGTTATTCTCTTCTATTTTCTTCAATTAAACAGCATGAAATAAATAAACTGTATCAATTTATCCCTATTCACTTGGAGAGGAGGAGCAGTAAAAGCTAAAAAAAAATCCTACATGCCTCTTTTTAATAATTATTTTCTAAATTAATTTGAGAATTTGCATTCATATTAATATTGTTCCCTATTTACTGACAAAGGGCCAGGATTCTACTTGTATGATGCACTTGTTGTTGCCTTCTTACATCCCAGGAGTAAGAGACCTTTTCCCCAGAGCACTGTCACCTGATACAGAACTGAGGCAGTCCCACTAGCTGGTAAAGTATTAAAGCTTCTGCAGAAAAGAGAAGTAGAGCTTCTTGTGGATTGAGCCCCAAACTTAGGATAAATAGTTCATTAACAGAGGCCTCTTGGTGATTTCATGATAATCAAGTAATCAGCTTTATCTCTTCACAATCATCTCATCTAGGATATTATATACAAATATTTTTAGCCAGGGATTTTGGGTGAGCAGAATAAACTAAATACTGCATTTCTGATCTTGACACTTTCTTTAGGATGTTTGGTTCGATCAGACAGATACAAGACTTTACAGTTGATATTCTTGTCATTCTTACTTACAAGCCCTAAAAGATACTATTTTGCTAATTTTATTCCACTTTGAATAAATAGAAGTACTATTGGAATTAAGGGCATTGTCTTCAGAAAAGTATCTTGTTTACATTAAGTGCAAAGGAATATGATGTTACATATTCTTCCTTCACAAAAGTCTGAGCAGCAGTTCTGTATTAGGCATAGAGATAACAGACCCAATAAACAGTATTATATTGTGTGCTGTTTGTTTTTAAATCTGTGAAAATCTATCAATGAGATCAAATATGCTCAAAGAGTGAAAAGCTTTTACAATCCAACTCTGCATTCATCTTCAGAAATCCAATTTCAAAAGAAGTTCTGTCCAGCTTCTCAGCTATCTTGAAATTTACCAAAAAATGATCTGGTGTCAGGTCTTTAGACTTGACAGCAGGAAAAGACTGATCCTGATTATCTTCTTGATTCCCGGAACCACATCTGTATGCTTTATACTGTGACAAAACCAAAATTATTAATACAGGTGTGTAAGAGGAAATCTGTACAGGCAGTTCTTATATTGACATCCTGAAAAGAGCCTTCCCATTGTGATCTATTAACTGTCAGGAAGCAAATGCACAGAAATATGTTCCACCTTCAGAAGAAAAAAAGCGTGAAGAGCAATAGCTGTCCATTAAGAAATGCAAAAGCCATTTTCCTAGGCTGTTTGACACAATAAATTGAAGTGGGAAAACTAACTTTAGAAACACAGAATAAAAGACAAAATACATTTCATGTTGCCCTCCAAGAATCATCGTTCTCATCTGATCTTGGGGAAAGCTGTAATTACGTGTTTGTTTTGACATGATTACCCCTGAAAGCTAAAACATAAAATTACCTATCTTTCTGACTTGTTTGCCAGACCAACAGGAGAATAAAATATGCAGAGATTTGAAGCTCACTGTAAACAACTTCATTAAAATATGGAAATGATCAAGTAATTTTTATTTTTCTCCTAATAGTTTCTCCTTATTCCTTGCTAAACACATGTAAGTGTTTGAACTCCAAATTCTAGCATATAGGACACAAAAGTTTTTGTGTTCAGCATAGGTCTTTGAATACTTAATAGGGTTATTTTTTATTTATATTACATGGGATAAGACCAAATTAGGTCATTAAATTTTAACATTCCATGGAGGAATGATAATGCCTCTCTGATGATGTCAGAACAGTTACAATAAAACTTTTCCATTCACTTTTCCAGTGTGATCAGCATCTTATTTTATTGTGCAGATGCCACTCTACCGAATTATTATCAAATTGTTCCATCTTTAAGTAGATAATTCTATGCCATATGTTTTTGTAGGAATTAGGATTTTTGCACTGAAACATACCATATTGCTCTCTCCCACTAAAATACAGCTAAAGAATTAATGCTTAATAGACAAACGCAATGAACATGAAGCAACCTGCCTCAGGGAGTACATGACACAGAAAGAGAAACGCTGCTTGATGCTCTTTCCTACCATAACCATTCCTACAGAAAAAACACTTGTAGCTTAATCTTATTACCTCCACCATCAAGAAATCACAACAAAACAACTCTAAAATACATCCTATGATAAGTTACCTTTAAACCTGATGTAACTTCCGACAAGATTTAAAGTTTTTTCAGCTTCTGTTGACTTCAATAGAAGCTGAGGTTGCACCAGGCCTTGTGCATTCAGATGCCTGATGAATACATGTGGCTTAAGAGGAAAATAAAATTGGCTTCAGGGAACAAACAGAAGAAAACCTACATGAAAAGAAATTATGAGCAAAGACTAAAACCTGGGTCAGTAGTGTTTCTTTTTTTAATCTGCATTCACTGCAAACATCTGTGAAGCTTGTGCATTGCAGGTAAACATAAGAGTAAAAAAGAAGAACTTTCTAAGATGAGATAACAGTCATAAAATCATTTTTCTGTGAAATGTGTATTTATGAAATACCAACATTTCTGCAGCTCTATATTCAATCATTTTGAATTTTCTCACTATTACATGTAAATAAAATAGAAGAAAATGCAATAGATTTGTTGTAAGCTTTGACTTTTATCATAACATTTTTAATAAGGACGTCAACTGCAGTAAACTAAAGTGCTCTACCAAGTTTTCTTGTCTTTTTCCTCTGTCTTCTGAGTACACAGAGACCAATCACCCCACAGCAGGCCCACAGCCAGTGTCCTCTGCTAGGTACCTACCAAGTGAGGGAAGGCTGTAAGGGCTATTTCTTTTAATATTTATTTCATGCAGCCTGAATGTATGGGGAAAGAGAAGAAAAAAAATTATGCAATATATTCTAAGAGCTAAAAGCCATCTTTTTAAAAATGTATCAGTCCTCTTCCTGCTTTTAAAGGACAGCTTTTAGATAGCCTAAGATTTTACTATTGGGGATCCAAACAGCAAATAGTAAAATAGATAGTTCCAGGCCCCAGTGCTCTAGAAATCAGAAATAGGAATATTTCAGCTCAAAGGACACAGATCTTGAGGAGATTCTAATGACAAGAAAGAAAAGCAGAACCAAGATGGTGATTCCTGCAGCACAAGAGGCTAAATGGTCTTTTCTTCGCCCTTTCTTGCCTGTGAAAACATCATTTCTGCAACTCTTTGTTTCAGAATCTGTGACCAATAATCAATATGGACATTCTACAGCATGTTTAGAACAAAGGAGCTGTTCATCCTAAAGGAAAAATTGACTAACTTTGAGAAGAAGAGATTTCTTCAACAATGAAATATTCAATATGGATATCTGCTTTTCACAAGTTTGCAAACTCCCAACTGCCTCAGGTTAGTGTCAATCTCTCCATCTGCCCCTTTCTCTGTAAATAATTGTCAAATACTTTCTAGAGAAAAATGCTTTTCAAACTATTTGTTTAAATTAACCTCTTCAAAACCACATCAGGAAAATGTATTATCCTGATCTAGGCCTAGAAAAAAAGCTTTTGCAACTAGAAATACATATTCTTTCTTACCTTTACGATCAAGAGATCTAGTTACTTAACCATTATGATAACCTAACAGTAGCTTCCTTAACAGACTTGCTTTTTAATTACAATGCTGGTGCATACAGGATCTTTCCAATACACTCATACAGCAGACTTCTTGTCTCAAGACTAGTTTTCATATCCTGATACAGAGCTATACTGCATCCTTTAACAGGCCAAAACGCTAACTGAAAATAACCACTTAGCAGAATAGAAAATAAAGCTACATGTATTTCCGAACCTTACATTTTAGCCAAGAGATCTTCCTTTCTCCTCAAGTGAAAAACACTGTAAGGCACTATACATACCACTATACTACGTAATATACTTACTATGTTACTGAAGATAAATACCTATCAACTTTCCAAGTTCAGAGTTCTGTAATATTTTTGAATATACTCTTGATCATCTACACTTACTTTCTCTAATATTAATATTAAATAGTAATTCTCTCACATAACAAAGAAGACGAATAATGCCTGAAAAACAAGTTTAACACACTCTTTCCCAGTGTCAACTGTTTCTTCTACAGCAACTTTCATTTCCCTTCATGATTAGGAAATCTAGTAATGATTAAGTATATATATTTATAAAGATGATGCATATTTGAATGTATTAAATTTGACTATGTCAATAAAATATCTTCAATATAGCAATTTACTGTTAATCAATCCCAAACAAGATAATGCACTCTAATGTACTAGAACCAATATACCTTCTACAAAACTAATCTGCAATAACATATTACTTTAATCCAAGTTCCCATTTATAGTTAAAAGAAGAATAAAAATGTGGCAGCCTGCACCAGGAAATAAAAGATCACTGAAAGTCTGTCACAGAAACAGCTACAATACAATAAAATATGATACAATACAGTACAATTTTGACAGTATTCAGTATTTTTCAAAGGCATATTCAATTTGTCCTTTTTTATGTTTATTTATAAAATAATTACAAACAAATGCTGCTGCCGCCAGTCAAATTATCATTATAAGGACTTTGATTTTCCTTGCCTTTCATATTCAAGTTTTGTAACCATTAAAAAGATTAGAAGCACAGGAAACACTACCATATCCAATTTAACAGAAGGTATAACTATGAACTTATTAGAAATGAAAATCTAACATGTTCTTAGAAAAGTGAGAACAAAGAAGAGAGACGAGCTAGTGAAAGAAGTCCATTTTTAAACAACCATCTGTATAAAGCATAGACCGCACACAACCGTACTTTCTTACACACCTAATGCTCAAATTTATTTAAACCAGTTGATATTTTCTGTTCCAGGAAATAACCACTGTCTTTTGAGTGATCAACAAGAGGAAGAGAACACACAGAAATGATTTCAGTTTGTCTGAGGAACGTGTTGTTTGTGCAATGAAAGTGAAGAGTGCTGCTCAGGGAACAGAGTCCAGCTCCTAACAGTATTTGTAGCTCTGTCTTCTGTAATAAGGTAAAATAAACTGATAATATCAAATACACAACAAAAGGTGACCACCTGTTCAGACCAGGAAGAATGCATTGTTTCTTCCTTACAGGAGTTGCTGTACAAGAAGGACGTAGCTTTTAGATAGATTATTAATGCTAGCCATAAATAGAGGTAGGGTTATTAACTTGCCATATTTGTCTGATCCATTAAGTATTGCAAATGTTATATTCCACTCATCTAGATCTGTATTGGCATGGCAGCACTTTAACAGGCACTGTTGAAGTTCCGTAGTTAATGCACAGGTTGGGAAACTATAAAATGGTACATTGCACACTTTACTGCCCCACTTGCAAGCCACTTGCCCAAAAAGAGCACTGCTCATTTCACTTTGCAAGACTGATGTTTCAGTAGGGTGTCTTGAACTTTTACTTAAATAACACTCACATTACAGAAAACAGAGGACTTACTACAATCTCAAATAGATAAAATCAAACTCTGTGTTTAAGACTATCGCTGAACTGCCACTTCGTCATTAGAGAAAAAAAATAGTTTTAGCTAACAGACCTGTCTGCACTGATCAATGAAAAACATTAAACAGGAGAAAACTCACAAACCAGACGCCTCTCAAGCCATAATTTAGCAGTCAAAGGTACCCTGGTGCACGATGTAAGAGACCTAGGAATTCTACTGTCAGTAACAGGATATGTTACAATGCTCAGCTTTGAATTTCATGTCTTTATTTAAAACATACATCTTTATTTTTTATTAGATTGTTGTCCAAGTGTGTTTACTTAATTCAGAATAAATTAAAAATAAATCACTGTAATCTTAATGTTGTGAAGCTGTGATATTTGAGTTTTTGTCCTTTTAGAAAGTACAGTTGTATATATGTATAGTTCTATTGAGGTTTAAAGTAGGTATATTTGTAGAGCATGTACCACTCTGTGCTTCAGGAAAATGAAAAATGAGAAAAACATTTCTAGAGCTCAACAGAGTAAGAGGTTGGAAAGAAGGCAACAGGATTGTGCATCTGGCCACCTCATCCTCCACCACTCCTGGAAACGGAGAACCAGCCCTTGTCACAACTTGGTAACTGCAAAGCCTGAGAAGCCATTCTTTGCTGGATCCTTATAGGGGGAATTTTCAAACAAAATACATGTAAGGAATAATATTAGCTTATTTATTCAAGCTACTACCTATCAGGCCTTTATCATGCAGTCCACAAGAGCAGCAGCATCAAATGCCATTTAGTTTGACTGTCTCTCAGAAAAGCTTGTGCTGTGAGAGTAAAGGCACTTTTCTGAGAAAGCTAGTAACTTAATATCTGAAAACCATAGGAGTATTTTAATATTGTAAAGCTAGATTAGAGAGCACTAAACCTATTCGAAGACATAAGGGATTCCTTCCCATGCTCATGCCAACTTTGATTTTGTAATGGAGATATGGAGAGGAGGGTTGGGAGGGGACAAACTGAAGGAGAGAGTTGTAAAATTGAGATTGTTGCAAGGCACAACACCAGTCAGCTTGTCTGAGGAAAGCACAAATGTGTAGGCCAGAAGATTACTTACATGTTCTAGTTAATTCTGAGAAAACAAGCAGTTATGCTCAACAACTGCTTTCTGATTAAATGATTAAATTCACCATTAAATTCACCTCTGAAACTGGCTGACTTGACAAAGCCATTTTTTATTAGTACTATTAAACAAACAGCTTTCATGTCAAGGTATTTGCTGATAGTGTTGAGTACATGAATGTGTTTATTAAAACTTGGCATACTTAAATATAGAATAAGAAACTCTGCTGGAAAAACAATAAAATCTTACAGAAGGAGAACTAAGATCCGATCTTGAATGGCCCTTGGCACAGACTAGGGGAGCAGAAGAGAGCAGGAGGGAAGGTTCCTTCTCTGGCCACCTTTCAGCACTCTGCTATTTCTGTCCTGTGAGCAGCCAGCTGCAACTCGCAGGTCAGCAATGAAACTCTTTGAAATATTTACTTGGTTTTACTTCAGTTCTTGGAGAAAAATAAAAGTGGAAAGATCAAGTTGTGGTCCTGTTCATTGGGGAGAACTGGTACGAAAAAAATGAGCAGCAACTCTGCCTTGAACTTTACTGAACACAATCACTTTTTTAATCACTGCAGTAACAAGACACATTTGCTGACACTCTGAATTCCCAAAGCATAGAAGTAGAGGGCATTATGTGATTACAAGCAGAGTTTCTCACTATAGCATAACTATTTCTCCATGAAATAGAACTTCATTTTTTATCAATAAATCTAATCTAGCAAGTGAATCTAATTCTCTTTTACATATGAATTTCTGAGTGCATTCTCCCAGATGGGTATTCAATCTAAATTAACAAAAATACGGTTACTCAGTTACATCTCAGTCAGTTTCATCAGCTGTTTTGGGCAGATTATGTTATTTTGTTGTTGTTAAAGTACAGCATCGGTACATATTGTTGTTAACAATACTAGTTACATATAAACCAAATTAGACTAAGAAGAAAATTCCTTCTAGTACCTGTGATCTCCTCCTTCTGCAAAAATCATCAAAAGTCTCAAGAGGCTTTCTCATTCAAGTGCTTTCAGATATGCTTTGGTTTCTTTATGTTGCCTTTAGTTTTCATTATACAGCACATGTCTTATAGCAAAAAAGGAAACAAGGCCAATGCTCAATTTTGAGTACTAAAAAGAATACAAGTATCATATAAATGGCTTTTTTTTTTCAATGAAACCCCTAGTGTAACTAGACACACCTCAACAATATATAACCAAATGAATGGGGCCTGGGAATAGCAAGCAGAAGGAAGAACTGCACACGCTGTCTAAAATTACAACCTCACCAGAGTTAAGTGAAACACAGCAGGTCAGTTAGCCTGGCTGGAGTGATGCAAGGGACAGATACTAGCTCTTCAGGAAAGAAAGGCAAGAAAGATTAGGAAGAAGAGTCCCTCTCGGGACTACTCACAATATGAAGAAGCATCTCAGATGCTCAGGGCTCCTCCACAGGACGGACAACCATCACAATGAGAGTTTGTGCGTACTGGTCATAGGAGAGGCCAGTAAGGGTTACACCATGGTGGGAACGTGTTACTGACCACTAAGAGAGGGTATGTAACAAGTTAAGGAAGCAGAAATAACTTCCTTTAAACGACTGGAGGAAGTCTCTGCACCACTAGCACTACCCTTCATGGGGGACTTCCCTGCCATGTGCCAGAAGGGCAACATGGTCACCAGTCAAGGACATTTCTATACAGTAGTCAGGAAAACTAGGTGTTAGGCCTGGTATGGGCCAAGCAGAAGAAATGCATAGCTGGACTTGCAGTTCAGAACTAAGAATTTGAGGATGTAGTAATAAAGAACAGACACCTCCCCTGCCTAAGTGCAAGGACAGTTCATCTCAATATTCAGGAAAAGACGTGAGTGTGTCAGGAGCTGGCTCGGCTAAATGCTGTCTCAGGGCAGAGCCCCAGGGCAAAGTGGCGCGATGTGAACAGCATCTGCAGTGCTGAGAGCTGGCCAAGCTTGTAGCATAGGCTGTCAGCTTTGAAAGGTTGCAGAGATCAGGCAAAGTTGGTTCTTGAAGACTGGAGAGGGCTGAATTTTTTGCACATCTTCAAAACTTACCAAGAAGATCATCTGAGAACTTCCGGCCAGTTGGCTGTCTCTTGTCCCAGAAAAGTTACATAGAGTCTTGGAGCACATTTCCAGACACATGAAGGGGAAGAAGGCGATGGGGGAACAGTCAGCCTGGTAGGCCCTTAGCCCTTGGTAATCCTGCATGACCAGCCTGATTACTTCCTATGATAAAATAACTGGATTTGTGAGTAAAGGAAGTAGATGTCATTTACCTGAAGACCTGCTCTGGGCAAAGTCTAAGCAACCTTGTTTGACCGTATGACTGGAAAGAGTCACTTCCAACCTGGTTTGTTCAGTGAAATACAGTCTACTACTCCACCTCCAAATCATCACATGACTTGCTTACAACACAGCCTGAGAACAAAAAAACTACACCAAAAAGGATAACGTTCATCAGGCTTTTAAACAAATTTCCCACAGCAGTGATTATGATTCAAAAATGGCTAGTGAATTTTCAGGCACTCAGTTATTATATTTAATAATTTAATTAATGATTTAATTATTAAATTTCATTTACTTCACTGGTTAGCAGAAGATGACAAACAAGTGGTTGCATTCAGGAGTAAAATCAAGAATGTGTGTTTAACATACCCACAAATTTTATGAATGGCATATTTTTTGTGGAAGGGAAAGTAGGAAAATACTTATTCCCACAATGGCCATAATAAAATGTAAGATCAATAGAATGTACCGAATAGGATAGCAGTGCTATGATGTTTTTAGCTTAGCAGGCCCAGCCAAAATATTTTTCTTGACCTCTAAGCAACGGGATTGAGGATTTCTGCTGGACTAATTTAAAACCTGTCAGTGCTGAACATAAGGAAAGTTTAGCTGCTTAAATGTATTGGCTAAAACGCATCTGACGGAGGTTACAGTATATTAGAAAACCATGATGTATGATCTTAGGCACATTTTCCTTCTCCTATAAAAAATGATTAGGTATTACTATCCTTTCTTCACCTACTTTTTACACACAGCATTATGGCAAGTATAATGTGCTCAGATTCTAAGGGCTATACAGCCTGACCCTATATTCAGATTAAGTACTTTGCCATACACTAGAAACAGGCTGACTGTTGAGAAGAGTAGCCTTGTCTGACAGATTTAGGCCTCTTGTTAGACTTTATGTGAGGTTATAATATTTGGGGCTCCTCGCTATATGAAAACAAATTGGGGAAAAAAAGGAAAGAGCTTTGGGAGTAACAGCTATTGCTGATACCATCAATGGCATCCAGACTGCAGCACAGAGCGCCCTGAGAGGTGCCAGCTCCGGTGATTTGTTACATGGCAGCTCCTGCTCAGGCTGGGCCTGGAGCCCGGGTGACGGGCGGGCTGCGCTGCTGGCGCGGCCTCGCAGAGAGGCATGGAGCTGCCACAGCCCTTGTCTCATGCATTCACCATCCACACAGGATCTGCACAAACGGAAAGGGCCACAATGGGGAAAAACAATCCAGGTGAAGGCAAGGGAACTGAAGGTGCAGTAGAGGGCTCCTGAGATGGCTGCCACAGACAGAAGAACAGCATTAGGAAACGAGAGGCAAAAGATACCTCACAAAACTGCTGTGCACCTCCCTGCACTCTGCTGGGGCCAGGACACCCCACGCAGGCAGGGCTACGACTCGAAGCGGAGCACATCACGGAAGGGCTGGCACTCATCCCCAGGCAGCTGCCGCCTGATGGGAGAGCGGCCACAGCGCACAGGCCTGCATGGCCACGCACCGGGCACAACAGGGAAGAGCGGGAACTTGCTCCCACCGCAGGGACAGGGAACAGCGCAGGGACAGGGAACAGCGGGAATCTCCTCCCGCCTCTGGGACTGGGAACAGCGGGAATCTCCTCCCACCGCCTGGTGCACTGCCGGGTTCACATGCACTGGGAAAACACAGTACTGGCAGCAGGGAATGTGTGGGGAAAAGAACAACAACAGTGAGCATCTCTTCCCCGTCCTAAGGTCTGAACGCAGCGCTCCCCTATGGCCGCAGCCTCACAACGCTGGCTGAATGGGTTTCCGGAGAACAAACCATCACCATGAACTGGGCCTCTCGCACAGAGCAGCTCCCTGTGTCTCTCTCTGCGGTCTGAATCTGAAGGGAGGGATATACTCTCCCTTTCACGGTCAGAGATGTTTCACATGGAAATCTCAGACTCCTTCAAATAATACGTAGCAGCACAGCACACAGAAGAACTATCATTCATATTTTCTGCTGTCACTAACAGTAGAATCATAGAATCATAGAATCATCACAGAATGCTTAAGGCTGGAAGGGACCTCAGAGGTCATCTATTCCAACCACCTGCACATGCAGGGTCACCTAGAGCACATGTCACAGGGCTGCATCCAAGCGGGTTTTAAAGATCCCCAGAGAAGGAGACTCCACAACCTCTCTGGGCAGCCTGTTCCAGG
>JAUBOD010000151.1:5444980-5455740 GCA_032353885.1 Nothura maculosa
AAACACATGTTTGAAAATAAATACATAGGTAAAGCAATGAAGAGGTAACGTAACAAGCTTGGAAACTGGTGAAGAAAACTCATTTTTCAGACATGTTAAAATTACGTTTTAGTGAGAGTGTGTTTCTGTATGCATATGTTAACACATGCTATAATCAAACACACATACTGATGTGGAGACACATACTGCAAGCCAAAATTATTCAAATATAATGCATACAACACCTAGAACAAAAATGTACATAAAGCTGTATTGTTTTCCCATAGGATCTGCTGTACCTTTGTAATCAACTACGGTATGCAGAAAACTGCATTTGTCCTAATGCAGTTGTCACTACAGAAAGGTATCTTGCATCCCCACTATAGTAAGAACCAATGCCAAAAGCAGCAGAGCTGTAATATCGCATATTTTTAATATAAATGTGACAGGGCATTTAGGAAAAGACAGGTTCCAAAATGAAACATAGTGGGGAGATTAGTAAAGCTGCTGTGATTCAAATATCAGTGAATTCTCCAAGGGTTCAGGCTTATCTGAGCCTCAGCATCCCAGCAGTAACATAATACAGCAGAACTCCAAATAGCAGATGCAGGGATTTTAAAGCACTACAGCAACTGGATATTTACCACTAAATCATCATCATGGCAATATAATTTTTAATGTTTGTTAAGGCTGACTCTTAAACATTTGTTTTAAGATTAAACACAGAGTAAATGCAAAGGTTCGACACTGTTTAAACAGTATAAAACAAATTCCTTAAGCACAAGGACACTGCGCCAGTGAGCTGTTTGCTCTCATTTTTTGTTTATTACTGTTACCAATGAAAAAATATTTGTAAACATCACAGATATAATGGTTAGTATCAGCCATATTACAAGCCATATTCCAGTTTCCTAAGAAGCTAGAAAAGACATTCCAGAGATTGCAATTGACAGTTTGCTGTCTGTTCTGCAAAAACTAATTATTTTGGATGGTTTTCAGACAACACTAAACTAGAGACTTAGAATACTATCTGATATTATACTTAATGGAAACAAATATTTCATTGGTAGAAAGAGGTAATAAAGTAAGAGTGACTAATGGCAAAAGGAATTATACTGAAATGATTACAATCTTAATCCCCCTCCAAAAATCAGAAGTTCAATACTATGCTGAAATCAATGTGACAAGACATCTTCGGCATTACCTGTGCTTTTAATGTTGGTATTCCTCTGTTATGTAATGCTTATTCTTTTTTTGTTATTTCTTGTTCCAAAATGTTTTGAGTTTATAAAATACATGCATCTGAAATGGACCTGTCCCTTTTTCTTTGTTAATGCATTTGAACTGTAATTTTCCACAAGTACAATCATCTAAAAATGCTTAAAAGCTAAAATATCATGCCACTTTTTTTTTTCTATAAAAGCAGTTGTTTTCTGATGATCATTCATTTTGCAAAAAATCTAAAACTCCCCTCTTCCTAAAAAGTGGCCTTTATTATGGAAAAACCCAGAGCTTTTACAGCTTCTTTCCCTAAAAGATGACTAAAAAAGATGATACTTTTCTTTTTACATGAAATAAATGTGTTGAACAGAACTAAAACCCATGCCTTTCGGGAGGAGGCGGCGCCTCACTTGCCTCTTCAGCTCTCTCCTTATCCAGTTAAGCGCTGTTGACAAGAGCATTGTTGAAAGCTATGAAAGAGGCCGTGTCCAATCCTCCTTGGCAACCATGACACAGGCCACGGAAGGATTAACGCTGGCTTCCAACAGCCATGCAGGAAACGCCAGCGCTATTTTTGCACAAAGCTTTTAATCACAGAATTTCCCTGCCGTCGTTACGGCCGGCCTATCTCCACCAGAAGACCCAGTGATGTAAGCAGTGACAAAGGCAGATTTCCACCGTGTTAACTCTGCTCCTAACAGATCTGGATAGCAAAGAGGAGAAGCTGCCAAGGGCTTTCAGCACCTTGCAGCTCCTGCCAGCCGTGCAGCTGAACCAGCGATAGCTCCTCTTGGAAACTGCAGAGCAAACAGACTAGCGCTGACAAGGCTCCAAAGGGACAACAGGAAATGAGCTTTGAGGTGAAAGGAAGAGAAAAAACAAATCGGCATTAGTAGGCTGCAAGATGGGCAGTGATGGGCTTGCGGCCATCAGATATCCACGAGGAAACCCCTGCATCCATTGGGTAGGCCTCGTGCTCCCAGGCAGCAACGTGCCATGCAGTTTTCACACACGTATTTTAAAAGCATTATAAAAAAATGAGCAAGTGCCTTCCTCCCTTAAAAAGCCTGAGATTAAGAGCATCAGAAACACGCAGTTACTCTTGATGCTTAGCACTGTGACTGTTAGATAGATCAGCAGAAAAACAAATCCATTTGGTGTTGAGAACAGTAGTTTTTGCTTGCCATTATTTTACCTAATAAAGGAATGTAACTAGTAAAAAGCCCTTTAACACCTACCAACTGTATCTTTTTCACTGGTTTTAGCCTGGCTGAGCAAGCACCATCAGTCCAAACAGATTTACATTTGGCCATGACAAATAGGAACAGATGGGAATCAACTTTCTGCCTACTATGTAAACAGGAACATATGTAGGTTTCTTAAAACAGTTTTAAAAAGTTTTTATCAATGTTGACATTTGCTGTGCCAGGTGTGCACCAGTCTTTTTCTCAAGAATCAGGGTTAGAAAATAAGCTATATCACAGTATTTTCACAGAGCAATTTGTTTAATCTTTGAAAGCCAAATGGGATTCCTCACGAATGTTCAACACCCTTAAAGGCATTTCAAGCGTTGAGCATGGATGAGAGAACTGAACACACATTTTGTACAGAAAATGGAGAACGAGGTATCACTAAGCATCAGTACACATGGTGGAGAGCAACAGGACTCTTCCTATTAATGCGTGAGTGAAGTGACGGACACAATTTAGTCTGTTAAATACTGTATATACTGATGAACACCATCCAAAAAGAAAACAAAACAAAAACTTTCCTGTGAATGAGGATTAATTGTCTTAAAGAAACTTCATATGGAAGTTAAGATGTTTTACTAATTTTGCCACTAGCTTACTATATAATTCTCCAAATGCACAACTTCTAACATACACAATACAGAAACTTGCTACTTACACAGACCTTAAACTAAACTAAAGGGAGATTCTTGTCCTGATAAAGAGCAGAAGTTAAGGGAAGGGAAGGCAAACAGGAGTACAGAACTGTAAAGACAAGGCAATGCTTGTGAGGGAATCTCAGAGCACCGCTACGCACACACATCACTGCTGCTGCATCTGCCTCCGAATCACCTGCTGTCAGGGAACAAAACACTACCACTAAAGAAACTCCCTGAATTCTCCTTTTTGGGTGAGCACTTTAGTCTGTGGAGATCACCCAGTTCCAGAGCAGAAACAGGAAGGGAGGCCCAGCAAGCCGAACGAACCACGTTATTTTAGGGAACAAGCTGTCCAACCACCACCTCAAGAGCCACAAAAGCCTCTGATTCCACGCGGTGCCGTCAGACCCGCAGCTCTGCAGCTACACGTTTCACACAAATATCCACTGCCTCCCAATCTAAAACGTCTTCTTTTAATGGAATTACTTTGATACATGTTTTTATGTGTGTTTTATTTAAAACTAAGCCTATTTCCACTTTCCCTAGTATATTTCAGGGCCAAAGCAATTGCTCTACATTATAGTTTGTTTACAACTTAAGTAAATTTCTGTGAATAAAGCTGGGACAAGATCAGCTGGCATTCTTTGAAGGATGCAAAAGATAATTCTTTTCCCCACTCACCGCTATTACAATCTTAATTAAGCTGGAAAAATCATCAATCACAAGAAGATACTTTGTATGCAAGGAAAAATAATAATAATATCCTGGCCTTGGTTCTGCTCCAGGTTCTGTACTTTTTGCAGAGTTCAGTGAAAATTATCACTATTTCCTAGGTATCTCCCCTACCCGGGAGGTTGCTTTTCTTTTTGTTATGACATGGAGCTTTACGGAGACGTTCACAGAGAGGTACCTCTAAGAAGGAGAGTCCCTGGTGCCTTTGACATTCGTGTCACTGAGCACCATGCACAAAGTGTCCCGCGTGCCGCAGGGCCTCTGGGACACGCAGGGATCCTCCCACACAAACGGAATATCCCACCGGCAAAGTCGTACGGGCTGCCTTCCAACATGGCCAAGCGGCACCGAGACTTGGCTCCTTCACTTTAATAGTGTTAAGATATTCACATACATGGTTATTTGGTTACGGATTTAAGCATCTTTTCCATCTAAAAATTAAGAATCGCTGGAAAAAGGCCTCTTGAAACAATACTGAAGACAAAGAAATTCACAGAAATCTTAGGAAAAATTAATATGATCATGCAGTTTTATCCACAGAACCGCTTACAGAAACCTAATACTAAGCTCCTTAGAGATAACATAATGCTATATATTTACTGCCACTTTCCTTGTTGCCTCATTCTAAACTCTTAAAAGGTTCCATTATCTGTCACTGATACATGTTTATACTTTAAAGCTAAATCAATCCTTAGGACTGACTTCGGCAATGCAGCTTCTAGCAGCCTAGGTATTCCCACAACTCTGTATCATTAACTACTTCATAGCATTACTTAACCCTGTACTCATCAGGTGCAAGTCTAAATGCAGGAAAATTCATTCAGTAAAAATTAATTCAGTAAAAAAAGCACAGAAGCTTTAGGAATCACAAAACTAACAAAAATCCAATTGCAAAGAATAATTTATTTTTAAATGTAATAATTCAACTTTTTTTTTTCCGAATTATGCTAATTAGTTCAAATACCTTCTACGATGGGCTTCAGCAGTAAGTACAGTTAGTAAAGACTACTGAATTGTTCAGTCAAACCACTGAAATATCCCACAGGGATGTAAAACCTGGTCACAGAGGCTGTTAGAGCCTGGCTTAGAGCTCAGAGGGAGCCAGCACTCGATTCTGCTCCATTCTCAGCAAGTGCCGCTTGGCTCCGCGGTCCCCTGGAGGCTCCTGGTGCCCTGGCAGGTCTGGGCTCTGACTGTTCTCACACACACGTGGCAGCTCCAAAGGCTGCTTCCCCAGGACACTTCTACAGGTTCCACACAAACACCCACATAAGCACATGTTTCAAAAGAACAGCAGATTGAGCTGTCCAAAGTCCAAATTATTTATTAGATCAGCCCATACTTAGAAAAAATAAAGACTTTTTAGAAGGTTTCTCTTTGTGTTGGTCACTAACTTCTTTGAAATACCCTTTAATTTAAATAAGCCTGTAATTACAAAACATAGCAAAACTCTCTCCATAATGTCTGGCATATGAATAGCAAAGTTTCATAGCTATTTATTACTGCCACATTGCACTGAACTTCTCCCTCAATAATAGACATAAAATACCATGTTTGCTTCAATCACTTTCTTCAACATGTATTACTTTTAATAAACAAAAGCATGTTGCTTAAGAGTGCCTGAAGACATTACAGCTGTATTTGAGAATGCCAATAGGAAAACAATGGGAGAGTAATCCATGTGACAGCCACTTTACTGACTGCCTGACAGTAGCAAGTTAAATTTAGTCAACTGGGAACAGGCACTTGATGATCTACAAGCCATACAAGGACAACTGCTAGTCCCGCTGCTGTGTCCAAAAAGGGCTATGAACAGATGTACAGGCTGAACTTCATTTAGCAGGAACTGATTCAAGAAAATACCCTCTTGGAGCTCTTCTCTGTTAACCACAAGAGATGCAAGCCCAAGGTTTTGTGTGCACCGTGGGCCTCATCACCGCTGTGCAGGACTGAAGTGCTGGGCTGACAACCATGCAAGAAAGACACTATAGTCTTCAATTAACTCATGTGCTTTGTACATCAACTTCGTACATGAACCGCCTACGCAAAGAAGACACTTGGATACGTATGAACTTTCAAATACAGCCAGCACATCATATCTCAGGCTAGTGTGATAGCAAAACCCATAAAACAAGAGTTTTAAATATGATATCCTGAACAGAAAAACATTCGAAGAAGACATTTTGAACGTTAAAATTTACAAATTAAGCAGATCCCTTGAAAGTAAGAATCCACACTAATATTCACCATAAATCCTGTCACTAGAGGAAAACTTTCAAAAGCAGTTTCCCATGAGGAAGATTCTGCACTACTAAGAAACTCCTCACCATTCTGGAAGAAGAAAAACAGATATTGAAGCCTCAGCAGCTTGAACTCTGACACTGGGAAGATTTTTCCACGATGCTGCGGAGCCATGTGAAGACGCAAGGTTGCATGGAGAGCCCGAAGGGGCTTCCCAAGGGGGCTCCCGTGCCTGGGCAGTCCCGAGCAAGTTGAGGACACCAGCCCGTGGGACAGGGGTTTAGCTCAGCTGCTGTGGCCAAGGCCAGGGAAACCTCCCACACGGTTGTTTAGAACAAAACTCCACCAGTTTCCAAGAGTTAAGGCTCGTATGATCCTCCTCCTCACGACACACTGCTTTTAAAGCTGAATTATGGAAGTAATTAATTCAATCCTTGAACTCTGCACGTATTGTATTAAGAGGATAATATTTCTTGCAGGAGAAAAAGTAAAAAATAAAAGGAGAGCAAGGGGATGATTTCCAGCAGTTTTGTCTTGGGGGATGGGGATGGTGCCGTCAGGCACAAGTCAGTGTCCCAATTAAGATGTCTTAGGAAGGGAGGACGCTGAGCTCATCTCAGACCCTTCCCAAGACCCTTCTAGTCTAAGAACCTACACGTGTTTAAACAGACCAAATCCTTAAGGGGACACTGGGAAAACAGCACAACACTTAGCAGATTGTAAGTAAAAACATGCAGTGCAAAGTTCAAGATCTCTTTGGCATTGCAAAAGCAAGCAGCTACTCAGTTTCTGTTATTTGTGATTTATTCTTTGAATCACTTGCTCCACACGTTCCTTTAGAAAGTGCAAACTGCAGAAAGTGCAAAAATTTAGAAAGGTCACCTTGTTTCAAGTGTGGATTAGTATAGCAAACAACAGAGCCAAATTCAAATATATTTAAATGGAATCAAACACAAATACATTTCAGAATATGAAGTACCCTAAAAAGTAAATTTTAAAAATAAATCTAAACGCAAAGAGAAACAGAACAAAAATCTGAATTCTCATGTTCTTTGTTTATCTGCAGGATACGTATCCATAAACTTTGTAAGACTCACACTAGTTAGAAAAAGATATTTAGAAGTCTGCCTGAACTAAGCAGCTGACCTAGAAATGATTTTCAGAAGCAAACCCCAGCTGAGCTGCTGTGTTTACAACCACGATTAAAATTGTCTCATTTTCTAAAAGCAAACATAGCCACAGAGTATAAATTTGTCTCAAGTGGGTAGAAGTCCAAACACAAACTGAAGCAAGCCTCTCTTATCCAGCTCGTTCTCATATCTTATAATAAGCACTATCACACAGTGGAGTAATTAAGAGTTGATCTTATATAGGAGATTGGGATTTTCTCATGGCACAGGTATAAGGCACCCATAATGAAATACTGCAAGAGAAATGCTAGAATAGGATGATTATTGATGGCCTTTATCTCAGACTTCAGCAGGCTTTGTTTGCTAATACCATTGACTTAAGAGGTCAGTTTAAAATCTTGGAACCCATTCACCTTGTATAAAACGATTTCTATTTATGCACAAAAAAAATATGCATTATGAACTGGATATACTGCCTGCAGTTCACTATGTTAGACTGCCAATCATACTATGTTTTGTCCTAATACATATACAAAATACAAAACTCTTGAGTGGAAACACAAAGCAGAAAGTGTGGCAGGAAGAAAAATAACTTTTGAAGTGTATCTCTAAAAAATACCCATTTTAAAAACGGTTGTCCTTGTTTTTTCCCAGGGCTTAACATGGCAAAACTCGACTTCTAAAACAGAAACATCACCAGCAAAACAACATCCTAAAGTACAGGACAGAGCAAGGTGCTGCTTAATCATAACAAAGCCACATGGAGCATTTTTAAGCATTCTGATGAAAAACCTGATCCCACTTTTTGACATTAATGTTAGTTACAGTCAGTACCGCTACTTTTCATTTCATACTCACTTTTGTTACATGAAAATCCTCAAAACTTGCTTTGCCATATGACAAAAAAGTCCTCCTGCCTATGCAGTTTTAGTTATTAACTTTTGCATTAATTAGTTTTCTTTTGAAAACTAATTGAGGATGTGAGGAGCTGGAATCTACCATTGCCATCACCTGCATGGAGTATTTGGAATTATCAAACAAGGATCGTGCAGGAGCAGTTTTTTTTGGGGTCATTCTTACAGAATCGTATTTTACAAATAGTTTTAACCAGCAGTATCATTCATATCTTTTTTTAAAAGACTCATGGTTACATGTAATGGGAAGAACACAATGCTCAGTCAAAGCTATGTTTAAAGACATAAAGTCATAAGGAAAGTGAAAATCACCTGAAAATCTGCAGTAAAACCTTCTTCAAAATTTTTCACAAAAACGAAATAAACCACCAAATCAATGACTAATCATGTATTGTAAATGTATCTATCTGGCTATATCTACAAAACTCCTATTTAGACACTTTTTGCTTTTTATCACTTATATATTTGATGGTGTAACCAGATAGAGATTTATGCATCTATATTTTTTTCCAATTTTATTTCATCAGCCTTTGGGTATCTGATCACTTTCTGTTCATCCACAGCCATGGTACTCTGTCTTAATACAATGCAGCTGCACAGTAAATTTCACTGAAAATATCAGTTACAGGAACAGCAATTTCCACAAAACCCAACAGTGTCTTTATATCTATAATATTTAGATTTTATTTCAAAAGTGACTATTTAACTCATCATCTTCTTTTTGATTAACAAATATTTTTAAAGAATTGGAAGGCTATGCCTTTTTCATTTCTTTCTAGTGATTACCGACCCAACAAAGCTGATTCCATCATGTCACTTTAAATTGGCCAATGAATCCGATTACAGGAAAGGAACTTGCTATATACACAGACATTATACTGCCCAGTCATTTTAAATCTATGGCAATGTTTGACTTCCGTTGAAATAAACATATTTTTTGTACTTCCACTGTTCAGATCTCTCCTCTATAAAATTAATTCTAATCATTTTTAAAAATCAGAACTCTCAATAGTCTTTTCATATGCAAAATACAGTAGTCACCATTCAAAATTAAATTCTTACCTCTAATGTAATCCTAGAGATATCCTATCTAGATATGACAATAACGTTCTCAAACTCCAGCAACTAGAAAATGTGATGCTTCTGATATAACTATATAAACACCACAGGCTTGTCCTTGATTTTTAATACAATACTGTTTTAAGCTGCAGTACAGACAATGAAATGACTCAGATTTCATTAAAACAGGTTGTGTGATGACAGAAAGCAATAAGTAAACAAAAAAATCAGACACAAGTAAAATTTAATTATAAATATATGCAACCAGATATTAGTGCTCTGCAATAATAGTAATTTGAAGATAATATTTAACAAAGTATATTAATAATAGATAAATGGGTGATCTTACTAAAATAAATCATTTCTCAAAATAAAAAAAAAATCCTTTATCTGTCTTTCAGCGTATCTTTGCAACATAAGATTAAGGTATGTCTCACTTCCTACATCTTAACACACATTTATGCAATTGCCATTTGCTTATTTAATCCTGATTTGTCTCCTATTCTGGATATATCATCCAGCTCTGCAGAAGTATTTTGATCTTATGGAAGCAGTGCAAATGACAGCAGGAGTGTGTGAAATGAAATGGCAGAGGAAATTTAAAAAAAAAAACTGTATGTGCCATAAGTCAAAATGAATGGAACAGACATAAATCCAATGAAGAATACAACCAGCAGCATCAAACAGGCATGTGCTGGGTGTAGGGATGACTGCAGCAAGGCCAAACACAACAGACAGGGCCACAATACAGAGGGAACAATAGTGTGGTGGAGGTTAACCTGTGGTTATTTCTAAGGAAAACACACAGAACCAACACTTATCTAGGATAAAAACTGATATAACGGAGAATAACTGATTGGGAGAAACCCAAATATGCCAGGAGGACTCAATAGCCTGTACTCCCGTGTCCACCACAAGACGTCACCCCAGTCCAACTGCCTGGACTGGACACCCACCTCAAGGCTTGACAGCATCAGCACAACAGAATGAGAGAACTCATGAATTACTGCATCTGAGTAAAGTCAGCTTTGTTTAAGTATTTTCTTTAATCACTTGCCTTTTCTATACTGATTTACATTGAGGTATTTATATGGTTAGAAAGCATATGAAATACAATTGTTTAATAGTATCTACTTAGACTACAGCACTGCTCCCAGCGCCGGAAATGATTATCTGAGAACTGCCCAGCCCAAAAATAAGCCATTTGACATTTGGTACATTCAATTTATTTTTGTATTTCCAGTTTAGCTGAGTTCTGTTTTGAATAACATGACAGCAAATCTATTTTGGTTCATCTTGGAGTTGCAGTAAGTGACATTTCAACTCAAATTTACAACACAGTATCACAATTAATGTAAAGTGCAAGGAAGTCTCTGGACTTCAGGGGAAAAGGGAAAGGGAAAGTGAAAGGAAAAGGGAAAGAGAAGAGGAAAGGGAGAGGGAGAGGGAGAGGGAGAGGGAGAGGGAGAGGGAGAGGGAAGAACAGAAAAGAAGAGAAAAGAAAAGAAGAGAAAAGAAAAGAAGAGAAAAGAAGAGAAGAGAAGAGAAGAGAAGAGAAGAGAAGAGAAGAGAAGAGAAGAGAAGAGAAGAGAAGAG
>JAUBOD010000151.1:5464246-5482488 GCA_032353885.1 Nothura maculosa
TGGAGGTCTCCAAACCCGCCTGGATGCCGCCCTGTGCCACCTGCTCTGGGTGTCCCTGCTGGAGCAGGGGTTGGACTAGGTGATCTCTAGAGGTTCCTTCCAACCGCAACCACTCTGTGATTCCACGAATGTCAAGCTTTGTTTATATTTTTTTTCTAATAATTATTTGAGTTAGCTCCCAAGAAATTCACAAGTAGGCCTCATTTCTGCTAGTATGTAACAACTAGTGTAGAATAAAAGGTCCATTCTGTCCTAAATACTTGCTATACTCTGTAAGAGTAAAGAAAATTCAACACACCAAGGAATTTACTAGGGTTGAGATTACTTCCATAAGGACAGCAAACAAGCAAAAAAGCTTAAAAAAGAGAAAAGAAAAAAGAGAAAAGAGAAAAAAACACACTTAAAAGACATCTGACTATAGCCTCAGAGAACACACATCGAATAACATTTCCTTAACATGCTCTAATAGATTCAGGCAGAGAGGAGAATTTGAATTGGAAATTAATTCTTTATCAGCTGTCACAAAACACGGACATCATTAAAACTAGAAAACATAGCAAACATGATACAACCTAATCCTTTTTATATACCCAAATCTGAAATAATACCAAACTAGCAGTCAAACACACACTTAAAATTTGTCAAGGTAAAAGTTCAAACAGAATGTATTTGAAATAGCTGTGATAGAATATAAAACATGGGAAAATGTTAAGTTCAGATACAGCTTTATCTCAGCAACTTCCACCATTTATAGCATCAAGAACTAACAGGAAAAAAAAGTACAAAATACATTAAACAATGTGTTATTAAGGCAGAATATATTATATATATTGTTTTTATATAGGTGTAAATATATGTATATCTAAAAACAAACAAAAAAATCAAAAACCAAGAGATATGATAATTCTGATGAGAGTCTCAACTCTCAAAATTGGCAGGCCAGTCATATCTGGATCAAAGGCACAAATTCTGGTAAAAACATTCACATGGAAGTACTGCCTTTTCAGGCTTAGGGTATCCTACATGCAAAATCCATTTACCTTGATTTTGCACAAGAACCATGCCCTGTTCTCATGTGAGTTATAAGAGTTCATTTAATTTTAATGGGCACCCTGGATTATTAATATGACAGTACCATAGTACTACAGACTGTCATGAAACTGTTAATGGGCTGATGCATTCCTGCCATAAACCAGTATTAATGCCCATTTCTGGGGATCTGTGCAATGTAGATACATAGTTCTGGATCAGGTTTTCATTCTTATCAAGCAAAAGTCAAAAATCCTCACACCACATTAAACCTGAGATCAGCAACAAGGACAACAGAACCCAGTAGATGCTCAGGAGCTCAGCATGCAGAAAAGGCTGCCTTTTGGCACAGGCTTGCCCACACCAAGGAAACATCAGAGATACAAGGCTCAAACCACCCCTGTTCTCTCCACAATTAGCAGGGAATGATGCTTCCCTCACCAAGGTTTGAGCAGTGAAGAATGTTTCCCTCACCCTGGTCTGAGCAGGCCTCTTTTCCCCAGCACTGCGCAGGGAACTCTTCTTCAGCTTCACAGAAACATGGATTTTAAGTAGAATCAGGACAAACAAATCTCTGCAGACATCTGCAAGGGTCATTTAGGCCTGCCATGCCATATGTCTCATGTTACATGCACCTTAAGCACAGCACTGAAAGAGCACCAACATGATTTTTTTTCTCTTTTTTTTTCCATTTTTTTCCATTTCCATGGTACGAAAATACCATGCTTGTAATGACATGAGGAAGCAAGAATGACCAACAGTTGAGAAGGAAATGTCAATGTCCTTTAAGTTTGTTTCCCTCTCCCACCTTCTTTCAAAAGAGGAAAGGAATTAAAACCTAGGACAAGAACTAGCCTCTACCCAGGGGTATTCAATTTCTTACCCTATCTAGGAAAGAATTTATCTCAGAATGCACCCTTTATATCAGAATAGGTGAAGGCAAAGAGAGGTTTTTCCATTTTTCAGCTATGCACAAGGTATACCTGCCCAAAGGTTAGGCTCAAACTACAGAGAGCTGGTGAGTGGCAGGGTTAAGCTGTAACCTAAGTCATGTTTCTCTTGTCATCTTTTGCCTTGCATAACCAAGACAACAAAATGGATTCAGCATCTCAGGGATCTGACAGATAACATATGATAACTCTGATAACGTAAGACAAAGCATGATAAGGCCGCTTTTAATTGTCATCCAAAAAACTTTTTGGGAGATTCAACAAAGAAGGAAAAGAAGGAAAATCCCTGCAATTTTCTATACTACAAAAATCAAAACAATCTATGCCATCTCACAATATATACAGATTTTTAAACATTCAGCTATAATGGAAGCAGTGATATTTACTATACAAAGATGGTACCATCCAAGTTCCAGAAATGACTATGATGTACACGTTTCTAATCACAGTTGACAGAAAAAGGGCACTTGTAGCTGTACATATCCTTTCCCTTGCATCAAAACTGCAGAAATAAAAGTTTAATTACATCAGCTTTTCAACAGAGCTTGAGACATGGAGATTTTTTTTTAAATAACTATTTACAATTAAAATGAAAATATGTAGATAGAAAAGCCCGAAATAAAACATCATAGGAGTTTCAGATCAAGATGTATTTCTGAAAACATGTTTGTTAAACGTCGTTGCTTTGGTTTGAAAGCAGGTCCTACGAAGCAGTGAGAGTGAGGTGCTAGAGACACGTCTATCCACCAGCAGCTTACAAACTCTCCAGAGAGCATAACCTCCAGAACTCCAGAATCTGCACAGGAAATGTCTGGGGAGAGATATTTAAGTGGGTCTCCATAAATTCTGCTTTGTTCTAGGACATGGCACAATGCCAACTAAATGGGCTATGATAGGATCACCAACAGTTATCTAGTTAGTACATTTTAAGCTGCTGCGATTCTGCCAAGAAACAGTAAATGATCACATATATATGTCCAGCCACAGCACTAAGGATGAGAACCTGTTCTACCTCAAGGGCTTCTTTTTCCCCACATAAACCTGTTAAAACTGGTAATAAAATAACCAGCTGGCTGAGACATCCACAAAACCGAGGCTACATTCACTCCAATGAATTGGTTTTAAAAAGAGTAAACAACCTGTAGCGTAGGGAAAAGCAGAAACTATGATGCTAGAGAAGACATTTTTTAATTATTTATCTAATGCACATATTTGCCAGTTACATTTGTAAACGCACACTATGTTAATTTTAAGTATTTAACAAGGCTATATTTAATTAATGGCTGTATAAGCAATATATGTATGCCTGCAAATTCAGAGCGATTCTCATAACAAAAATAGGAAAATCATAATAATTACTATGTAGCACTTAAGTTCCTCATTCTAAGAAAGGTGAATATGTATAAAATAACCTCATTTGGTAGTGAGTAACTGATTTACTAACTGATTACTGATACAACTAGGGATAGATCTCAGACCAGGAACACAGATTCATGACTCACAGATTCGTAATTCACAGATTCATTTTCTGTGTAATAACTTAGATATCAGAGGTGCATCACACTAAGAACATTTTCCTTCATGTCCTATTCTGCCATTCGCATTTGCATTCAGTACTAAAAGGAGTTCTACTGTTGGCTGCAACCTCAGTATATTTCAAATATCAGCTACTTAATGTTCAAAACAATTCTACAGAAATAAGACTGGCATCATCAACTAACAAAGGCAGGAAGACTGCATTTTCAGCTAAAATAAAGAGATGGATGCAAATGCTTAAGGTCATTCAGCAAGTCAAGGGCAGGGCTGAAGCTAGACCTCAAAATCTTTTAATCCTAGCCTCATGTTTTAGCAGTGGTAAATGCTGCCTGTCCCAGGCTGTTAGCAGGAATTGTACGTACACACTGACAGCAAAATAGACGCTTTGAATGTGTGATGCCCAAAGGAGAAGATGAAAAACAAGAAACCATATGTCTGAAGTCTTTCTGAATATGCCTCAAGAGCATCAGAGATAGGAAAGCATATTTTTTAAAAAATTACTGCAATATGAATATCCATTTTAGGATTCCTGATCTGTCCTGAAAAAGCTAAATGAAAATTTAAATGGCAACACAGAAATCACAGGATTATTATTAACATGATGTACCCTGAAATATTATGGCACACAGATAAGGACACACATACTTTCCAAGGGCCTCATTTTACCACCACAGCTGTGAAAACAAAGCTCCTTTTGTCATAACATACAGAACACAATGCAATGGAGGCTCGAATCCACTGTTTCTGATTCACCACAGCACAGCTTCTCACTCAGCTCAAAGCACAGGTACTCACAGTTCGTAACATAACAGAATTCATTCAAAATGGAGTTACTTCCACAGTAACACCATAAAGAAACATAGAAAAAGATAACAGTCCTTCAAATTTTATAAAATTCTGTCCCCCAAAACAGCTGCCTAGCAGATTAGTTGACTGTTGCACCAACTGTTTTTCATTGACGTGTCTGACAAAACAAAAGCAAACAGACAAACAGAACTACAATATTTCGCCTGGACCTTGTCTGCCTGTTTGTGAGCTGAGAGCACAACTCCCACTGGGAACAAGTGCTAGAAAGTTTATATTGCCTTATGAAAGTTCATAAGGAATACTAATACCACAGCTCATTGCTTTTTCATCATCAGTTTGCATATTTTCTTAGTATTTACAAGTAGGTGCTCTTTTAGTTAAAGCTGGAAGTAAAAAGATCAACAAATTAATCCTTTTCAAGCAAATGTATGAAGTTATATTGCCCTCTGCTGATGAATAGCTAAAATGAAACATAAAACAAGCGCCCGAGCTCTGATAGATTTATTCTGAAAATATTTTTAAAATAATGTGTTGTGCATTATGGAATTCAAATATTTATTTTACTATAACTCCAGCAGATCCCAAATGTCACTTCTGATTTTCAATAAATTATCAGCAAATTGTACAACATAAAGGAGATCTAAAGAAAGAATATGCAACTTCAGGTTTTTCTGCTCCATGAGTTGGAAAATGCACTTAAGTAATTTCATTCCAGTCTAAGGTTATTTTGTCTTCATGATCTTACTTGAAATTATTTAATGAATAAAAACATTTGCCCAATCAAATTTTGCGCTATTAACACTGTTTTTCCATCAAATTAAAATGAAATGATTTTGGAGTTAGCAATAACTGCAATAATCTACCAAGCACTGATGTTAAAAGCATTTTTTTAGAGAAATTCTGTATGAAGGGTTAGGAATCTTATATTCATTCTGCAGAGACCATATTCTGATGAAAACACACTGAGATAAATTGCAAATTAAACATTATCTTACCATACAGCCTCAAGGTTTCATCTTGGTTAAACACTGGATTTACATTTATAAATATTTTAATTGTTATTCAGACAGATTCTTATAGCCTTTGTATTTGATTTTTTTTTCAAACAGTTTTTCTTATTGTTCTGGTAATACTAATGTGTTACTAATACGCACTTGAGTCAGAGAGAACTGTGTGTGTTACCTAATTCAACACGTTGTATTGGGAGAGCTCACAGATTGTGTTCTTCATTTTAGCCTTGTCTGCACCTTACTCAGGATAATTATCTTCGACAGAATGGATGAACAAGAACGCGGCAGATACAGTCGAACATTCTTTTGAGGCACCTCAGAAGATCAAATTATAGCCTAAATTCCCCTTCAGCATTTAATTTCTTTGGCCTTGGTGCACCAAAGTACAATTACTTTCCCTCAACTATGGCTTTCGATGGGCTCATTAGATCAGACTAGGTAGTTTCTTCTCATTTCACACCTTTAAGTTCTAATCTATATAGGCCTCTGTGATTTCCCTGTACTCTTATTAGAATTCAGTTAGTACCACACAGAAAATAAAAATATAACCTTGGAATAAGAGACAATATGTCACCCCAGCATGTAAGAAAATAAAACCATTACCTTGCATTTCCTCAATGGGATCCTTTCCTTAGATGAGTTCATGCCCAAGAAAAATTGGACAAAAAGAAAACAGTGTCTATATGGCAGGCTAAGCAATACTGGCTTTTTTTTTCATTTAAATGTGAAGCTTCTGTATTTTGTATTTTTAAGACCTTTTCTACTTCATTTCAGCAAGTTTAAGACTATAAAACGAGAGCATGATGTGACTTTCTGTGACAATTTATCTTGCCAACATTTGTTACAGCCTTTTATGTCAATTTATGGCAACATTTCAGGTCAAAGTGTGCAAGATTTTATGTCAATATGCAAAGAATGTAAATTTTACTCACAGTACTCATAGTTATAGCAACACAAACTATTTGAAAAGTAAAGAAAGGAGCCAAAATAAAATAACTGCATTTAATTGATGCTTCTAACTAGCAGGTTAGCATAGATTGCCGATAGGATTAAGCTAGACTATTCAACTATCAATAGAAACAAGTATGTGAAACTGTAGGTAGAAGTCAAAGAGCAAATTGGTATAAAATTACAAAGCTGCTGTCACATGTCAAGAAACAGACTTTGACCACATATTCTTTCACGTCACTTCAAACTTCCATTCACTATAACCACTGCAACCAAGAAGGATAGCCACGAACTTCCCACATAGTCCCCTAAACCCTAACCAAACTCTGAGCATTGCAAATGGTTTCCAACTACATGATATGAGGAATGTCTTGCAATGATGTTTCCACACTTTACATTAAGAAAAATATATATTTTCGGAACCACCAAAATTTCTATTTGCCTCAGCTGAACAGCTGTATTAATAATAATTAATAATTATTTTCCATAACCTCTGCTCTTCTTTGTCCTTTCCTTCTCTCAAGTTCATTTATTTCCAAAACTCATTGCTGAGAATGCAAGTTTTTCAGGATATGCATCAGGATTCCTGTAAATTTCTTGGGAAGAACAAAATGTGGGAGTCGATGGGTAAGGTGTCAAATAAAGTTCTTGAGGTTCCTGAACATTATCACAAGCACAAAGCACTTGCATATCAGAATGATAAACAGCTATCCTGACATGTATGTATGCAGAGAAGCAGTAACAACCAGCAGCTTACTAGCACCAACAAACATTGCCTGTCCAACTGTTTACTAAGGATTTACTTTAAGACTTACTCTTAGGCTAGCCTTTCACATTTTATTCAAAAAAATCAAACAAATGATCTATCAGACGTATCTTAAGTCACAGGTATCTGTATTTTGCGCAGTGGAGTTTCCAGGTAAAATTTAAGTTTTATCGCTTAAGCTTCGTATACCATTATTTCTGTTTTGGGGAACCTGACCAGTTCAACATCCAAGCCAAAGCAGCATTTCCAAATATTTCCACAATGTTATTATCAATATATGTATACTAAAAATATTGTCAGCACATAACTGGGTACAAACTGAAATACCAGCAGTTCCATCTCCAGGTGAGGAAGAATTTCTTCGCTGTGAGGGTGCCAGAGCCCTGGCACAGGCTGCCCATGGAGGTTGTGGAGTCTCCTTCTCTGGAGATCTCCCAAACCCGCTTGGATGCCGCCCTGTGCCCTGTGCTCTATGTGTCCCTGCTGAAGCAGGAGGTTGGACTAGATGATCCCTGGAGGTCCCTGCCAACCTCAATCACTTTGTGTGGTTCTATGGTAACTACGCAGACCAAGTTCCACTTGGACGTCTGCAGACATTTGCACTGGAATGCGCCCTCAGAAGAAACATTTCCTCTTGGGGAGGCTGCTAATGAGCATCTGACACCAGGCAGAAAACATCTCATATGAAGGCTCTAGAGTTCATGCATGTGAAAACATCCCAGCCCTGCCTTCCTGATGGGGTTGTTCATAGATGTGAGTGTTTCTGCAAGCAGCACTCAATTGTGCTTGGCTTAAACCACACAAGGGAAACACATGAGGTCACGCTTTTAAAGCAGCACCACGGACACAACTGAGGGCAGATAGTAAGAATATACTCAGATTGCCTAAATTCAAGCAGTAGGGCAGGCTTCCTCAAATCACATAGCATTTTCCACTTGCCAAAGCAAATGGGCTCAGTAATCACACATAAACCCAGTCTAGCTAAATTTTAGATGAGTCTTCAGCAGCTCTTTATATATTCTTATGAAAGTAAAACAGTTACTGGAATTGGCCCGCAGGAAGAAAAATGAGTGATTATAAAGGTGGCGGCTGGTCCGTCTGAAACAACTGCTGCAAATAATGTAATTTTTATGATTCTTCTGAGGCCATACGTTCTGGATCAGAAGAGCTGAGTGTAAGGACCTGAACCCATCAGGATAGGCTTGGGAAGCACCAGCCAAAAGCAAAGGCTATCACCGTTGCTTTAGAAACAAAATGGAAGTTCTGGAAAAAAAACACACATTATTGTATAAGACTGAAAACAGTAGTCAGAGAACTGACTTTCTTACAAAAGAAATCTCAGCCCCAAAGAGGAACACTGAAATAAAACTAATTTTTTTTTAAGTCCTTTTGACTCAGAATACCCCAAAAATGACACCATAAGCTAACAACTCTCTAAGGTTAAATAAAGCAATTCCTCATTAGGCTTCCCCCTCTTTCAGTCTTCATTTATGTTTCTGGCCAATTTCTGCTGTTCTCATTCACACATATAATGATTATCAGTTCACCTGCCTTATTGCAAACCGTGCTATTTTAACAAGTGATTCTTGGTCACCTTTATGAAATATAACATGCTCTGAAATTTTAAATTAAATTTCTGAAAATTTTTCAAATAGTATTTTTCTTACTTGTTTTCCCTGTCTGGGTTAAAAAATATAAACATACAGTAAGCACAGTCAGAATTAAGAATGATCAAACAGTCATTAATCTTCTCTGGGATCTAGGGTCATCTTCATTCTAAAAAATAAACTTGTTAGAAAAAATACTCTATATGGCATTTTGGAGAGTTGAAACACATTTCTATATAGATGCATTCCTTCTAATTGTAAATACACTACCACCAAGGCATCTTTGGTAGCTTTAAATTATGCATTCAAGTCCAGAAAAAATCCTGCATGTGTTTTGCCTAACGGAAATCATCATCATTTTAAAAGTCAGCAACATAACCCTGGGAGGTACACTACTCTAGTAAGTAGAGGATTTATTAAAAAAAAAAAAAAAAAGAGAGAGAGAGAGAGAGAGAGAGAGGGGTCTCTTTTAGCGCTCACCTTCTCTCCACTGTGTTTAGAACTTCAAGGAAGCTGACGCTCCTGCCACACCCGGGGGCTCTCAGGAAATTACAGTCCAGAGTCACAGAACCACAGAATCATCATGGCTGGAAAAGACCTTCAGGGCCACCCAGTGCAGCTGCAAGCCCCTCACCACCCTGACCGCTAAACCACGTCCCCGAGCGCCCACAACACCAACCCACTTGGCCAAATTCAGAACTTTCCCTTCTTGGACTGCAGAGCTTAAAGTTGCTTCTTTATTTTGGCAAGCAGTCGATTGACTACACCCTCCTATATGCACTTTGCTGCATTCTTTTAATATCTGCAAAAAGTCAACAATTAGCATTCTCACACATAACATTAAAATGGTGGGAGGTTTTTTTTTAAAAAAAAGTATTCTGTTATCCATTTGCCAGCATTCTTATTTGAAAGAGATCAACAAAAAGAGCAACTACATCAGTTCCAGCTTGCTTTAAAAAGTTCTAAGTAAAATAATCACTGTACCTCACAGATCAAGAGTCCAGTTCTGATCTTCTGGTTAGGATTTTTTTTTCCTCAGTATTTGTAATTAAAGTCGAAATAGAACACAGAAAACAAAGCAATATAGTTTAAATATTTAAAGTAATCAATAAATGAATGTATAAATGCAAAAGGTGAAAATAAAGCAGAGCAAGCCAAACCAAGTAGTTTGTATTATCACTGGCGAATAGTCAGGCAACACTGCCTTAGAGAGTTAAAAATACAAAACTAGTGAATTCACAGAAATATTCTGCTATTTTTACATTTTTCATACGAAGTTTTGCAGATTGTTAATGCACAAAATACAAATTCAATATTATTCTCTAAAAAGGCAGCCTTACTAATACTCACAATTTTTCTAATGCACCTAGATAATAACTTATAAACAACTTAATCTTAGTCAGTAAAACACTCAGAAAGTGTTTTTGAATTAATTAAGCATAAAAAAAGTTGCACGATTTCTGGTTTACACTAGTGATAGGGAGAACAAATGTGCATTATTTAACTCAGGAAGGATAGATAAATTTATCTGACAAACAACCAAGTACACTGCTTTTCCACAGGACTTTTACACATGGGTTTTGTTAATTATTTCAAGACTGCTTCACCATGAATGAATTTGAAAGATAATCATGGCCACAGGCCTGACAAATGCACAAATGTGTGTCCCTATGCAAAGTTAGGAAAAATAATTTGGAGAGGAAAATGCTTTGACTGTACACTACCTTTCTTACTCATGTGTCCCAACAGGAATTGTCGTAATTGCAGGTACAGCTGATAATGCTACTTGCAAATTTCCTTGCTGCTATAATTTTAGCAGCATAAACTATAATGAAACAGATCAATTGGCCAATTTCAGATGAACTTAAGAGGAGATATAAGACACAAAAACAACGCACCCTACAAATACTTTCATTTCAGGGCACTCTAACTGCTCTAAATATCCTATACTGTCAACATACATATAATTTTGCTTCCAAAAATAACAGTATGGTCTGATCAGATCAGTATTTTTATGCTGCTGTTCTGGTATGACAGAATAAGCATAGCACCACTGCCTTAGCAATATCTGCTGGGATAAAAAAGTCTTCTAATTTGTGAGAAAACAGTAGCTGAACTCAGGCAAGTGAAGAACTAAGACAAGCTCCAAACACAAGCTCCAAACGTGGTGGTTGAGGCTACCATTCCAGCAGGTTCCTGCTTTGCACAGACCTTAACAAAATACTTGTGTAAAGTCTCTAGTTTGGGGTTTGCCAGGCTATTAGCACCATCTCCTCACCTTCTCATCACTGGTTCTCCTTTCCAGCATTTCCAGTATATCCTTTTACTTCTTCTTTATACACACAGACACAGAAACAATTCACATTCCTATCACTGTACACTTACAAATCAGCGAACGTATGCCATTTGTTCACAATCATCTTATTGTCTAACTGCTAATAACATCACTAAGAAGAAAAGAAAATCTAAAACAATATTCCTTGCAAGGTCATAATAAACCAAGTCTTGTTCTTGTTCTCCATATATACCGCACTGTAAGCTGGCAAATGCCTTACGAGAAAATTATTGAGATGGAGCTTGCTTATTAGTGCAACCCAGGCACCAGCAACACAGCAAAGCAACAAGGTAAGTCAAAGGATGGACAAGGAAAAATGGAAATACATTACACTTTATCCATTACCTCTGCTGCTTCCGAAAGCAGTACTGGCAATACTTGAGGAAATAAGATGCAAAGAAACACCAACACTTTAGGAAAACAAAAACGTGGATTTGCTCTAAAAAGTATATATTGAAATTACTCTCAAAAATAAAAATGAAATTATGGTCTGATTTTGATTTAGCAAATGTATCTGATTTCAGTTTAATTAGCCTGAATTTTCTTCCCATTTGTTTTGTGACTAGCTGTGGAAGGTAAATCAAGGCTATTAAACCATAATTATAAATAAAAATCTAAATGACCTGCAGTGGTATAATCAATAAAAATTACATTATTTAAATTAAGCAAAATTTAATTAAAGGCATTCACATTAATTTTACTCTCTGTGGATTAAAAGCTTTCTAATTCAAACTGTTTTATAACAAATTTTATAAGCATCACAACAGTCAATAAAATTTCACATTATTCTAAATTAGCTATTATGTTAGTCACATTATCTTTATGAAACAAAATACTGATTCTGTTCCATGTTGGAATTCAGCAAGAAAGACACTAAATGCAGAACCTAATTCATTCTCCTGGTTCATTCTATGCAAATGTTCTGTGCTGCCACTGCCCATATGGTTACAGTGACCATGTTAGACCAAGCGACTAAATGATTTTACTACAGTTATCACCTCTCTCCTCTTGCAAGAGAAGCATTTGGTGACTACTTGGTAGAAAATATCTCCCACTGATACACAGACCACTATAAATATACATGTAGCATTTTTCATAAATGCTGCAGAGTCTAAAAGAACCTGGACACCCACTTCAAGTCATTACTTGACTTGCAAGTAATGATCAAGACTAAATTGCTCTCTGAAAATAAATAAAAATTAAATAAAAAATAAAAATTGATTTTTAGAGATACTATGCAAGCAGTTCATGTCACAGAGAATTACGGTAGCACTGGACCTAAAGAGCTCAGCACCTTCCAAAAGTAAGAACTAAAAATAATAGTTTGCTTTCTGTGGAAGCTTGTTAGAATAGATTTATGTCAAACTAGCTTAGAAAACACACACACACATACATACATACACATACGAACACACACACACAAAATCTGCATTACAAAGTTAGCATTCAATTTACTCAAGTAAAATTGTTTCAAGGAAAAACCTTCTGGAATTTATGTATTCCCCTCTACATCAACACAAGTAATTCAGAAGTATAATGTTTTTAAAAATTTTATTAATCTGAAAGAATCTTTTGACTAAGATCTAATTGTTTCACAGTTAGCGTGAAGGTATATTTTTGAGCATTTCTCCGACACTGCAAATGTCATTTTTCCTACAAGTTTTTCAAAAAATTTCTAGGTAGTGTAAAATTCATGTTGCATAATTTTGTTTACAGGTTTCTGAGTTGAATCACTTTGGACAAAAATGCTCAAGGGATTTAGTGCAGGCAAGAACAGAAATTGCCAAACAAGAAGCACAACACCAAAAAAATCAAGGGGTAGCTATTTTTAAGAAATCTGACTATGTGGGATTGCGATTAGCTTACAAACTAGTGTGTTAATACCGCAGAAAGAAACAGGGAATGCCTAACTCAAGTATTGCAGGGATGTTTCACCCTCACCCTTAAGAGGACCACGAAAGATTTTACTACTTTGCAGATAGATAACATTGTGCTGAATAGCAGATGCAAAATCCCAGAAACATTTCCCAAAACTTTCCTCAGAAGTTTCAGAATTTGTAAATTGCTGATCTTACGAAACACATCATGAAGTGCTTTTATTTAAAGAATACAACACTACCAATGGATGACTGATTAGAAGTTTTCAGACTTGTTCCCTCTCCTGCAATATGTGGCATAGTGCTGTATTTCAGAGGCCTAAGAGCTATAGTGCAAAGCTGTAAGGACAAAGATTGTTTCTTTAATTCCTCCTCTCAGTGATCTAGGCATCAGGAAGTCACAGTTTATAAATGGGCTTCCTTCTTTCTGTTTTTACAGACCCTACTTGAGTCTGCATCAAGAGCGAATGTGAGAAAATTGGGGAAAAAATACGTCAAAGAAGCTCATCTACTTGTTCTGCTGCTAACACTGCAGTTATTATAACTAAAGATGCTTTGCTGAGACTCTTAAGTTACAGATTGTTCAACAGAACTCTATCCAGGTTCATTAATAGCAACTGCCTTTTTTATATATATACACATAACATACATACATATAGTCCTCCTACTTGTATCCTGATCATTGAAACACAAAAAAAGAAAAAAAAAGATATATAATACTCTAAATACAATAATTCACTTATGAGACTCCAGTGGTCTACACTATCTCTTCTACGAGATAATTATGGCTTTCACACAAAACAGTTATAAAGCTATCTTATGTTCAAAACACTAATAAGGCTTCCTTTTCCACTCAATAAAGTTATTTATTGATTATTGCTTATGGAGGAGTAACTCTTCTTGTATGTTCATGACTCACTACTGTTCTAGTAACATACAGCATTTTATTTTTTGGAAATATATGATAGACAACTGATTGATAATAATTGATAACAGCTGGTAAAATAATCAGATATCTGTCATGCATGACAAGAAAAAAAATCCAGCAGAATACTTAAAATTTTCACAGCTTGTGAAATAACCAAATTCTGCCAAACTAATACAATCATTCTAATCAAGGCATTGTTGCCACTTCTGAATAAGCCTATGGTTTAAAAAGATGAAACATTCACTCAGATGTTACTGAAACAATTAATAAACTTTCAAAAATGACAAGTGAATCACATGCAGTTTTTGTCTGCTATTGCAAAGTGTCTGTGTTACTGAAAAACAAAGCCCTGTGCCCTGGGATTTGTGTTCGGAGAACCTAAATCCTGGCTACCAGTATCAAACCAAACTGCAGGACAATTTGCTCCAGATTTTGAAAACTATCTGGCTTGTCTGGAATTAGGCCTATCTACTCTATAACTATAAACTATATTCTATATCTATATGCTCTACTAAATCAAGAAAACAATTTCCAGAATGAAAGTTGTACTTTATTATAGCCTTTCTCCAACTAAATGGTTTCCTAAAGCTAGACGTTACTGTAGAGGTTGCATACTCAGTTTAGGAATGCAAACCCTGATAAAAGGCAATAACTCTAGCACCTAAAATCTCAAACTGATTACATTTTATTACAAAGTGACAAAAGAAAAAGATTAAATGGATCAAATTTGGCAATAACAATTTTTGTATGATAACACCAGTTCTCTTGAAAGCAATCAGCGATTGGTCATACCAAAATCCATAACCTCTGGCAAACTAACAAATTGCAGATCAGACAACATACCAGAGAGGGCTTGATCTATTTCCCATCAGAGATGCTTACAAATTGTTCAAATTAATCCACGCACTAAAACTACACGGCCAGCAGCACTTCTTTTTTTCTGAAAAACAGATGGCATTTCCAAACTTTTTTGCTGAATAAAGAATGGCAGAGGCTGCCACCACAGCCTAATCAGGGTGCACAACTGCAGAAATCACGCAAACTTAATAATAAGCAGCTTACTTGCCTAGGTACACTGCTAGTTTTTTTCAAGCACATTCTCAAGTCATATTTAGAAGCACTTCCACCAGTGGGGCTAACTGCAAGGAAATCAATGGTTTAATAAGGATTTGAAGTTGTGGTCCTGTGATCCTAGGACAAGCTAACTGTTATCACATAGCAGTATATAAGGATAGATATACAACTATTGCTTTATTAAGGCAACAGAGATTACATTTTCTTAACCTTGAGGAATACAGATCTTTACTAAAAACACATTTTTTAATTAAAACCTCTGACAATTCCCTCCTTCCTTCTTACCTAACCAATACTGTAGCACAGTAATTCAAATCATAATTCCTATATGACATCAAAGCAAATAGAAAAAAATCTACCTTTTACTCCCTGAAAACTCATCAAAAGACTTCCTTATCTTTTTCTTATTATCTCTTTGTAACTATACCCCATTTGCAGCATCCCACTTCAAGACATACTTTTTACTCTTCATTACCACTTACATCATTTTGATATAGAAACCTCTTTTTTTCCCCAAAGCAACTGGTAAAATCATGTACAGTCATTTTCAAAATCATCCTAACATCTTCTCCAAAGCCTAAACTCCCCATAATGCTGTTTCAGCTTAACAGGAAGCACAAATCTAAACAAAGATTCTGATAAAATCATTTTAATAATTGCTCCACCTCATGTAACCCACTTTGTAGTCTTCCATATAATAGCAACTGCTATGGTCCAAAGACTTAAGTCAGGTTTCTTTCACAGTTTTTTGGGGATTTTATAATAACAGTTAAGTCTTTACCCTATTGACATAAATGTCAGTCTTTTGGTATACTACAATCTCTTGGTACACCAAAGACAACAACATACCAAGCACTCCAACATCTCCATATGTAGGAAGAAAAGGATAGAAAATAGCTTTTTGTTACATTTATTTGCTTGTTTCTTTTCTGAAATATTTTCCCCTTGGTGTACAAGTTTTTTACTTAATGTTTCTCTTGATTCATTCAAAGCATGAATTAAAATAAACAAAAAAAAACCTCAAAACTAGAGCTTCAGAGGTAAGGTTCTCCAGACACCTCACAGATACCTGCCCACACCACTTCAGTTTACAATAATGTATCAAAACATTCAGATGTCCTTCCTACACACTTTGATTGTTCTTAGCATGGTTTGGAAAAGTCACAAAAATTCTGGTGCCTAATGTCCTGCTTTATGGTATACAGAAGCAATAACTTAATTAACTGAATTAAAATTGGCTTAAAATCATTCACATTTTGCAAACAACTTCTCTGAGTTGGTATCTTTAACTGATTCCATACAGGGAGACCAGTTCCAAGTGCAGGAGAGCGTCACCTCCTCTCTATTGCCCCAGTGAAAGTCACATAAGTTATGTGAAGTGAAAATAGCCTAAATAATTAACGTTAAATAACCTAAAATCACGTAAAAATCTAAATCTAAAGCTTTATGTCTACATACAGAAAAAGGAAAAAATTCCAGGAATATCCGAGCACTTTTCTGGTTGAAGCGGAAGGCAACATATCATAATGTCAAATGTCATCACACACTTGAGTCTCAACAACTGGTTGAAAGCTGGAAAGTTTAATTTGTGAAGCTCAAATTATTTATGAAATATTTTCTTGGTTTAAACCTTATTCTCTTAAAAACATAGAATGAAAATGATCTCTTAAAAGGCTGTGACATGAATATATGGATAGAACTAGTGTCAACGTATCTAGCGGCAACATTTTTTCTTAGTAAATCAAAGATAATTACAATTGGCATTCTACTGAAAAGTAAGGAAAGAAAAAATACATTGACTTTCTCAAGATTTCATATAAATGATATTCTGAAAAGACAAGTTTATTGCGAACTATTGGCTTTTTCTATGAAATAATCACCTAATTCTTTGGTTAAAACTGCTATAAAACAAAAACTTCTAAATATGTGGGGGGCTTCCACAAAGTATGCCAACTTGGTATACTTACTAAACAGAATTTTTATGATACCACTTAGAAAAATCTGAGAAAAATTAGATCCCAGCATTTCATTAGCTTCATTAGCTTCACAGTAATATTTAAAACAGTGTTTTAAGGAAATCTCTATCCTTACATATCTTTCAAAGCTGCAATAAAAATATAGCTGATTGCATTTACCAAATAAGTTTAATAGTTTTCTTATTAATGTCTATTTGATTTTAGTTTTATAAAGTAATAGATTGATTGACATTCCTATCCTAAAAAGCAATGTCTTTTTACAGAAAATAACGAAATGTCACATTTACTGTAGCATCACACAAGAAAAGTTAGACTAGGTTCACACAGAAAACACAGCTCAAACTTTTTCCTCATTTGTGTTCCTGTTTCTTTAAATTCATATAATATCTCTCACTGGCTTCACTCCACTAATCTCTTTTAAGACAGTAATTACATAATTACCTTACAAAATCTACTTTATATGGTCTGTTATATTTATCTCTTTATTTATACATATTAATATCTATATTTATAAATGTATATACTTTCACTTATTTGCTATCTTCATATTCCAACTATTTATACAGATGGATAATATGTAAGCTAAATAGAAGAAGATTAAAAGGGAATATGATCAATATGGAGAAATACCTGAGGAGATAATGTAGGGAGGAAGGGGCCAAGCTCTTCTCAGAGGGGCCAGTGACAGCACAAGGGGCAACAGTCACGTTCTGAAACATAGGCAGTTCCATCTCCATGTGAAGAAGAACTTCTTCATTGTGAGGGTGACAGAGCAGTGGAACAGGCTGCCCAGGGAGGTTGTGGAGTCTCCTTCTCTGGATATCTTCCCAACCGGCCTGGATGCCGCCCTGTGCCGTCTGCTCTAGGTGTGTCTGCTGGAGCAGGAAAGTTGGACTAGATGATCTCTAGCGGTCCCTTCCTTCTCTCTGTCAGTCTGTTAGTCCATGATAAAATCTCCTCTCAATCAATTACTCTCCTAGTAAACTGGACCAATTCACTCAGTCCCTCCTCATAGGAGAGATGTTCCAGTCCCTTAATCATCTTTGTCACTCTCCACTGGACCCTCTCTAGAAGCTCCACATCCTCTGAAAGCTCTGCTCCCAGTGCTCTAGGTGCGGCCTCTCCAGAGCTGAGTAGAGGGGCAGAATCACCTCCCTTGACCTGCTGGCAACGCTCCTCCTGACGCAGCCAGGATCCCATTGGCCTTCTTGGCCACAAGGGCACACTGCTGCCTCATGGTTAACTTGGTGTCAACCAGGACTCCCAAGTCCCTCTCTGTGGAGCTGCTCTCCAGCAGGTCGACCCCTAATCTGTCCTAGTGTCTGAGGTTATTCCTCCCCAGGTGCAGGACCCTGCACTTGTCCTTATTGAACCTCATGAGGTTCCTCTCTGCCCAACT
>JAUBOD010000151.1:5504722-5526056 GCA_032353885.1 Nothura maculosa
ACATAGTTCAAGAATGTTGTACTCACTATGCAAAATCATGCATTGAGATAACATTTTACTGGATTACACCACTTGCCATTATTTCAGTTAAAAGGAGAAGCAAGTATTTTTATTTTCCAAGTGAAGCAGAAACCCATACAATAGAATAAAATCCAATTGATACAGGATTAATTTCTATGAATCTTACCATGCTTCACAAGAGCTCAAGAGAAAAATATGATCACTAAACAAACTTTTTCCCCTTACAGTCAATGCTGTGGAATAAGACAGTTTGTAAATTGCAAATCAATATAACTAGATCATTTTTAACTCCAAGATATATAATTTCTTTAAATTCAATAAAGACACAGTCCTTGGAAACACTCTACTGTTACAATAAACAACTCTGCAGATTTCATAACCTGTTTACAGCAAATCAGTAAGAATTGTAATAGAATTGGAATCCTCACTTTTAATGTTTACTACAACTAGAAAATATTATTGAAAAGATGAAATTTTATTCTGTTTTCCCAAATATACATGAAATGTAAAATACTAATTTCAACTTTGTTATTCACATATTTAGTGTGCTTCATCATTTACTATATAGATTAATCAGTCCTGTACTAATCAACTCCAAAAGCTTGAGCATGATACAATTACCTTCCATTTGAGTTTAATATTGTAATAGATTTGGACTGAATCTTCTATTTAGCAACACGGTTCAAAAAAAGAGAAAAATGCGTATATGGCAGTACCAGTAGTACTGACAAAGCAAGCCAACAGTCAGCTGTTTTACTGTGACACCATCATGGATTTCATTGATCTCCCTTGTCAACTGGTAAACACGTAGGGTCTGACTAAGCCAAGTGCAAAGCCCTGCATTTTGCACGTAAAACCCACCTCTCCCTTCGTGTGTGTCCATCACCCCCGACACTGCTCTGTACTACAGAGGAACTGCAGCACAGAAGCAAGATCTGTGCATCCCCGAAGACAGTGCTCCAAGTACAACAGCTGCCACCGGGCCCCAGCTCACTGACGACCCAGATGACATTAAACAAAAGGAGAATTTCAGACTGACTCCACTCGCCGTCTCGGTTTTAATCAGAACTTCATTATCTCTCCAAAATGAATTGTTTCTCTCCATTTGTCTTTCTGAACTGTTTATACGTCTGTCCTCTGCTGTGTATTACACAGGCATCAGTGTCTATGCAGTAATGTAAAACACGTTTGCATCCTTCACAGCCCAGTGCAAACTGCTACGTATAGCACTGTGCATTATACTATGTCTCTAAATTACACAACTCTGTAAAGCACAACCAAAAGAGACAGTGTGTGCATCTAGCAAAGAAAATTCTAATTAGTCCTTTCTTTGCTTCTCATGTCTCTGATTAGATTGGGATATTTCTGAGAAGTTGTTCAGTGAATTTATTACATTTTCATGATGCTATGTGGTCGCATGCTTCCACTTGTACACATGGGCATGCAGATACCTTAAAAAAAAACAAGGCACCTTAAAATGCAAAATTTGTCAACTGATACCCAAGATATATTACCTGTAAAGATAAGACATTTAACTAGGCTGTACGCCCTTATTTAGCAAATATAAAATCTGTCAAGCAATAATTCATTAAAAGCAAGTTTAATCTTTTCACCACTCTTTTTTCCTGGTGATACCCTCTTCTCCACGACCTTTTGCTTCTTCCCAATGTTGTCGCCTTTTCACAGCTAAGTGACCAAGAAAAGAACCTCTGTGTAGTCCCACACATCAGGAAACCAGCTTCACTCTCCACATTGGCTAATGACATTCCCTGGCCCCAAATACAATTCATTAGAGAACTGAGCTTCCTAATACATGAGCATCTACCTTGGATATCAGTCACATTGTGCTAACACGAATCTTATCACATCCTTAGTCTATAGCATCAAAGACAAAACACCCAAGCTCTAACTCAGATGTGGGTCAATGAAACTTTGGAAAGGGCTCAAGGAGTACAGAACTCCTCTAAAGGCTGAAAGCACCTACATATCTTCCCTTTGCTGATCCTCACCTGCACCTGAAGCGTTACCGCTTCTATAAAGCTTGTGTCCAACCTCATCTAGCTACACTACCAAACGGCCACTAATATTGGATTTCTCAAATCTTAAGACCAAATCCTGCCATGTCAATGTAGAGGGTGTTAAATGCTAAATCAGTAGGAGGCAAGGAAAAAGTTTCTTAGAAATAAAAAAAAAAAAAAAAAAAAAAACACAAAAGAGAAAGAAATAACAGTATAATTGCTGATGCCAGGTAGATTTTAAGTTTATTCGTTCAGGAAGACATTATCTGCACAGACTCTTGAAATGGCAGATGCCTGATTAGAACTGAGTCCATCACTGTTCACCACCAGCATCCCAGCACACCAGGTAGCTAGGGCAGGTAAGTACTACGTAAATATTCTTCAGGGGCATCTGCTTTGACACACAGAATAACGCAGCGATGGAGAGTTACAGGCAAGCGATCGCGACGAACAAGTAATAATAAATGCCGTGTGCAAGTCAAGATCCTTTGTCTCGCAAACAGGGATACACCTAATATTTCCACTACATTTTCTGGGTTGAATACTTTACATGATATCTCAGTTTACTTTAAGTAAGAAGACAAATTTTTGGCCTGTTTTGTTTTTTTCATAAAATCTCAGTCTTAGGGAATAACATCCACTGTTTACCCATTAAGTAGCAGCAATATAAACTCACTGTTCTATCTATATTCTTCAACCCCCTGAAGGATGCAGAAGGCTAGTCCCTATGTCCACTCAGTCATGTCTTTACCTCAAAAATACAATAGTTGACAACAAGTATGGTAAAGAGTATGATACAGAAGACTCTATGGGGAACCTGGCTGGAAAAGCTGCTCAATAATTTTCTTTACTACTTTGGTCACTATTGACTTTATAGTCAGAAGTAGAACCTTAATAACCTTTGATTTACTGCTGCCTTCATGTTGTTTAGTTTCTGCTCTATGAGAGTAAATTTATTTTTGTCTCTCTGTATAACAACTGCTATTCCACTACAGTAAAAATAGAATAATTTTACTTCACAAATAAAATCTTGTATGGTACAGGAAAAAACATTACTAATGGTCAATGGAAATGAATACAGATATCTGAGCTTCATTAAGAATGTTTGGGCATTACATTGAGAAGAATAAATATAGCAATATACCACAAAAATACTTCTTTTTCTTTAATTAGGGAATCCTTAATCCCTCACTTAAAGATACTCATAAAAAGCATGTGACCCACAGAAGAAACTGTGTAACTCAAAAAACAGTGTGAATTAAAATGGCAGCCTTCATAGGTGGCAATAACTAATAGAAAATTTAATGCCATCTCTACAGCAATATCTACTTCTTCATATTTTCATTCAGGAGATTGTTGCAGGAACATCGAGCAACACAGAATAATAAAACTGGGCTTATGTATACATATGTATCAGAGCTGACAACATATCTTTTGAAACAACAGCAATGTATAACTATTATTAACTGTAACACCTATAGATTATTTTTGCATATTTTTCACTACCTTCGCACTTTTTTCCCTCGCCTTTTAATAAGGTATGGTACAACCAGTACTCTTTAGAAAATGAATGTAGGACACGAAAAGAAAAACTGATCCAAGCCCGCAGACATCTAAAAAGGAAATTAAAAAGGTTAATTTCTTCTTGAATTTAAAATGAGACTTAAGAAATGGCAGGGAAGAAGTAGCAAAATAAGTTTTGTTCAGAATATTCCTACATTAACATAATTCCAAGTGAAAAAACAGGATGTGAAAAATTATTGCCTTAGCTGGGTTTTAAAGAAATTTTTTCAATTTTGTAATTTTCATCTCTTTTCCACATATGCATCCTGCAAGTGCTCAAGAAGTTAAACTTTTCAATTTCTGAAACCAATTTCCAGTTCAGTTACATGTTAAATCAATGCATATAATTTGGGACTGTGTATTTGTGACACCACTACTTTTCCTGATTGTGGTATTAGCATAAGTAAATTCAAGCACTGCTTCATTTCTCAATCTGAAACTTTCTGAAGACCTAGTAAAGACTCCAAAATACACACAAATACACAAACCAAGAGAGCCTCAGAAGAACCATTTGTTTGGACGGGAAAAGATACTTTAATGCTTCAAAGATACTTTAAACACTAGCAGCTTTCATGGATAAGCAGTAAATTCTCTGGAGATCCTGATTCTATTCTCTAGAAGGGCCTTAAAGTCTAACCACTTACTTAGTCATCAGCTAATGGAAGTTACTGCTTCCATGTGACAAGCATTACAATTCCAGACTCCTCTCTTCCTCTTTACAAACAACTTTTCTCTTTCAGGGCTGTTCTTTACTTCCATGAATCTCACACTATGAAACAATTAACCTCCAACAGGTTACAGGAAGACTATAACCCGTAATCTGAAAATTAGGGGACACTGTTAGGAGGTAGTTTGTCCACTCCTGAAATAAAGAAGGAAGTGAAATAATACTCTTTTTTTTTTTTTTTTTTTTTGGATTCTAAACAATAAGCAGTTTTACAGGAGAGGGAAAGTATCATCTACTCTTCTTTAAACAAGAGAGCAACTTGCAAGCTCCAGTGCTAAGTTTTCCAAAAGCATTTCTGAATCAGAATTCCGGTTCCCACAGCTCCAGGTTAGACGATTCAGCCCCAAGATCTCAATCATTTCCCTCTTTTCAGAGATGCCTCCTGGCCAAGCTCTCCAGCTTTCCATGCAGCATCTTGCCTGCAACGCAGCCTCTTCAAGGCACCTCCCTTCACACATCTACACTATGCAGAACTGCTCAGCTTGGTTCATGACTATGAACTTCTCTCAAAGAACCATCAAGGTTGGAAGGGACCTCTAGAGATCATCTAGTCCCATCACCCTGCAGGGACATATAGAGCACAGGGCGGGATCCAGGCAGGTTTTGAAGACCCCCAGAGTAGGAGACTCCTCAACCTCCCTGGGCAGCCTGTTCCGCTGCTCTGGAACCTCCTTGTGGAACATAATCACAAAAAGTCAAGCAGTTTAGGATCCTAAATCTCTTTGTTGAGTCGGTGCAAAGTTTTCATGAAAAACCCACTAGATTATCTGCATTTGTTTCTCAGTTCATAATAAGTATATTATTTAATCTATTCCCACTTTTGTTCTGTGCTATGTCTTCTTGGTAACTTACATAAAATAAGGCACAAAAGAGCACTATCTCCTATCTGCCAATTACAATCCTTGTAAGAACAGAAATAAAAATAAAAAAAATCGAAGAAGCTACCAAAACTTCTTAAAAAGATGTCATTAAAAAAAAAAAAGAATAAAAATCCAGGTTGGAGCTGCTAAGTCTTTTAAAATTATATTGCCTTATTTTTTAAAATTATATTGCCTTATTTTTAAGACAGTAATATAGCAATATTTATTTTTAAAAAGGAAATATAGTATTACAATGTCTAGTGGTACCACACTTCCTGAAACTAATGTTTTGCATATAACAATAAAAAAATCCTACATATTCTACTTTTACAGCTAAAATGAAATGCAGGCTCTTGTCTGACTTCCTGTCTGGATCAAAAGTATGACTTTCATTTTTCGTTAAGTCGTAGTGCAGAGCTGGTGGGAATCTTATGTATTTCTCTATTCTGTCTGTAATTAAGCAGAAAAGCGTGACTGCATGTTGGCCATGGTTACTGTGCATTTAGCATTGAGGGGTATTTAACACAAAGAATCAGAAGGCTTTAGGAAACATTCCTACTAAAGCTGTTTCAGCAGCATCAAAATTTCCAAGGTTTCAGCCTCTTCTACACCAACTTTTACTCAAGTGTCCTGTCCAGCAGAGTCCATCTTACTGCTTACACAAAAAACACTTCTATTTCCAGCTTCGTTTCAACATAAAGACTGGAATTTAGAAACATTCAAGAAGGAAATTAAATCACAGTCCTGACTCGGGGAAACTGAAGGTCAATGGCTTCGCTCGCTGCCAACGGCAGAAGCCAAATCCCTGGAGCACGCGTTAGGAAGCGCACAGATCCCCATGTGTCACTGTTTAACACCCATGGCATCCTCCCACAATGAATCATCGCTTTTCCTTTAGTGTGCACAGTTTCCTAGAAAGTGAACTTTACTTTAATAGCTAGAAAAGTGAAGTTGGAAACAACACCTTACCATCCTTAATCTCCTCTCTGAAACACAGTGTAACTCTCACTTTAGCAAGGAGTCAGCAACAGTCAAAGACATGGGCAAACCTTGTAACATCTTAGGTACACATGTAGAAAAATCACTGGAATGGGTTTTTTTGTTTTGTTCAAAGGCCCTTGGTCTTCACTTTGAAGATGGAGAATGTAGGCCATAAAAGTCTCTGAGAACCTGAGCCATGAGATGACAAATCCCCAGTTTCCAAGAACAGGAAATATTTGTCATAAAAAAATACACCAGGTTAACTAGAAAAATGGATTTCCTGCAAGCATTACATGGATCAGTACAAAATTCTATGAACTCTGTTACCAGACTGACTTCCACATTTCTTTGCTCTATGTCCTTCTAATATCTGGAGCAAAAGGAAAGACAAGAAATAGTGAATATAATTTGATTTGCCCACAATACAGATAAGATAGAACAGGTTATGAAGTTCAACTAAAATAGGAGATTTTGTATCACAAAGCATTTAAAATTAGTAATAAATTTAAATCTTAATAAAATTAAGTTTGGAGTTATGAATAATAGAAAAATCTAAGAATTCCAACTTACAAAACAAAATGTATTAAAGAAAACAAACAGCTACGCAGTTAAAACACAATTTTACCAGTACAACATGTGAAAGCATAAAAATTCAGTCTCCTACAAGTTCATTTGTTTTGGTCTGTGCCTCACAAAATTATTTTATGTACCTTAACCACAGGAACAGCATTGTTTCAGGTATCAGAGCCAAATAAGTTCCTTTTTGTAAGAGAGATTTCCTCTTAACAGTATTTTTCCTATTTGTAGCTCTACTGATGCTGCAGAGGTGAATGGTGATGGAATCTGTTCATTCCATCTGTCTCAGCAGAAACTCCAAAAACCAAAAGCCAGCAGTCAAGGTTGTCCAACACACTGCTCGTTAGCCTCAGAAAACTCACTTTTCTAAATTACCACATGCTCTGCTGTCAAAAACACACAAGTGGTCACATATATTGCAAGTTCTTAGCGTACAGGAGAACTAGCAACTTCATGCCAATATGTGGCAAGTGGCTGCTATCACTTATTAGAAGTGCCTTATTTAAAGGACTAACTTAAACCAAGAATTAGCTTTAAGGGAAAATATTTCTTCCTGATCTACAAATTCAGTGTTATTAGAACTAAGTATGCGACAGTACTTCTACTTTTACCATTTTTCTAGTTGCATTTATTTTATGAATAGAGGGAGTATCTCTCTTTTTTTTCTTCATTACTTTCAAAAAGTAATGTAAACAGTAATTCAATGATTTTACATTTTTAAGAACGCAGATGAAGAAAAAATTGGCTAAAAACATGTAAGTAGAAACTAAAAAGAAACATCTGTGCAAATGGTTGCAACTAGATTGAAAAGATCTTATAGTTCATTGAAATGACCTTACCTACTTTATAGGTAATCAGATAGTAAAGACTTGATTCAGGCGGTATTTTGAAAATTATCCAATATATCCTGCAAAATAACTTCCAGTATTGATATTTCTGACTAGCAGAACAATAAAAAAACTAACGGTTGGAAGAGTCCTATGAATGTTATCTAGTTAAATCTCCTGCTCCAAGTATGCCTAATGCCAAAGCTAGATGGGCAGTCTTCCTAAACAACCTGTCCCAATCTCTTTTTTCTCCCCATAATTGCAAATTGTGATTATTCCCACTTGCCCTTTTTTGTCCCTGTGCATCACTGAAGAGGATTTGATTCCATCTCCTCTACATCAAAGTTTGCAACACCAGACAATAAGAGGTGTAACCTTCACAGAAACTCCCAAGTCTGCAACTATACACACCTAGCTATAGGTTCATAAACTGTTGAATAATTTGCTCCTAAGGAAGTAAAAGAGGTTTTTCCTTATTTCTTTTTCTTAAGAATCAGCTTACACTTGCCTATATTCCACACTAAAAATCAAAGGAAAAGTCAGAGTTCAGAAAAATGTATCAGATCTCTGAAAATACCCGATTTCCTTGAAAAAATCCTGAAGATCTAAGTGAGCAGGAAGCTTCTTCAATGCAAAACCTCCATAGATTCTGCCCATTCATTAGAGCAAAATACACATACAGAAATGCATAAGAATCACAGAAAGATATAAAATTGCTAAAAAGGATGAAAAGAAAAGATAAAAAAGGAGCCAAAAGAAACTACTCAAGTTTCAACACTTACTGATACACTTGTATTCCTGTTTGTTTAGTGTGTTTTGGTATTTACAGATTTATTAACAAAACTTGAAGGAAAAAAAAAACACCTTGCATCATCAGGAAAATTCACCAAGAATGCATGATCAAGAAAATTCCATGTAATAAGTAGTCTGTATAATCTTTTCTGCCTTTTTAGTGGCTTCATGGACACTGCTCTTCAAAGCTGCATTTTGGAAAGCGTGCCTGGCAAATAACAGAAGGTTATATCCCTCATTTGGCTTTTTAGGCCATTTGATAACTGGTTATTCAGTACTGCAGAATTTTTGATATGTTTTTCATTTATTTCCTATAGCGCTGTATTAAGAGCTGTTTTACCTGTAGAACATCCAGCCTGCTCAGCACTTTACCGGTGAGGAGAATCACAGGTTCAGGTGTCTCAAGACACCCAGGCAAGCAGCAGGATGGTCACTGGGAGAGCAGGCCGCTGCATTCGCCCCACTGCTGTTACCTCAGTGCAGAGGATGGGAAACAGGGAGCCCTGCTCTTACCGAGCCGGACACAGGCAGTGATGAAGGATAATGCCACCAGATGCAGCCTAGATCCGTGTGACACTCAATACTTCACAAAGCTCTGAAGCCTTGTTAACCTATTTCTTGACAGGGGAACCACAACTGAGTGGTTTTTTTCTAGTTAATTGCTATTTTAAAAATTACAAAGCTTCTAACCAATAAAATGTCGTTAAGCTGAACCTGCCGTTTGTTCACAGTAAGTGTAACCCGTTGGTTTTACAGCTGACAATATGCAGTTTACATACCCCAGGTGACAGCAAGATGGGGCGCTCTAATTCCAGACACCATCTCAGAATCCCACGCCAGTCCCAACAAGAAACACTTGCTTTACAATACATTTAGTATATATAAACCCAATCAATCATGGATTTCATAAAAAGTGTATTTCCTCTTCCATTACAAAAATCTCCTTTCTTTCCAAGCTACTTTCTAGAATTGAAAATCATGTTTTGCTTCCAGTCTTGTCCGATACGTTTTTGTCACTGCCACTATCAGAAGGGCCTCTGACACCCCTTTCACTGCCTCTCTCCACTAACTGCCACATCCCGTTCAAAGCCCTCCTGCTTTATGGGCAGCTTCCCCACCAAACGTCCGCCTGGTTTCAGGCACAGTGATGAATCTTTATTTCATCACTGGTGTTATATACACCTGTATTCTGACTATAGCTCCCTTTTTATTGGGCTTGCATTCGAATTCCTATTCCTAACTCTTCTGATAGCTTTCAACAAATCAATGTAGCTAATATTTCTTCAATCTTCTCATCTCTCATGAACTTCTGTATTTTACTGCTACATATCAAAATGCTGTTCACCATTTTCTTTACCTAGTTTAATAACTTCCATAGGAAGTTATGTTAAGAAACATGACATTTTCTTCAATGGTTCACATATTTTGTGTAAAGATATCAACATACTGACACTCACGCAAAATTCACCAGCCCAAATCTGGCTCAGTCCTTGTTAGCTGTTGATCACACTGAAAATCCTGCTAACAAAACCATGGAAGATCTGCAAGAATCTTTACACTCCAACTGCCCCTCTCATATACCAACTATCTGATTACTACGTTTGTTTTAAAATCCTACAGTGTTATGCTTTCTCTCCCACATCTTTCTGTACAAAATTTTTACCTCTATTAATATCGGCTTCCCGTCACTTTATCCCACCATAGACATAACCCCAAACCCAAACAAGGCATCCAAAATACTTTCCTACTCTTCCCTTATTAAGGGAAGATCCTCAGGTGATGGTACATGTCCCATTCTGGCAAATCCACAACCAGGAATCCCAGTACATTAATCAAGGGATACCAGCAGAGCCGCTCCTGAAAGAACCTTATGCAGTATCAAGAGGGTGGGATTTGTCATGATCCCGTATCCACTTGCTCTAGAAGAAAGAATTCCTGAACCCAAATCACCTGCTTTACTGCACATTTCACCACGGATTCTCATTACTCTCCTCCTTTGAAAGTAACCATTCAAGTGCTGGGTGAAGCCCTTCTCCCTTAGTTCTCCCTTAGTTCTCCCCTAGTTCTCCCTGGGTTTTGGCTCAGCTCTCTTTTTCCAAAAATTAGGCCTTTTCTTCTTGCCATTGTCACAAATATGGAACTCTCTCCCCTTTCTGCAGCATATACCTTGCTTTATTTTACAATTGAACTACGTGTGAGGTATTCTGTGATGCACAAAATGCATTACATTTTTGGGTTTTCTTAACACAATATATATCTTGCTGTTTCCAGTAGGTCACAGAAGATAAGAATTGACCAGAAAAGACCGGACAGAATGTCACAGAAAACATCCTGACAAACTGCTGAAAATTATCTGCTTGTATTATACTGCAAGTTTACACTACGTACTTTTTAACAGTAAGTAACATATCAGATGCTTTATATAGAAAATAATTCATATCTCCACCATAAGGCGTAAATAGTGAACAAATAAGCACAATTTAAAAAATATTCCGGTCTAAAATAAAATACTAAATTATATTCTCCACACTTCCTTAGTCTTTTTCTCTAACAAAAATAAGAATAAATGAGTCCAATTACTGCTATATTTCAAATATCCACAACGCCATGAAAATAATTGTTTTGGGCCTGCTCAATAAGCACTTTCACATACTCATTGTTAATGTACTTCAAGCAGATTTACATCATCCTAATCCTTCAAGAGGCATGAAATTCCTGTCAACACCATTATTTTTCACACAAGTCAGATAAACAGCACAAAGAACAAGCACTGTTTTCAGATAATTAATACCCTCAGAAATATTTCCTGAATGCAAATGGCTTATTCAGATTTGTGAGTTCATAAATCTATAATGTAAACTGAATCATTATCTATATCTTATGTTTGGATACAATACACATACCATAATGAGTTACCTAGCATTATTTTGCTATTACATACTGAAATCTGTTTTCTACAAGGTATTAATTTCCAGGATCAGTTCAATATTTCAACAACATGCCACAAAACAAAACTCCTCAAATTATCAAGTGAAACAAACAAAAGTTTCTTTGCATAACTGTGGATGGTGAAACTGCACAGAAAATAAGAAGATATGAAAGTTAACCTAAGCCCAACTACAAGTAAACAACAAAGGCCATAAGTGCTATCATAGCAGCCAGTTTTAACTGCTGTCTGCAAGCCCGGGCTTCAGGGAGGAAGTGATTCCCTTCCCACATCATATAGAACATATACAGCCCCATATACTGCCCCACACTTCTCTCTGTTCTCCATAAAACTGAGGTCGCTGTCTGGAAGAACCACATGGATAACCAGAAGAATTAGGGAGGAGGGTGTTACTGTCCATGCCGGATTCTTCAATCCTCTAAGGAAGTACTCAGTTAAAATGTTTAGATGGCAGACAAGATCTGCATACCTTGATCTTAAGATTCAATTAATCTACTTCTAGAAAGACGTATTACATTAATATGATAACATTTGGTACAGTAATAAATGAACATGATCATTAATTATTACAGTATTCTTCCTCTAAGAGTATATGTTTAAAAAAAGGTAAAATTTAACTCTCTCTGAACCTTTCATTCAGTGCTACATTTCCAAAAAATATCGAGTTCACTTCATGAGTCACATATACTTCATAATGTTTTTGCTTTGGCTGCAAACACAAGGAATAGTTATTTTCACTAGGAATGTTTGTTTTAGAAAAGCAATACTTCTGTTGGGTTAACAGAGTATATTTTCCCTTTCCTGCAGTACATTTACATCATAGGCCAACATGGTTCAAGAAAGACTTGTAAAGGAATTAGTATCCACCACTGTCTCTCCAAAAGATGAAACAGATACTGGTTAATGACTTTGTTTATCTGAAAGTGCAATCAAATATCCATAAACTAAAAGAGCATTTATCAACTCAGAGCTTCTTCAAATTAATTTGAAACAAGTTTCCTTTCTCTAAGAATATAAAGTAATTTTTTTGGTGAAATTATTGTTTTAGTTAATCTGCACATATTTCCTCAACAAAATATTATTAATCAATGCAAAATCCACCTGCATCACTCCAAGAAACCATGTCTATTTTCTCTATCTAAACACAAAGCTTTCAACATACAAGCAAAAAGGTGAGCCAAACACGACTGCCTAAGAACACACAGCTGACCAATTTACCTCTACAATAACAAAAGGTGAAAACAGATTTCTTTTAATTTGCCATTTAAACATATACAGTGTTTCATAGGTCCTTTTCTTTTGCATGGATATAAAAATAAATATATAAAAGAATCTAATCTAATCTAATAATGCCTGAAGGAAATATCAGCTACAAAATTCTTCATATAGCTTGGGTGACTAGAAACTGCCAGGACATAAGGACTGCCTATCTTCCTTAATCTTACTGTCTTACTAATGCTTTTATATTCTTTTTACAGTATCTTAAAAAGATTTTATGATCAGTACAAAAAAAACTGCTCAAATATGTGAATATTTAAATCCAAAATTGCATAAGTGTACTAAAGTCTGTGAAATATTGCTGTACGTTTTTCTCCAAGGAATAACAGGCTCTTCAACTAAAAACATCTAAGATTATGGAGAAAGAACAGAAGCTTCATACTTACATAGTATGTTCAACATCAAATCTCCTCTCCTACTCGTACTACTGAGCAACGACAGCAGATAGGCCTGATCTAGAGTATGTTTAATATAAAGTATGCAAAGAGTCTCAAAGGACTAGTCACAGGGCTACAGGAATTGAACCTAAGGGACCAATTTTAAACACGCTTTAGATGAGTTCTCTCAAACAGCATGAGGGGTTCTCAACTCATTAAACTTCTCACACTAATTTATAACTACATTTTTTGTACTGAATTCAGACAAGCCCTATGTATATTTTACTCCTTTAAATTAAAAATGTGTTACTGAGATTTTCTTTACACTAGCAAATATCACTTTTATCACAGCATTCTCAACTAAGACTGAGTATTAGTCTGAAGCAATTCTACCTAATTGTTTGCTTTATTAGCAAACAATTGATCTTGTCAGATCAAACAAAGAGCAAAATGAAATGCGTTTTTATAAAAATTTAAACTTGCCATGACTTTGGCTCCCCAAAATGAAGGTAATTAATACTGTAGAGATCCATGTCTTCAGTGTGCCATGCAAATGTTGTTTTCCACATGCCAAAGTAGAGATATGGAGTATTTACACCCTCAATAGAAATTCCACAGTCTTCTCCGACAACATCCAGTATTGTGTTAAGACGGGCAATATTCCATTCCTCAACATCCTGAAAAACACATGTAACAGAAGTATTAATAATAATAAATTTAACTAACGCAACCTTATTTAACAGTATCACTCAAAAGATACATACATGACTGACCTAGTGTTTCAGGGAACTACCGATGAAAACAAACTTGTAAGTACTATGGGAGACTGCTGAAGTTACCTTAAAAAAGACTGTGACTTTTAGTAGGATTTAGATCATATTCTAACTTCTAAATGCTAAGAGTAGATAACCAGTAGAGCTTCACGTATGCTGAAGTTTCATAAGGCTAAGGTATTAATCCTATAAGCATAAAATTCCATCCACAACATAAATAATAGCAGCAGGCAGAGATCTTTGATGAGCGAATAGCTAAAGGAGACTAACTTTCACCATGTATATCTATGCTTTTAAATTACTTTTAACATAATAATATACTATATAAAAACTGCTTAATGAATGGGAACTTTACCATATGCTCTGCAAGGTATGAAAAATAAAACTATTATATCACTTCAGAGATATTACTAATCATAATGGAACAGTGCACAATAGAGCACTCCAGAAAAAAAGATTTCATGGGATTTTAGCTGTTTTTCTTCTATTATTGCCTGTAGAATTTGGGTATTAAAAGCCCTGCATGAAGTTTTTGTTATATTTCAGGTTCACTCACAAAGTGCAGTATTAATCTCAGGTCATACAGCATGCAAAAATCAGTAGAGCCAAGATCAAAGCAACAAAACTGAAAAGAAAGAGCTTACATTTTGTTATAAGAGCAATCACTGAACACCTCCAAGGGAGGCATTACAAGGTGCACAGTCAGAACTAAATAAAAAAACAGGCAAATGAAGCCAGGGAACAGGAGCCAAACCATCACAAAGGCCAATGCAGGTAACCTGCCTTATTGCAGGCACAGAGGTATTAACCAGCACGTCCTTCCCCAGTGCTGACCAGTCCTGGTCCCCCTACCCTGCTCTAGGTTAGGGGCTGCTGCCAGGATCAGTCGGTGAGGACTGAGAAGCCCAATAACCCACAGCAGCTGAGCAGGTGCTGACGGAAGCGTGACCACAGTGAAATAAGGAATAACAGACTGTTCCAACTCTCCTTTCGCTTCCTTGCCTTTGGAGATTTTATATTGAGTCTGCTACGTGTGCAGCAGCCAGAACCGAGACCCGAGACAGCAGCTTCTGCATGGATCTCAACCTGCTGGCTGAAGAACCACCTTTGGCTGCAGTGACTACTGCATTTGAAAATAAAAACTATTCTTAATTTAGTCCAGGAACTCATAGCTTTTATTTATAGAATGAGTTAATTCCCAACAGTAATTTTCTTCTAGGATTGATGTATTTATATGACAGAAAGGACACGCGGTCTTCCAAAAAAAAAAAAAAAAAAAAGAAAGCACTATCAGAGCAAAAAAATAAGCAAGTATAGCAAGTATGAATTAAAGAGAAAATGCAGGTAACATTTGCATTCAAATCTCAAAATCCTACCTATCAGCAAGGCAGAATGTTATGAGATAAAAATTTTGTTTGAAAAAATAAATTATTTATTCTGCAAATTAACTAGCAGATTTACTTTAAAAAATAAAACTTTGCTGATTTTGCCATTTTGGAGAAATAAATTCTACTTCAGTGATAGAAAAAAAAAAAGCTATGTACTTAATATGGAAAAAGGGAGACAATAACTTAACTCATCTAAGTTTGTAACGCAAAAAGAAACACATTAGATAGAAATCGACCATTAGTCAACTCGATATCCTCTTTCTGACAGTGGCTAATACCAGATAGCTAGGGAAGAGTCCAAAAACGGGTGTTTTGTCCCCAACAGAAAAAGCAGTCATCCAATGAACAGACACCAACTTGCTTCAAAACACAGAACATACAAAATATACATTTTCCTTTGCAGGAAATATAATCCTTTTCCTAAACATTATTTAAGACGAGCTGTAGAAGTTTAAAGAAGCGTGTTTAAATCACACTAGTTCTAACTCTTTCTACTATCCCTGAAATAAAAATTTTTAAAAAGCTTTATATTTACATCTAGATTGTTATCAGTTGTTTCTTTACCTCGTGGATATTACCGTTTTGATATTGCAAAGCACCAAATACAAGCTTATCTTAATTTCAAACTTTGGCAATAGCTATAAAACTATGTGAAAACTTTATATTTGGAATGCAACAATAACTATCACAGGAGCTTAAAAGTCAAAACAATAATAATATTTTCTCAAAATTACTTCTCAAAGAATATTTTAGAAGAGTATTTCGTATTTGATTATCAGTATTAGAGCAATAATACACAAATGACGCAGCCTTAAAGTTTAGATGATAGTTTCTTAAAAACACAAAGAGCTATCTAGACATTATAAGCTATTCAGTACTAGAATATTAGGAAAATAATAAATATGTATTACAACTTAAACTTGTATCAGAATCTTCATTTAAAATAATTTCAAAAGTAAATATATTAGCTTATTCATATTTTTGATGGCAAATTCTTTAAAGTATGCCCATCATATAGCATTCAAAATCATATCAGAAAAAAAGCTGAAATATAGAAAAAATATTTTGTGTATTCAGAAAAATAGTCTGTATTTCAGAAACACATTTTTCTGTATTTACCATTACAAATAGCTTTGCAATAGCAAAAGCCTGATACAGCCTGTCATCCATGATCTTTGCTACAGCACCATTAGATTTGCTTTACACTTCTTTTCAGAAATATTATCAAGGAACCAGTTCATTCAAGAGACCACTAGACCAATCTTTTAAAATTTGTTGGATGACTCAAACTGCTATAAATTGCTGCCCAGAGTTGTTATGGTTCTTTTACCTCATCAGAGAGAGCCTTTAATGTAACACTGAGATAAAACTGAAGAGCTTTCAATAAGATCTGAACATCTGGACAGTGTGGAATGAGCTGATCCATTCATTTTCTCAAAGACAAATAGAAACTGCATTTCTCAATACCTTGCCCAAAAAGTCAGGTTCAAAATTTTAAACAGCACAAGGACCTCTCAGAAAGGCTGCACATGAAATTAATTTCCATTCATTTCCCTTTTTAAGCAATTACCATATTGCATATATGTATGTACATATACGCATATACATATACTATAGCTATATCGTGAGTTTATATAACTATATATTTCTATGCCTACTTTCTTCCACAAATAAGCCAGTCTGATACATTCTGTCTTTATGAACATGATTTCTGTATGTGCATGTCAATTCACATAACCCTCTTTAAATTATCACATAGGTTCTCTTTAATAATAACCTGACAAACAAGAAATCTGCTGTACAGATTAAAAAGCCCCTAAAACTAATTAACAGCCTAAAAAAATGGAGTTTTTTTAAAAAACGGAGACTAATTAAGACAGAGAGAGTATGGATGTAGGAAAAAGATACAGAAAAAATTGTGCTTGGTTACCAACCACTCTCATTTTCTCTTCACATCTACCCAATCACAGCCACTAAAACAAATTTTAAAATGCTACATTTTTATTCTTATATTTCTCATATCTCAGGTATGAATTTTGCTCTGCAGCTCATTTTACAAGGGTAAAAAGTCCAGAAGTACCAATTCCCTTGGAAAGCTCTTAAGAAAAACAAACATGTAACTGAGGGAATGAAACCTTGACCTCTATGATGGAGAGATCCTGAAGAGAAAGGATCTCTCAAGTAACCACCTGCTAAAATGCTAAAGATAATAAAAAGAGCCTCTTTAGTGAATTAACTCACCTTCCCAAATTTGCCCTTTCATTCAAAATTTTTGATGTTTCTTTCTTGAACATTCCTTCTAGTCTCGTATCTTTTGTAAATCTCACATCTACTATAAAACTGTTCCACATCTTCACTCTACTAACACCCCCAGTCTTAATTCTTTAATGAGGGCAAGTATGGTGAAATTCTCTGATAAAAGAAGTATAAAAAGAAATATAAAAAGTAAAATAAAAATATTTGACCTCAATAGTTAACCAAAGATCTGAGCCAAAAGAACAGAAAAAGTTTTTACTTTCCTTTATTGTTTTTCTTATTGGCAGTTTTTCACTCCACATATATTTCAATTCCCCAGCACCCATTAACCTACAAATGAAATGTTTCCTTCTAACCCAACTGGTTTGTCTCTACTGAAGGCTTAGGCTGTGCCACAGCACCAGTGCTCTTCCTAACTCATCTCACGGTCAAGTACAGACTCCATAGCTAAAGTCAGGTGGTATTTCAAAATCAAGTCAGCTGGTCTATCAAAGGAAACTTCTGGAAATTCAAACACATCTGTCATACCTTACAGTTGATGTGACATCAGAGATGTAGGTACAACACTATTTAGCAAGATTAATCAACTCTTAATCTAATGACTCTGCTAATGCAATCACTTTACATAAAATATGGGAGAAAGAAGCAAAAGGGACTGTCTCATTAGATGGAAAGAAATGAGGGAACAAGACAGGGGCTGAAGAGGAGTGATGCGACAGGCAGGACTACAGTCTGGTAGTCTTTGGAACATCTGTCTTTGGAAGATCAGCCCAGGATACAGATACACATCTTTCCCACCTTTCTGTGAAGAAGATTGTTTGTGAAAAGGCTCCTAGAATCAAATAAAGTGAATTTGAGCTTCTAATGTCTGATACAACAATGGGACAATTTAATCTGCAGCCTCAGTAGCTAGTGGTAATTCCAACAACAGCTTGCAGCAGCACGGAAATGAAGGATTTGACAGTAATCACCAGCACAGGCACTGCCCAGAAAATGTAAATGAACTGCACTCTCCAATTAACTTAGAGTTATAATTGCTAAACATGCAGATAAATCATCTTATGTGGAAACAAAATCACTCCCTTCATTCTTCCTGATGGGAACAGCAACTTTCTGCAGCTGTTTCACATTCTTAGACTAGATTAGTTCAAGTTGGTATAAAATTCAAGCTAACTTGCAAGGACGACAGCTCTCCTGGAATAACATAATAAAGCAAAAATAATTACTTTTCAATTTAGCTAAACTGAGAAACTGAAGAAAATGACTGAAGTGACTGAAGTGATTCAGTAATTGTTTGGGAACAGATTAGTAACTGAAGCTGGTGAACTAGTGATTTATTATTGACATTATAAGCTCTATACTGTACCAGGAATATTAATTTACAGCCAAATCCATATGACCTTATAGCAGCAGAAAAACAGAACCTCAAATAGAAAGTTCTAAGAAGGTTTTCCAAGTCACCCTTAGAATTATGACTTCAACAAAAATAATGATCTTTGCAAACTATTCTTTATTGCAGTGCTTCTCTGTATGTCACCTGCATTGTCTTTTTCTTACAAAACACTGTAATTAAATGTAAAAGTAAAGAAAAATGCGTGCAGTACAGAATAATACATAAAGCAAATATTCAACTACCTTGAATTTATTTTCTGTACAGTTCTATACAGCTTAGAGAGCACTTGTTCTCTCAAGGTATTTCCTAACTCATAAAGATTTCATCTAAATTCAAAACTGACAGCTAAACATAAGTACAACACTAGAAATACACAAAAGAGGATGTAGGAAAAAAAATCTACCGTGGAGTTAGTTTTGGATTACTGAGAGTCATTGTCAAATTCCAAAACATGCATTTATAGCTTTATTCCCTTATTCCTTTTGTACACGTTTTATAACTTTGCCCTCCTTTCAATGCTTTCAAAATCTGTTATCTGTTCTTCTAAGAAAATCAAAGAACACTGCCTGATCTATTTTCTTTCTAGCACAAAGCAAGCAAGGTCCTGGATTATACAAGTCATACTATTTCTTAAGAAATCTAAACAGGAAATAATAATCTAAATAGAAAAAAAAACAAGCAAGATTTCACCACCCAGTTGCAGCATAGCACCATTTCTCACCAAATTTCATGGTGCTAGTACATGCAAACATTATAATTTCACTAAAAAAATAATGATGCAATCAAATCTAAGAACTGTGCCTATGTCTAGCATTTCTAATGGAATTCTGCAAGATATCTACCTTTTGTGTTAAATTTAATGCCTATAGCACAGTGTTTTCAAAGAAATACATTTTGTGAAAAACACACATCTGCCTCATTTATCAAAAATACGCTCTTAAGACAAATTAATTGTCATCCCCTTTCTTCTGTGCTTTGCCTAAAAAGATTCAAATTTATGCACTTGCTTCCCTCAAATAATGACTAAATAAACATATACAAGCAGTATCTAAATTCAAAAGCAAATCAGAGAAAGAGCTTTTGGCATTCACTGGCCTCAAGTGAGCAGAAATGAAAAATACTGCTTGCCCAAGTGCACCATCTGGTGGACAATGAAATTTTGGCAAAAATATCCTAACAGGAGAAGAAATACTTCCTACCAGCGGCATCCATAACTTCCGAAACAATAATGTGGTAGCACAGATTATTCCTCATTTTCCTTCAGATCTCACTGATCTGTATAATCTGCTGCCACATTAACTATTCAGTCTGCTTTACTCTTTCCTCAGTCTCTGTTCCTTTCACTCACACTTCTCCTTTGTCATTCATTTATTTCTAAATCACATCTATTTAATCATAATCCAGTCCTTTTGTTCTACAATAAGTGTAACTTTTTGCTTCCTCACTACTTTATTCCATTCTGCCTACACCTTTCAGTGTTTTGCTTCCTCATCCTATTTATCTGACATTTATTATGAGTTAAGATCCCTGTAGTTCTCATTTCCTTTCTTCCTCTTCGTTTGACCTCTCTGCCTTAACCTCCCATTCTAACGAGAGTGCAATTCTATGAGAAGGAAATCTCTACCCTGCTCTTTGACTAGTGAGCACATCAAAAATATCAAATCTTCCTGCCTTCATTTTAATTTGGGAAACTAATCCTTTACAGATATTAAAGACCAAAAAAACTATTAAAATAAAGTATACATTTGTATATTAACCACTAACATTAAAAAAAAGGACAAGCAAAAAACTTGCTTATTCTACTTACTGAAAGAAACACTGTCATCCTGTACCCCATTTTGATTTCCACAAACCAACAGCTTCCCATGCCTGAAGTGTCTCTTTACCAAAACAACCCAAATCAAAATCTTTGATGATTTCCTAACTAATTGTTATACAGCTTTGAGCACACAAGAGAATTTGTACCTGCTCCTTAAAAAAAAAATGATAAGTGATCATTTACTGCTGTCTTTCAAAGACTTAACCTGCTGAAGAAAATCGAATCACGCTGGCTGACTGTATTTATTTTTGGACAGAATCCTAAAGCAATTTGTCTTTTGCCAAGGAATATGAAATATTAGCAGGGCCATCTGCCACAGGGAAATTCAGCAATTTAAAAAAATACCCCCAAAAAAGGGGATTACAAGGAATATGATGTAACTTTGGAACTCTACATAGGGTTGAGAGGTTGGATAAAGGTTTGCCCTGTACTTTGCATGACCTGAAATTTTACTGTTTCTTGTGTAAGTCTCATTACTTAACAGTCCTGTCGGTATTTAATTCCTGTTGTTACTTACACTGCAACTGGACACCAAAAGATAATCCATATTTTTTAAAGTAACAAAATCACTAACTACCAAATTCATTTCCTTAGAAAGATTTCTTTTTCATCTGTGTTAATTCAGAGGTTCACCCAATTTCAAGTGCATTCCCAGGAAACTGCAGACATTCCAAAAAAGTAAAAAATATAGCAAACAATTTTCCTAAGTGAAAAAGAGAAATAAGGTTCTACCTACCC
>JAUBOD010000151.1:5534561-5548994 GCA_032353885.1 Nothura maculosa
GGCCTCCAACTGGACTCGGCCCCATTTATGACCACCCTCTGAGCTCTGCCATCCAGCCAGTTCTCGATCCACCTCACTGTCCACTCATCCAGACTACACTTCCGGAGCTTCCACATAAGGATGTTATGGGAGACAATGTTGAAAGCCTTGCTGAAGTCAAGGCAGACACATCCACGGCTCTCCCATCATCCAGCCAGCCAGTCATCTCATTGCAGAAGGCTATCAGTTTGATCAAACTTGACTTCCCCTTGGTGAACCCATGCTGACTACTCCTGAACACCTTTTTCTCCTTAACATGCCTAGAGATGCTCTCTAGGATGAGCTGCTCCAATACACACACTTGTCTTTGGTTCATGCACAACATGGCAAAGAAAGCAAGCCACAATCAACAAATACACATCGTAAGAAACTGAAGAAGCTGAATAAAGAAACTGAAATAGAAGAAAACTATTATCATTATAGTGGATGTTCATAAATATTTTCTATTTATTTGGCTAAGTTGAATGAAATGGTATTGAAAACTAGCACAAGTTCAAATAAAAGTATTTAAATAATATTTCTATGAAAATAAGGATTTTTATGTTATAATCCATGTCCAATACACAAATAACAGCTTGAATCTCCTGATCACATAATTATTATTGTCAAAAACTTATTAAGCACCATAGGAATAGATGTCACAATGAACTCCCTGTGTTACTTGTCTTAAGACAAGTGGGATGTATTTTTTTAGGCCGACTTTAACAAATAGCCTCCATACTAATGAAAAGCTCTGTTTTTCTCCTTTCCTGTTCTGTCTGTAACATCTGTAGTCCCTATGCTTGCAGAGAGGAGTTTGAAAATATGATCTATCTTCACTCTATCCATAGAAAACACCAAAAAAAATGAAGTCTTCGAAAATTTGGGAGGCTTCGCTTTTGCTTTGTTCTATCCTAACTGAAGATGGATAAAAAGGAAGCGTTTCACTTCTCTCATTTCTTAAATGCCTTGCATATGCATTATTAACTTAAAATTCTAATGATGAAGACCTGTTCTCACTGACTACTTAGAATGATTCATCTAGGATACTGAGATGTGCACTGCATTGTGAGCTTTAAAAGTAACAAAATAGACCTAAGGCATAAATACTTACATGATGTAACATTAAATTAGATCAGACTTCTAAATCTGACAATCACTTTCCATTAGGGAATGAATACCTGCTCTAAGATCCTGAAAATATCAATAATTAAAGGATAACGCAGCGGTTGCTGCTGTGCCTTGATCTAGTTAACAAAAAGGTGACACAATTACCAGGAGAAAATAAATAATCTCCTTTCAATTTAAGGCAGAAGTTCACTAAGTGCATCTCACTGAATGTGGAGGAATTGCATGCTTTATTGAAGTTAAGCACAACTCTAAAAAGCTCTAAAATAAAATGAGCTCAATCTCTGATAGATCTTCTGATTTATACAATGAATTTTATCTTGTACTGCATTAGCAAAAGCTAGTTTAAGTCAGCATCACATTTTGCTGTTGCAAAGATAGAAGCAACTGAAGGTCAGAGAGAAAAGTATCTACCATTTTTATTACCTTACATGAAACATGAGAGATTCCTTTCTTAAAAGGACAAACCAAACAATATCTATTTATTGGAAAATTATTGGAAAAATGCTGCATTCCAAAAATCTCAGATTTGTAGTCCATGAAAAAAAATAAAGACAGACTAAGAAAATCACTGTGAGGAACAAATTTCCTTCTGCACCGAATTCTGATGCTTACCTTCGCAACTCCAGCCCTATGGGCCCCTTGTGACTCCATGTACGCTAAGTATTTGTTGAACTCCCTGAATTCCTCCATTGACGGCCTGAAAGTCATAATTTTGCAGCTTGGATTTGGAGGACTGTCTGAGATAACAGCAGCCATTGTGGTTCACATTCAATCCTGCTTAAAAAAAAAAGTAAAATATATTTAAGAGGATAATCTTCTGTTAAATTATTTATGAAACTGAACGTGTGTTTTCAAACATGCATAAAGCTTTCACAAACCTCTGCCCATGCTGCTATAAAAGACATAAAATGTTTACTTTCACCTCCTACTCCTTTAAGATTATTCAACCCCTACTCAGAATGAATGGTATCACGAGTAACAGTTACATAGTCCAGTCTATATCTCTTCATTTTTATGGCACATTTTCTAAAGCTAGCCTCTGATATCACACTAGTACTTTCTTGTGGTGATCCATCTGCACAGTGCTGTCATTTTTGTCTAGATACTTATATTATGCAGGCCTAAACTGGACAAAAAAAAGCTGCATATTTAATAAAATATCACTTTTGATTTTACACATGGGAAAACTACATTACAGATCAGTGTTTCTCCAGTCTTGCTACAAATGCAAAGAAAAAAAAAATCTACATCTGAATTTCTTAACTCTCATGTTAGCACATTAACCACAGGATTATATCACCCTTTATTCTTTAAAACCTCATCAACAGAAACAAAGTACATAACAGACAAGCACAAAAATGTGTTCTCCCTTATTTCCACTACAGAAAATGATTAAAAAACAGCAAAATCGTATTTTCATTTCACACCAAGGCATGGTAGTCATGACAGACGTGAACCTCACGCCACTGAGGCACACGTTTGAGCTTCAGGGGAATCACAGGAGTAATTTCCACCTGCACACCACCACAAGTCTACAGGGACTGGCATCTCACGTTCAGAGGATTCTCTTGAATTTTCACCTTATGGAACAGGTATGAGAAAGCACAAGTAACTCCATTTCAACCAGCTTTTTACTTTGCTCTTCTGAGCAACATCTTCTCCATGTGCAAACACACATGGAGAACACCAGAATTCTGATGCCACATCCTATGATCTGACATTCAGGTTGTATGTCATTGTATCAGCTCTTTCATCGCAGATTCATTTCTCTTCTAGCTTGGTTTGTATGAAAGTCTCCACAGGAGACTGTATGGAAGAGATTCCTTTGTGTCCCTCTCCACTTTACTCTCCTGCTAGTAATGCAATATTTAGACTTTTTAATCTTTTCATTTATCCCTTCCATCTTTAATATTCCTCATTTTTTATTCACCAAACACATCACTCACCATTCTTAGCAGCAAAATTGATTTCTTTCTCCACATTCCACCTTTTCTCTCTGGAAGGCATTGCTTCTCACAGATAAAAAGTTACTTTAAAACAAATTTTCCATTACTTTGTGTGCTGAGCTTAAAAAATAACAAACTCCTTACTGTGGATTCCACCAAAATTATTTAATTTTTTGGATATTATCAGCCATTGAAAAGAGAAAAAAGCATAGGCCACAGTATTTTGTATTTGTGAAACTAGCCAATTGATTTTGGGGAAACGGCAAGAAAATTAAGGTATTTTTATCATTTTTATTTGCATTCCCTATTTCTAGAGTTCTCACTTTACAATTAATGAAAATGAAGGTGTGAATCTGCAACATAAAGCAACCCCAGAAGGACAGCAGGAGGCCAGACAAGGAGAGCACTTCCCAGCTGTGAGCTCCCACAGTGGCAGTTAGCAGCAGACATCTAGGAGAACACGGAGATGCAAGGGCAGCTTGAGCTTATTGAGAAAGTCCTCAGCCTTCCGCTTATCACAGCTTAAGGAGCCATAGGACAGAGACAGCATCATTGCATCCAGTGGGGTTTGGTGGAATTGGTTTTTTGTCTGGGATTCTGAACCTCAGTAAGCCTTTAGTATCCAGGACATTCTGTGGGAAAGCATTTCCCAGCTGAACAACGTGCCAAGGGAAGCATCTCCTGCACGTCTGGAGTATTTCTAGTTTCATCTGGCATCGCAGGGTGCACGTGGGAACAGAGTCTCGCTGTCTTGCCCCTCTCACCTTTTTGCCGCCGGGGATCTGCAGGCCTCTGCTATGACCTCCCCAGCATCCTATTTTCCAGGCTGCAGACTCCAGGCCCTGCCAGCTGGGCCTTGCAAGGGGGTGGGCAAGAATTGCCAGGAGAATTCCAGACATGCTCATACACATAACTGCACCTTCCTTTTTAGGCACGGTCCTCACAAGCGCCAGGAAGCAGTTTGGCCTAGAACTCCCTATTCGAACAGCTGATTTTTTCCTAGAAGTTTGGGTAAAGGCACATTGCTGCCACGGCCCATGACTTCGTGGGAGACAGCAGCAGATGGCAGAGGTGAACTCGCACGGCGCTGCTGCACAGCCCTGTCAGCTCCCATTTCTCCAAGACTTCCTAATTTGCTTCCCATCCGCGCTGTACCGGAGGCGCAGGCCCTTCTAGAGCACGGCCAGGACACCTCTCCAGCAGGAACCCCACGTGTAATCCAAGCTGTCGGGTCCTCAACCAGACCCAGGGGGTCTGCAGGGCCCTGGGGCAGAAACCCGGCTGCTAGGGGGCTCACGAGCCCGCCTGCCCCTCTGGAGCAGCCCCACGTGCAGCCGTTGTGTTGTGTCCCTGCGCAGGCCGGGAGCCTTTTCCACAGCGGAAACACGTGTAAGGGCTGAATCCTTATCCTGTGATAACACGTGATTACATGACCTGATGCTAAGGTGGATTAGGATTCTAAAGCAGATTTTAAAATCACAGGCCAATTGCTATCGGTAACATACTCCATGAATACACATTTTTTTCCCCATACGTATCTGGAGTTTCACACACATGCAGAAGATGCACTGTCACTGCACAGGGTGCCATAAACTTACAACTTTCCACTTCTCCAACACGCAGCACCACAACCAGCTGCACTGGAGGCCTGAGTTTGTAAGAGCAGTGCCTAACAGACAGCTTGGTCCATAATAGCTAAATCTGGGATCATAATATAAGAGAGAAATGCTAATATATGGAGACCTGGCTGCAGCAAAGTATTCCTGATGCTCATATTTAAGTATGTAAGGCTTCTCAGATCTTAGTACCACATAAAGGACTAGTTCACAGTTAAGCACTTCTTCAAAAGACCATTTCAAAAAACAAACAAAATTACATATGGCAAGGTATTAATTGCCCTTGCAGGCTGTTCACTGCCGCCTGCTGCCAGGAAGTGCTCCCACATGCAGAAGCTCTGGGTCTCCAAATCACTTGTGGTCTTTGCAGAGCCAACCTTTCTCCTGCAGCCAGAGAACAGCAGGATGTGCCTGACCCCTTGACGGCTGCGGCAGAACAGACCTCCAGCCCTTATCTCAGGAACAGCACTAACCCCCTCTGCTCCCATCCGCAATGTGCACTACCCCTTCCCTCTCCTGGGGGTGAAGAAGTCATGCAACGTTCCTTATCCTGACACCTTGCTAGTGTAGCACCTGTCTTGCTGTAGTTGTCAGGGAGCAGTCACACACATTTTGGTGCTACTTCAAGCAAAGTACGCACACCATGCAGCAGGTCACCGTGCTGAGATAACTGCAGCAGGTCCCTGCACTGAGCTCCCTGCAGAAGGGCAGCGCCCAGGCCCTACTGTCCTTGTGCAGGCTGCTACAACACCCACAGCAGGAAAAAGCCCTTGAGCAGCAGGGGTGGCTGAGAGATGGTCCCAACTCACCACTGGCCCCCTCACATACCCAGAAAGGCCACACTTGGAGAATCCCTGGCAGCAATTTTCATAGGTACACGAAGGGAGCAGCAGGACATGCACAGCAGAGCAGCAGCACCAAGAGGAGGCTGCCAGTGGGCATGTGGCTTTTCTGCAGCCCAGAGGCAGCCGTTTTACCTCACCCACCTTAGTTCAGACCTAGAGCTGGGCCCTGAGTCAGGCCTACGGCTGTTCCAGGTTGCTCCTCTTTTCTGCTCTCAAAGTCCTTTGAATTTCCTCCAGATCTCAGATCCTGCAAAAGCTACTGGACAGTTTCAGCCAAAGTATAATGAATTCCTGATTAGAAAACTAGTTTAGCAGAGAAAGGTCTTGCCAATATGTAGGGCTGCCTTGCCTGAAATTTGCTCCTAGGATGCTCCAGGTGTGAGCGTGGACACACCACATCAGACAGAAACAGCGGCCCCTTCCCACTGCCTGTGTTCCTCTCTTCACAACAAGATTCTCTTACCTGGCTTCAGTTAAATTTGTCACTTGAAGCTGTGCAAAATAAGTTGGGTAGTTCAGTAACCAAAACATCAGCTGTTTAAAAATTTTGTCTTGGATATGGGATGAGTGTTTGGGAGGTTTTTGGCTTATACGACTGTTTTTTTTCCTTTGCTTCCCAAGAGCTTGTCAAGCTAAGGAGCCTCCAAGGCAGACACTGTGGGATGCCGACGCAGCCTCAGTGCTCAGAACTGGTATCAGAGGAGGCCCAAATCAACCTTGTGACACAAGGCACCTCGGAAACATCCAACCACCAGATCCCTGCCATCCCAAATAAAGCTAAATAAATAAATAAATAGATAAATAAATCAATAACTGTGGACTGAGCCTCTGCGAAACTCAGACCAGGTCCTTCATGTGACCTAAAAGGAACTAAGAATACACAAGACTACGGGGAGCATGGAAAGGATGAAGTCTAAAGACCAGGGGTTTTAGAGAGGAGCAATGATGCTCTACAGTCCAGGAAGCGGTTTGCAGCAGCTCTTAATGATCTGGGAAATGATCTAGTCACCTAGATCTAGTGATTAGAATCATTAAATGATTATAAGTGATCTTAATATCTAGTAAAATTACAATATCCATTTCTCCTTGTTAAACAAAGAAAAGCTATCGGATAACAATAATCGGCGACAACATAGGAAAGTAGGAACAACTGGATGGCTTTTGCCACAAGTCACAACAGCACTGCATGCCGCTTGCCACGAAAAATGGAGCAGCTGCATTTCTCTTCCTCTCCATCGCTTCACCTCTCCTCCAAAATTTCATGCAGGTTTAAAGCAGTTATTCCTAAATTCCCACAGACTCAGTCATCCTTATTTATTCCTCTGTGTCTGCCTCACCCTCAGCAGAAAACTGACATGATCAGCAACCCATGAGTAAACTCATCACTGCTGAAGATAAAGATTTGAGTATTTCAACAAAGCCAGGACAAAGAAGCTCATACTGCATCTTGCAACAGGGGCATCAGTTCCTCATCTCCATACGTAAGTCGAAAGCACTTCATCGTGAACCCTCTAAAGTTCTGCTCCCTAACTAGGAAAAAAGAAGCCTATGGGGCAGGGAGAGAGAAGCCCACACATGAGGGGAGCAGATCTGCCACAGCAGAGGCCTCACATGGCACAAAGGTCATAAACATAATAAACATCATGATTTACCCCTGCTGCATTTACCTGAGCCACATCTTCTCACTTCCTTGTCTCTCCTCCCACACTATCCCTTGTCCAGAACATTTCTGTCTTCTGCTTTAGAAACACTGAAGTTCCTCCCCTGCTTTTTTTTTTTTTTTCCCCTGAAATCACCTTGTAGTCTGCAAAGCAGGAGAGTAAAAACTGAACAGACCGGTAACTTTAATGCTGATGCTCACAAATTAGCCCCAAGGAGCTGATATACTCACAGAACGGGCAAGGTTTTCTGCAGCTTGGGAGGTGATGCAAGAGTTTGCAAGCGCCTGCACTCTGCCTTGTGACTTCAGGGCACCACCACCCTGATCACCAACAAGCAACGTGGCTCCTTCTCTTGCAAAGGATTCTGCAGCTTAAAGGGTAACAGAGCCATTTTCATGGAGCAGGAGGGGCAGGATTTCTGCCACAGCCCATACCTGCCCATCTCCACACACCTCAGACACTCTGGGAGCCGCCTTCCATTTCGCTGCTTCCCGGGCTATCCTTTAACCTGCTTTTGGGCACCCTTAACAATCGCCACTCCACAGTCAGGTGGCCTCCACCACGTATCTATTTATCCACCCTCCACTTCCAAGTTTTCATAAAGATTTCATCTCATGAGAAAGCACTGCAAAGCCGAAAAAAAATGCATTTTTTCTCTGCCAGACTACAGAACATCTTCAACCTGCTCGTGTTAACTGCAATAGCAGAGAGAGGCAATAACCGGTATCTATCGTTGACCCTCCTTCTCTCTGTGTTTTCCTCATTCTCAGCAATATATTTATTCCTACTTCCAGAATCCCCAATTCTCACATTTTCAGGACTAATGAATGATGCTCTGGCTTCAAAATTTCACAAGAAACACTGTCTACAAATACTACCCCACTCAGAACACTCAGAAAATAAGTAAATGCAGACACTTTAGTAAAACCACTGCTTAGCATGAACTCACAAAACAGATCCTGCAAAATACATGGTTCTAATCCACAGCATTGTAACAGGGAAGAAACAGTAGTGCTCATTTCACCTGTGCTGAAGTTGCAGCACTAGTACAAAAAGTTCAATGAAGAATAAACTGTGTTTTTGTGTTTTTAATCTATGTATAGCAGGGATTTGCAATGATTCATAACTCAATAAAGATATTTCTACTGGGATGGCTCAGAAATATCACAACTCAAATGTAAGCCATACAATTCCTAAAGTGAAAAGGCCACTAAAAGACAGGTTTTTGTCTCTAATATTACCTAGTATATTTTTCCTAATACTTCTCATTGATCTCACTTTCAAACATTTGTCATCATTCTTTCAGATTATTACAAACAGTTCAGTCTGTAATAAAACCTAAGCATAAACAGTTTTACTCTTATCAAAACTCTAGGAACAAACCCTAGATATTTAGGGAGTCATGACAGATAACAAAAATCAAAAATTTTCAATGAGATATCTTCCACCACATATTGTTACTCTTCTCAGATTATCTTTAATTTTCCCTGCAGTAGACTAGTTTAAAGTACACTTTTATTACTATTTCCTCAGAAGTCTTATTTGCAAACTTCTGTGCTTTTCCCGCAATTCTAATTTACTTAAGTTTTCAGTTACAGATACCTTTCTTTCTCCCAATCAAAATATTTTATCTAATTCAAAACAGATTCATTAATAACTTCACTAAGTTATAAATCATTACTCTTGAGTGAGAATATAAACTTCGTAAGTCAAACAAAAACTAATCCATCACAGCAACCCCTTTATCATAAAGTATTTATGAAGAATTTAGAAAAGAGTGATTCTCTATGTCCTCTTAAAGAACAGCTATCCATTAACCTTTCAGCTTTACTAGCCAGAAGCCAACAACACGTAGCTGTGAGCTAAATCTGAACAGTCCCAGCCAAGCTGTTCCAACCATTCCATCAGAAATGCCACAGAGGAACCAGAATGCAAAAATTCACATTTTGTTTGTGAATTTAAACACTCCTCTGTAGGGTCTGCAACAAAAGCCATGAGATTTTCTACTACCTCAGTGGATCAGAATGTCAAAATGATTTAGTCTCATTGTCACGAAGATGCATGGTGAATTTCAGCATCTTAGGTTAAAACACTAATCATTTCTCACATCTACTGCTAACATAATGTCATATTTATCTTTATCCAAACATTAGAATTATGAAAGCACTCATTTCTATCCTTCACTCTGTTTAAATCAGGAGGACTTTCCATACGAATAAAGTTAACAACCTGGTGTGCTTAGCTTCACAATTGGCTGAGATCAAAATGAAAAAAATACAACCCTAACAATATAAATTGATATTATCTAAGAAACTGTAAATAGTTACTAACCTCAGCATGAGAAGAAAACGTGCACGTATTAAACTTTGCCTCCACTAGTGCTTACAAATACTTTCACTACAGGATTTGGCTGTGCAACAACTACCACCCTTCAAGTATAAAATATTCCAGTTCTTTAAACTTAACTATGAGTCAGTTTATGAATCTCAGTGAGCAGCAACAAAAGAACTCAACTTGTTTACAGTTTTAAGATATATTAAGACATCAGGTGATTAGGAAAAATCGATACTAAAGAAGTAATAAAATGTTCAGCCATTACCTCTATACACATTAGGCTCAATAAAAGCATATCTAGACAACTAAAAAAAAAACCCAAAAAATCTCAAAATTAATTAATTGTAGAACTAAGTAGCCTGATAAAGAGTTGCTGAAACTGAGAAAGGCCTAAAATCTATTTAATTCATCTTCTTAATAATAGGTGTGAAATCACTTTTTTTTTTCATAATTACCAGACTTGTGCATACTAGCTTACAGCAATTAAAATAATTAGCACTTACCAATGTAATTTACTGATTTGAATGCATTACTGAGGTAATTGTGCGTTTGGGTTTGGTGCACAACTGTCTACTTGACTTGTATAAAAATCAGGCCCATAAACACAAAATGCTCTATTCAAAAATCCACTAATCAAGAATTAAAGACTAAAAAATCTTAAGCTGAGAGTATTTTTACCCTTTTCTTTCCCCTTACAAATTCTGAGGCCAAATCAGATAGTGTAGTTCAAGTTACAAACTTGGTCTGCTTTCTTTTTCCTCTTTTATACTTTTGCTCTAATTTTGATCTAGCTATTATTTAAACCATGACCACTGATCTAGACAGGTTATTTCTTAGGTTATTTCTTGTGCCAATTCTGTCCCTTAAATCGAAATAAATAAATAAATAAAAGACAGCTGTTAAACTTATCCATATGTGCACTTAGCTACAAGTAAACCTTCCGCTGCCAGCAACCAACCGCATCAGCACCTCTCAAAACCACAGACAGGAGCAGGAGGAGCACGACTGGCATGGGAACAGTTCACCCCTATTTCCAATAACAAGGACCAGCCAAGGCCAATTTCATGCCACAGGCACAAACACACCCTTGTTTAAGCAGAATCATGATCAAGAAAACAATGCAGGGGGATAAAAAGATGTCAGTATCAGTTGGCCGTTGTATTTCTTTCTTGTGACGAATATGTCAGTGTAAAAGTGGTCGCTCCATCGGACAACCCATTGCAGGTGTTGCTGAAGTCTTAAGTAAGTGTAAATATTGATAAAACTGAAGTTCAACTATATCAAAAAGGACTGTTTCTTCTCCCTGCGGGAGGCCCTGGTCTCCTTGCTCTCCTTGCTCCCCTAGGAGGCCCTTCCCTCTGGAGCACCTCCAGCCCGTGGTTGGGCCTGCCCAGCCTCCCTCCATTCTGCCCTTCTCCCTCTGTTCCCGCCTCGAGCCCATCCAAGCCACATGCTGCCCACACGGAGCAGCAGTTCCAGCCCCACGTCCCCTTGCAGGACCCAGCGCCAAGGGGCGGCTTCCATGGGGAACGCCCTGCGGCCGCCATGTCCAGCGCTCCCCCTGCACTGGGGTGTTCCCATCCCTACTGGGTGCCTCCATCCACACTGGAGCGGTCCCATCCCATCCTAGCACATTCCCACCCCATACTGGAGCACTCCTACCCCATACTGGGGCAATCATATCCCTACTGGGGCATTTCCATCCACACTGGAAGATTCCTATCCCATACTGGAGGAAACCCACCCCATACTGGGACACTTCCATCCACAGTGGAGCACTCCCACCCCATACTGGGGCATTCCCACCCCATACTGGGACCCTTCCACCCACAACGAATCACTCCCACTCCACACTGGCGCACTCCCACCCCATACGGTGACACTTCCATGCACGCTGCAGCACTCCCATCCCATCCTAGGGCACTCCCACTCCATACTGAGGCACTGCTCCCATCCAGGATAACTTCCTCCCACACAGGGATGCTCCCTGGCGCACCAGGGTGCTCCCACCCACCATGGTGAAGTGCCTGTCCATCTGCTGGGGTCCTGCCCGCACTGGGGCACTTTTTCCCAAAATGGGGCACTTTTTCCCAAAATGGGCCACCCCCCCTCCTGTGCTGGGATGCCTCCCCTCATACTGGGACACCTGCCCCTCCATATTGGGGTGCTCCCCTGCCAAACTGGGCCACTTCTTCCCAAACTGGGGTTCCCCTCCCCACCATGGGGCACTGCCCCTCCCCCACCAGGTGCACCCTGCCCCCCCAGGCCCCGCCCCCCGCGCAAGCCCCGCCCCCCGCGCACGCCCCGCCTACCCGGGCAGCAGGGGGTTAACGCGGCCGTAGCCAGAGGCGGGCGGGGGGGCGCAGGGGGAGGGTCGCGCTGCGCTCCGTGTCCGCGCGGAGCGGCGGCCCCCGCGCCCCTCCTTCCGTTCCCCGCTCGCTTTCTCGCTCCGTTTTCTTGTTTTGTTCCTTTAGTTTGTTTTGGGTTTGTTGTTTTACCCCCTTCTTCTCCCCCCCCCCCCCTCCACTCCCCGCCCCGTCTTTCTGGGACTTCTTGTTCCGTGCGCGGGTGACAGCTGCCGGCTGCGCATGCGCGCGGCCCGCACGCGCACGGGGAGAGCGCCGGGGCCGCCCAGCGGGGCACGTGACCGGGGACGGGGCAGGTGGGGGGAGGGGGGTCACGTGCGCGCCCGCAGCGGCGCCGCTTCCGGGTGTGCCGCGGGGAGGGGCAGGCGCCTCGCCGCGCGCGGGAGGGTGACGTCACGGCGCGGTCACGTGGCCGCGGCGCCTCTGCCGGCCCAAGCCGCGCGCCTGCTCACCTGGGCGGGCGGGGGCGGGGCCGGGGCTGGCCGGGCGGCCAATCAGGGACGCGGGCGCTGGCGGCCGTTAGGAGCGTTAACGGTCGTCCGGAGCGTTAACGGTCGCCGCGGAGAGCCGCCTCCCGGCCCCTATCGCATCCCGGTTCTGGTCTGTGTTGCGGCGGGCGGCTGTAGGGCTGTAGCTGTCTCTGGAGCAGCCTTCTCTGCGCCTCTTTCAGAGCCGCGTGCCCTTGACGCGGCTGCTGGCACCGCCGTAAGCCAGCGTAGCGAGCCTGGAAGCGCCCGGCGGGTAATGTGTGAACAAAAGTCACATTCGGGTGGTCATCGGGTTGTGAGGAAAGCTCTGCTGTCAACCTTTGCGGTCGCTAAAATCAATAGGCAACTCTTTCACAGCTCCCCAAAACGGTACATGTGTCTCCAAGGGTTTTCACCACCTTATCCTTATTTCCTTACATCACCCCGTGTTCACCTTAGCAGTGTGTACTGGTGTATAGGATGTGCTTGTTTCTGGATCTTTAATGTCACTTTTATCCTTCCCGCAGCAAGCTATAGAGCCCTGCCATGCTGTGTGTATACTGTGAGTTTAGTTTCTGGAGGGCTACAGCAGAATGTATTTTTGACTGTTCGAGATACTGCTAAAATCAGTCTGTCTTAATTGCATACTCTGTTACTTAAATGTGCTATTTTGTACATTTTAGATGTAAACCACTATCTGTGCTACAAAAAGTAATGAAAAAAGTAACGAAAAAAAAAAAAAAAACAAATACGAAGAGTAAGCCCTTTTTAGATATGCCACTGAAAACATATCTTTTGTAACAAAAGAAAGTCTTAGTTTAAACTTAGTTCTATTATTAACCATAGAAGATTTTTTATGAGTCATTAGTAATGCAATTACAAACAGAACTTGAAAAATAGAGGAATTAAGAAAAAGAAACATATCTAGCATGAATTAGCAAAAATACTTTTTTTTTTTCTCATTTGGCCCAAGCACTACACTGCCAATGATAATAAATATCCTGGGTACGCTGTATCTTCAGTCTTTAAAACATTCACATGGTCTTTAATTCAGCAGTATTTCCAGTAATGGCCAAAATGAATTTGTAGTCTCCTCATCTGCTTCAGGAAGGGAATATCTTTTCAGTGAATAATAGGAATTGGAGAAATAGAGGAGGAAATTTTCCTCCTCTTCCTTTCATTTTTCATTTCATTTTTTTTTCCTTTCTGTGAAGAAGAAGAAAATACTCATTTATTTTTCAAAGAGGAAACAATGTATTTGAATACAATTTTCACTTTTTTTTTTTTCCTGCTGTTACCAATTGTGATTAAAAAGCACAAATTCAGTGTGACATGACCAGTGCAACTGGCATATGGCTGTTTTTGAGTAAGATCTCTTAAGCCTCACAGCTGGATGTGTGTTGAAAATGCAGCAGTGCCATGTGCTGGTTTGTACCCTGGACTTACCTGGCTGCAGTGTATTGCAGTGCTGTCTGAGCACATGTGTGCTGCACCACTGTCTGCGCTTTCAAGGATGGCCTGAGGAAATGGGTGCTTCTCCAGCTCTTTGGTACATCTGATACGCACAAATACATGGGTTTCTGAGTTGACTCTCAAATATTTAAGTAAATAAAGTACAAATATTATGCATGTTACCCAGAAAGACATTCTAAGCACTCAGGACAAAAAAAATAAGCAGCTTTTCTGTTGCATTATATTTTCAGTTCTTTAACCGCTTTCATTTGAGCTGAGGTTAGAAGCTCCTCCACTTCAAGTAGGAGATGTCAGTTTAAATAAGTTAAGGATTTGTCCTCTTAAAAAAAAACCCTTCAATACTAACCAAAATACCAAATAAAACCAGCAACATGGAACTAGGGGATAATTTGGGCAAGCATGGGCCTCTGAAGGACTTCCAGTCCAGCCCCTTGCAAGAGTAGCTGTAGGTGCGTAGGCTGATGGAGACCTCATCCAGCTGAGGTTTGAGTGTCTCTATGACTGAGATTCTGCATCTTTTCTTGGCCCCAGTTCCAAGTTCATACTGGTATCATGATGAACTTTCTTCCTTAGTCT
>JAUBOD010000151.1:5574773-5592600 GCA_032353885.1 Nothura maculosa
CCTTGGATCAATGCTCAGTCATTTACAAAGTGAGCAGTGCGGTGTCAGATCCCTTCCGCCACTCCCCTCACGGGTACCAGTGATAGATCAGGAGACAACGTAGGTTGGTGGTACCCATTCCAGCCCAGAGCAGGCTCAGCGGTGGGGCAGACTGGCTTGCTCAGGGCTATAACCATTTGGTGTTTGAGAGCTTCCATGATGGCACAGCGTGCTGTCCCCAGCCCTGCTGCTTGTCCCCCTCTGTGGAGAGGAGGCCTCTTGCCTCTCACCATGCGCCCCTGGTCGTGCGTCCGCCATCTTCTCTCCACAGGTGCTGGGGATGCTGTAACGGCCCTTACTGACCGTGTTTGGGCCCCAGGCAGTGTGCTCGTCTCCTTGTTCCTTGTCTAGATTTAGATCAGAACCCTCGTCAGTGTAAACCAAACATAGATTTGATTAAAAATTAAATCATCTTAAATCTAAATGCATTTACGTTTCCCCTTAGGGCAGCCAGTCTGGGAGTACAGCAGGGCCAGGGGCTATTGACACCAGCTACACTGATGGGCAGTGCCTTATAGGCTGCAAATACCTGACTGAGTGATTAACTCAGCTCCTTTAAGGCAACATTCAGTCTAGGGCTGTGTATCCCAGATCATTCCAAGGGGGATGCCACATGCAGGAGATGGGTATTTGAGACCATCAGTTTCCATTGATCAAAGGATCATGGCAAGTGAGGTGAAGCTGAAATGGAGGTGGGGAGAGTGGGACCCCCACTACTTTGCTATGCTCACTAAAAACTGGTAGTATGACTTTCTTCACAGCTAACATATAAATGCAGTAATTAGAAAATATGATTAGGTTGTTTGGAATCAAGACCCATACAGAGAGCATTTGGAAGTTCTTTTGCTGCCTGAGCCGCTTGCTGTCTCACTAAACTTTGTGCTTGGTCTCCTGAACCTTTTGGAAAGCCAGAATACTATTTTGGGAAGCTCTAGCACAAGTTCAGGGTCCTACCTTTGGTGATTGATAGCCAAATCTGCCGAGCAACGCTCAACTTTATCAACAAAATAATCATCCAATGAGATTAAAAAAGGAAAAAAACAAATGCACATAGGGCAATATTTTCAGTATGTTTTTGCTACCGAAATCTACCTCTTACTGTGTTTTTTGTGTGTGTGACTTTGGGCCTATCTATCTAACTTCAACATTTAACTATATTTAGACTTAAATGAATAAATGCAATAGCATTTCCGAAAGATTGTTGAGATTTGATTTGAGCTCCTTAAGAATGCAGAACCAAAGCTATGCACAGAAATGCCTTTCATCAAGTATTTGTTTGTTAGCATCAGAAAGAGGATTAAAATGTTAAAACTCCCACTGAAAAAAAAGAGCATTTGTCTGAAATAAGATATGTAGGAGTAGTGTGGAGGAGAGGAACTGTTTACAGGATTTCAGAAACTTTGCCTTGGGTATTGCTGAGTTCACATTACAACCCTTGAACAGTGTATGACCTTTCAATATATGACCCTTGGCTCCTGAGCAAAAGAAAAAAAATCATTTTACTAAATACAACAGCAAAAGATATATACATTGATTTAATAATGTTGAATTTTGAAATCAGAGGCAATGTTCCATAAGTGCTAGAGTCTATAATGTAGTGTGTTAGTGTTTATTATGTGGCTGTGAAAGAAATTATATGAATATCTGGAGATTTTCAGTAAGAAATTAATGTTTGTGCATCAAATGTAATAGTAAAGGGCAGAGAGGGCATGAGTTTTGAAATCAGAGGTAAAGATCAATAAGCAACATCTTTTGTTTATGACTATGGAAGAAATCAACCTGGAAACCTGGGTAGTTTCTGCAGAGTTATTTGCCATGGGGTTTTAGGACAATAGGCTACTGTGACTGGTTTGATCTGATCTTTCTTGCTGGAGTGATTTATACAGAGAAAGTGAATTTGAAATATGTGTGACCCAAGCCATCCTCCTTTGCTTATTTATAGCCTTATATTCCAAAGTTAAATCACAGTGCAAAATGAACACAGGTTAGTGCAGCTGCTGAAGCACCAAAGCCTCTAAGGCCAGGTTCACAGAAAAGATCTTTCCACCCAAAGATGCAGATAAGTACATGGGGAATTTAGAGGGTTACCGAAAAGGCTGAGTGTCCAGTTCTGACCCGAGTTGGAGGGGTTTTGTTTGTTGGTTTTGTTTTGTTTCTGATAACCTGATGAAACATACTAAAACTGTGAGGACATCTTCCATTTTACCAGTTGCTCAGGGAAATGTCACTGGGGTCTGCAGAGAACATGAAGTTCCTCAATTCCAAGAAATTATTCTTGGACACTTGGTGTGAATTCAGTTAGTGCAAGTTCTGCTCTGTTAAACACACTGAATCTTAACTGTGGGTGACCAGGGCTTCATGCCATGCTGATTCTGCAACGTCCAGCTTATACAAAATCCTTTCCGGGATTTATTTTTAAATAAATGTATGAGAGAACCAGAGCGCATACTGCATTGCAAACAAAAGGTCGCATAGTAAGCAACATCCCCACATAACAAGAGAAGCAGTTGTTACGGTTTTCACGTTGGTTGGAGTTCTGTGATTATTCAGTCACTGCACTTTTGATAGTGAGTGACATTTATGTTGTTTGGCAATGTTTTCTTTAATATTAAAAAATGTATAATTGCCTAAAATGAAATGTTTATGGTAAAACTGTCAAATGCAATTAATGTGAAAGAACAACTGAAAATTTGCATTCAGCAAAGTCATCTCATAGAAATGAGAGGAAAACAAAAAGAGTGAAGAAAAAGAGAAAAAAGGAGCACTTAGTTCTGATAGAAATTAATCTTTTTGAAAACTTTTTAACAGCTTATATTTTTACCTGGTTATTTTTTTACCTTTCTTCTTCTTTATTTTTTTCTGATATACTTTATCAGAAAAAATAATATAGTTTCTGATATGGTTTGTTTACTGCATTTTTTTCACACAGATACAGGACAATTTAGTTCAAACTGCTAACGTTATATGTAAGTGAACTTTTCTGCTAACATCTCTTTTCAATTAGGTGAAAATGAAGTCCTTGAAACTCTGCACAATATTGCAAGCAAGAACAAGATATGGAGGTCCTATATTGGCATGGGTTATTACAACTGCTCAGTGCCTCAGCCCATTGCACGGAACTTGCTGGAGAATGCAGGATGGTAATGTACAGGATTTCCTTATTAAGTGCTTATGGAAAAATACATGCTTAAATTTCATCTTATTATTATACATAGACAAATATGTACAGTAGCCTTTTTTTTATTTTAGTTTGCTTTAAAGGAAGATTTAGCTCTAAATAAAAGTAATTATTTCCTCTATTTCTAGTAAAGTATTTATTTCGAGCAAAGTGTACTCCAGAAAGTATTTGTCTGTTTAAATAAATAACTTAGTCTATAATTTTCTGAGAGCAGGTTGGCAGTGTACTTAATAATTAAGTTTTTGAACAGACCAAGAATGTTGTACTTGATCTCAGAACCCAGATGAATGATAGTTCAGTTAGGGATAAGCAGGAAGTAGGCTACAAGAGCAGATTAATGTAAAACTGAAAAAAAATCAATGCATTCATTTATATTTCATGGGTAATAGTATTCTAAATAGTAGAATCATTTTCTCTTGAAGGACTTTTTAGAAAAAAAAGACTGTAAGGTTTGATTATAAGAAATCATTGTCTACTGTAAGGTTTGATTATAAGAAATCATTGTCTAAACACCCATAAATAAGAACTGATACATCAAAAAAGTGATGAATGGCATTGATATCAAGCATTGTCTCATTTTGAAGTTCCTATGTCTCTAGTCCATTTTCTTTGCATTATAATTCAATCAAAACTGATATATTACTGCTAGCTAAGTAATGCTCTTTCATCAGGATAGGCCAAATACTGCATGTTTACAAATACTAACTGTCATGTTGGTCTCTATCTGAAGACTTCTAAGCCTGTATATTATTAGACTTTTTATCATTAGACTTGAGAGCTGATGAAGAAGTTGCACAGATATTTCAAGAACAGACCGCTTCTTAGACCTGCAGAGCAAACGAATATTGCATTGCTAGAGTCAAAAATAGTAATAGATAAATTGAAATGAATTGTTTGTTTTTAAATACTAAGTATAGTGTTTTTAAACCAACTGATAATTAATTCAAAAATCTATTCTTGGAAGTCCAATAAAATCAAACTGGAATTATAAAAGCTAAATTTACAGGAGGTTAAGTTGTATTTGCTGGAAAGGAGGGGAGTTAAAAGCAAGATTCTTACTTAGACTTTATGGATACTGTGTCAGAAATCAAGATTCGAGTCACGTTTGCAGCGTATGTGTCTCACAAGACTACCATCTACCCAGTGGACTTCAGGAGAAAGGATGAATATCATAATGTTTCTGCGCAGTTCTGTATATTTCACCTGATTTTTTGTTTCTCTTTGCTTGGCATTGTTTAGAATTTTTCTCAGAAATCTATGAATACAGAATTGAAGGACTTTTTTGAATTGAGGACACTCAGACTCAGTGTGGCGGGTAGGAAGCAAAGAGTAGATGTCAGGAAGAAACTGTTTAGAACAAAATATATTTTCAGCTGGAAATGTGTCTGTTGGCCTACACTGTGTTCGTTAGAAGCTTTGCCAGAAAAAGTCTTCCAGGATGTTAGGCTCTGCTAAGAAAATATGCAACCCTGCCAGAGTTTCAAAGCTTTTCAGAGCATTCAGACAATGGTGCACAAAATCTGTGTTCTCAATAAGAACTTGAATAGCTTAATTGGTTTGTGATAAAATTAAACAAAACCAGAGTTTTAGAGCTTTTTAAAGCATTCAGACAATTGTGCACAAAATCTATGTTCGTAATAAAAAGTTTAATACCGTAAGTAGTGTATGATAAAATTGTCTGACTAAAGCTGTATACTAACAGAATCCCCAGGAAGTTCATATTCAAGAATATTTGGTATTGGTAGCTTTTGGAAAAGCACAGGCATCCTTTTCTTTTAAATCTGAAACACATTTGAAGCATCTGCATTTTTGAAAGAAGCCACTTAAAAATACTTTGGGTAGATGCTCTTCAGTCAATTTCTTTTATCCAAAGAGCACTGTGATTCAAAGTTACAAAATAAGGTACAAGTTTTCTATAGGAGATTGTTGCATGACAGAAGTGCTATCAATGCAATTCCAGTTTTCTAAGAGAAGGATTCGATTGCTTAAAGTAGGGGATCATGGACTCTTATTTTTGAAACCTAATTTCTTTTTGTCTTGGTTGTTCAGTAGTTGCTAGCATTCCCTTGCTTTCTGTGTCAATGTCTAGGAATGTCAGACTGTTGACACCCTAGGCAATTTTTTATGCCTTTTTCTTTCTTTCTTTTTTTTTTTTTTAAGGCAGCCTGCTTTCTCAAACTAACCAGTAGCCTCTGTGTGTGCGCACTTAAATGATCCTTAGACAATCTCAGCTCAAAAATCCAGGCAAAAGGCTTTACTTTGGGTCATACCCATACCAAGTAACTGACATTCAGGATGGATTCCTTGGGAATACAAGTGTCTAGCATCTCTCTGCAGGCATGGATACAGGGTCTCTATTCTACTGCATCACATACTGACGTATTTGTTAAAATATGTCATCCCAAGTGAGCTGAACTATGACTCTACCAACAGATCTACACAGTTATGTGCTGTGACTTGAACATAAGTTAAGATCTTAAAAATACAAAGATGTATCACATATCACATAAAGGCTACCTACTTTGTCCCCACACATTAAATATGTTAGAATAAAGAATATATACCAAGGATATCAATTATCTTTACATCAGTATTCTGACTCATTAGTGATTGGCTCTCACCCACCTGTCCTGCATTACGTTCTGAAAATCGCTGCACACAGTGCAAAGTTGTAGATGTAAACGATCAGCAGCTGGTTTCTACTTCTAGAAAAGGCACAGAAATGTGCACAAGCAATTTTTGGAGCATGGCAAATTTGACAGTAAATGAAATTTGTGTGTGTGAGAGATATTCACAATTTTTTTTTATGTTTTTCTTTGAAATGGCAATGCATTTCCTAAGTATACCATTTCATAAGACTATCAGCTCTCAAACTGATAGGTAAGTTTCAGCATCACTCTTGTAACAAATCTTTTTGAACTTTTATGTATCTTTAAAGTCTGTAACTCTACAAACCCTGGGGAATTTTATGGGTCAGGTGAAATGAAGCTGTGAGGTCACTAAGTGCACAGTTTTGCTGTAGTATCTTTCTGCACTATAATATTTATACAAGACATTTATATTAAATACTGATGACTCTGGGAGCTGAGGGAAGAGAGATAGGTTCAAACTCAGCCTTACTGATGAAATCTAGTCCTTAAAATTCAAAAAAAAAAAAAAAGGACAGATAATTTAGAATATTCATGTACTGGCTTCTCAGTTTTCCAATGTTTTAAGATTACTGAATTATTCCTACCTTGATGATACCTAGAACAGCAAGAACTTAGCTTATGAAATGTTAAAAATAGAAAGTTGATGGCAAATACTTTTCTCAGGACACAATCAAACTGCAGAAAAAATTGATAATAAATATATTCTGGGGAACTGTTTTACAAGAAATTATGCATTCAGAAATAAAGGAAGCTTGGTCTTCAACTTGATGACTACATACGTTCAAAAACTATGCAAGAACTAGTTCACTGAATACTTCTCAATGATAGTGTTTTCTGTCTTTTCTGTGATCTAATACTACACTTTCCTTTTTCAGAAGAGCCTGTTTTTAGCAACAAGAGCCAACTTCATTATAAATAAACTGTAATTTTTAATTCTGCAAATAATGTACAGGTTCTTTTTCCTTTTCTGTTAAATGTAAAACTATTCCAGCTTTGAAGTACAAAGACTTCTGCTCTTTTCTCAGACAGATCTTTTGATCTGCAGCCTTTGGCTGAAAGCCTGTGTTTCCTGGATACTGCTTGCTTGGGTGCCACTCTGTTATTCCCAGTCTCTGGGGTCTCCCAGAACATACTATATTACTTTAGAAGTTTTTAAAACATTCATAAGTGTATTAAAGCTTATATTCATGTGACTAATTTGGAAGTAAAGTGATGTGAAGGGCAGAAACTAAAGCAACTAAACTAAACCAAGTAACTTCTGAAAGCTACAAAAAACAAAGAACCGTTTACCCTCTGACTTCGGAAAGGCCTGGCACAGACTCAGGACTCTCTTAGTTTCTCATGGAAGGTTTTATTCTGTATCATGACTTATTTGCCTTAATTAACTTGGGAATGTTTGTAGATACACTTCTGGATAGAGAAAATACTGACTGAAAATGATTATTTTCCACCAATTTTACTGAACAACAGTTTGTATTCTTTGTCACTTCTTTTTTAATTTGAGAAATGCTGTTGCTGTATTTGAATTAAGCACAAAATAGTCACATCAACAAGCCAAGCCGAACAGATTTTTTTTTAAGGGAGATATTTCATATTCTCTTCACAGATAAGATTTTTTAAAGTTTACTTTAGAGAGTAGTTTTACAAATAATACAGAAAAATAGTTGGAAAAACACAAGCTGAAGCTAGATGTTTTATTTGAAGGAATAGCTGAGAACTAGAATTATTATATTAAATGGTTTAGATGCTTAAGCAGTGTCAGACCATTTAAAGAGAAAATATAGATATTTAAACAAATCTCCCTCTAGTTCAGAGGTGTCTTTGCTATATACATAGCTAGAATATAAACTTAATGCATGAAAATTTGCCCTAATATTGGATGGAGGCATTATTATTAACCACATCTTAATGAGCATAATATCCTTGAAAACTAAACAAACCAAAAATAAAAACAAAACACAGTATGAAGAGATGGAGTTTTAAAGTCTTCTGTCAAAATGTACACTAAACTTTTATGTAAGGTGTTACTTTTCCTGCACTAGGTGTTACATCATCATCACAACTAATTCTTTGCTTTACCCTTTCTTGTATTGCCAGTCCCTAATTAGTGATGATTTAATTGCACAGTATCTTTGTTGAAAATAAAAGTATAGCCTGTATATACAGGCTTTGCGAATTAATGACACATTTCTAGTAACTGATTGTTCTGTCAAATATTAACCAATGTCTATTTTCAAAATGTCCTTTAAAAATCAGTTTTGTTCACGTGCTAACAACTTTCATGAGCTTCCAAGTATTTTGGTCTCTCTTGAAAGATGCTGCCTTCACACATGCATCATTAAAAAAAATTTTAGATGGTCTAGAACTTACTAGCAAACTTTTAGTAAGGAAACTGAAAAAGATAGTGTAGTTATGGTCCTGCCATCACTTGTTTCTGGAACCTATTCTGGATTCAAACTGGCATAAAATCTGGCCCGTAACAGCCTGAAATCCAGAACCCCAAGGTTTCTAAAATGGAAAGAGTCTAATCTCCACTTTTGCCTTTCATCCCCAGGCATTCGGCTCAATCTTAATTCCCTCCAATTACAAATATGCTAATTTTAATTTCTCATGAATCAGCTAAGTGCTAAATGCCTTCCCTCCCATAAGAATAGAGAATATTCAATAAGGTCTTTAGAAACATTATGTTGAAATGTAATGACAACAGCCAGGCATGGCTGAACGAAACATTTTCATTCAGATATTGCGATTTGTGTCATTTCCACACACTCAGTTGATTATGACTTCCAAGTCCAATTTCCTCTTAGTCTCCCCACCCAAAATCTATACTCATGGAGAGGACTCTTCTCTTGTAGAGTACCAAGCCAAAAAAGGTATGAAAAATATTACTGTTGTGGAAGCCTAAGAATAAATTACAGCCCTCTAGAAATATCTGTTTTAAAACTTTTTTTTCATGTTAGTGAGTTGTATTTTACAATATTTGGTTGGGTTTGCTTTGTATTTTTTATGTTGTTCGTTTATTTCAACAGAATAGTTCCATTATGCATTTCCTCTTGACTGTCTAAATTCAGAATTCTTTTCTTTCAGGGTTACCCAATATACTCCTTACCAGCCCGAAGTTTCCCAGGGCCGACTGGAGAGCCTGTTAAATTATCAAACTATGGTGTGTGATATCACAGGAATGGACGTGGCTAACGCATCTCTGCTGGATGAAGGGACAGCAGCTGCAGAAGCCATGCAATTGTGTCATAGGTAATATGTTTGAAGGTATGGCTAATTATATCGTGAGAAGGAATTTTTGACTTTGAAAGGCATCTTTTTTCCCCTTTTCTTTTAAACAGGCACAACAAAAGAAGGAAGTTCTATGTAGATGCTCGATGCCACCCTCAGACAATAGCAGTGGTCCAGACCAGAGCCAAGTAATGTTTGTTTCCATTTTTCTCCATTATATTTTCACTTACACAAGTCATTTCTGACAATTCTATCATATGTCTAATATATTTTAGATATAGGATTACTCTCTTCATGCAAAATAATGCAGATATCTAATATTTGGCTTTGCTTTTACTTTTCCATTTAAATGTAGTTATGAATTCAGAATGTCTAAAGAGAGAGTAAACATATGACAACCAGAAAAAAATCAAGCTTCCCACTTAAAAATTCTTCACATAGATACGTATATTTCATCATTAGATTAAATCTAGTCATTTCTAGCTGGGAAGTGACTTATTCCTCATAGTAAAACTCTTTAATGAAAGCTAAATCTCCTTAGTTTTATAGTTTGAGATACCTATTTTACAGCAATATTACTTGGGTGTTGAAGTTAACTTGTTTAAGCATCAAAATTTTGAAATCATGCAGTATATGTGCTGCCTTCTCTACCTCATAATGCTGATGATGAGAAAAAATTCAATTCTTCGCTACTGTATACCGTAACACGGTATTGTCTGAATATTTAATGATGCAAAGTAGATTGAATTACTTGTATTTTTTTTAAATGATAAATCTATGAAAATATCATATTAAATGCCTCTGTAAGGCAGAAAGCAGCTTTAATGCGTTGTCTTCTTCACGTTTTTGTTTTTCAGTTATACTGGTGTTATTACTGAGCTCAAATTACCACATGAGATGGATTTCACTGGAAAGGATGTCAGTGGTGTGTTATTTCAATACCCAGACACTGAAGGGAAGGTGGAAGACTTCTCTGAGCTAGTTGAAAAGGCCCATCAGAATGGGGTAAAGTAAATTTTACCTGGCCATTCAGACCTCAGTTTGAATTAAGCAGCTGTAGACATAGACACTAGATGTTGCATGAGGTACCATGCAAAGGTTATGCCTCAGCTCCCTTACATATTCCATGCTCACATGTAGTCCTGCTGCAAACTCTGTTCCTTTGGAAAAGAAGGTGACCACCCTGCCCACTTCTCATAGAATTCTGGTTTCACGCTCTCTTCCACTTCTGCTTCCAGACTCTTGCCTGCTGTGCTACTGATCTTCTGGCCCTCTGCATCCTGAGGCCTCCCGGAGAGTTTGGGGTAGATGTGGTGCTGGGCAACTCCCAGCGGTTCGGCGTGCCGCTCTGCTACGGGGGACCCCACGCAGCATTCTTTGCTGTCAAGGAAAACCTGGTGAGAATGATGCCAGGCCGCGTGGTGGGCGTTACAAGGTAAAGACTGCCTTTAATCTCTTAAGCGAAAGTCAAAATGAAAGATTTTATAACCATCTTGGATGGCCCTTTTGAAGAGTACTTAACTGTGCCATTGTATTTAACATCTCCTTAAAAAAAAACTGAGGAGAATAAGAATTGGCTTCAGCTTTTGAGAAACAAGCTTAAAGAATTGCATTTTATGGATGCAGCTGTGAACTGTGTATAAAGTGCTTGCTACAGTGTGGCATGAAGAGATAGCCTAGATGCTAGAGACTAGACTAATAGCATGGAGTTTTGTCCACACTGGCTTACTCTGCTTATTCTGCGCTGTGATATTTCCTTCTCTTGAATCCAATAAAACATAAAAATAAGAAAATTAAAAATACAATGAGCTTCCCAAATAATCAAGAAGGCATTCAGTGTAGTTGAGGTTTTCATCAGACCTCAATGAAGAGGAGAAATAATGTGGAAAAACTTATCTCTAGTTCTTATTGGTGGTATAGGACTTTGATAAAATTTGAGACTAAAAATCATAAAAATGTAAACTAATTATTACTGGAAAGAGATATATATATATTTGTGTGGAAGCTGTTCAGGAGTGCCCAGTAACCAAGATAACTAACAATATTAATAGCTATTCATAAATTTTGAAGATATTTTCTTCATATAGTATCATTCTTTCAAGTGTATTTTTAGCCATCCTGCTAATTGCACATGCATTATTCTTAGGCTTGATTCATAATTCTGAAATGTAATCTTCATTTTACATTTTGATCAGTTTATAGCTAGAAGTGTTAAAATGGAAAGTTACAGTAATTCCTCAATGCAGCATTTTTTGTGGACTTTTAGTTTTTTGATGATAAACTAAGCTATGTAGTGAAAATCCTCAGAACAGCTGCTAGAGGAAAAATAATGTAAATATACACCGATGAACAAATATTTGGAGAAACTGTTCAAAATAGTAACTATTCAAAATAGTAGCTATTTTAAACCTCATTTTTATGTAAGTATTCTACTACAGGATTTTAGACTGAGTCTTACTATCCAGTTTTGATATGTTAATAATTCTACAAAAGAATCTCTTACATGATGGATTGGCCAGAGCTTAATCAGTTATTTTGTACAAAATTGTTGTAGGATTTATTTCATATACATTCATATTTTTTGTTTTACATAATTTTGCATGTTCTTACCTAGTACTATTAGAAAAAAAACCCTATATATTCTAATTGACTTTTGTTCAACTGTGTTTCTGATTTACTACCTAATTAAAATGATTACAATTGTTTCTAGCTTTATAGAGGTGAATAGTCTTGGTGTAGAAACTCTGCTGGATCAGATATACTGGCCAGGCATGATGTAAGTGAAAATCTGGAGACTTTAGTATTTGAAAGCTCTGTAGAGCAAGTCTTTTAGTTGTTAGCATCATCACAGGAAGAGGTAAATGGTAGCAAGTCTACCTGTTCCTGCTGTCCCCTTGGCTTTACGTACAGGTCCCATTCCATGTGCTGCCTGCTCAAAGATGCCATATCCATCCCACCTTGTGTCTGTTCACCCAAGAAGCTTTCTCTCTCTGGGGATAAATAACTAATTTCAGATTAGCACTCAGAGCCTCTTCATCTGCTCTTGGTTAAAGTAATAGAAACAATTTCTTCTGTGCTTAGAGATGCAAACGGCAAGGAAGTGTATCGACTTGCTTTGCAAACACGAGAGCAGCATATCCGAAGAGACAAAGCTACAAGCAATATCTGCACAGCACAGGTAACTTGTGAGGATTTGCTTTTAACACTAGAAGGGAGATGGTGAAGCTATGGCCAGATTGTTGCTGTAACATCACAGTGCTTTTGAGTTAGCATTGTTTCTGTGATTTCTTTTAGAGGTCTTTTTTCTGGAAAAATGAAGAACATGGAAATGTCCTCATGTCTGTGAGTTTGTTTTGGGACCTTTGAAAAATGGGACCTTTTTAGAGAAGATAATCTCTCTGCTTTATTTACTTTGGTCCTGAATGCATGGAGTATCAAGAATTTTCCTGTCTGTTGATGATAAAACAGATTTGCCTCATTTGTTAAACAGAAGGGAATTCTAATGATCTAAGATTGCCCATACAAGATAAAAATGCCATTTTGAAATCGTAAGGGTATTTTTAGGAAAATACAAATAGTGACAACTTGATCCTGTGAAACAATGCAGAAATTTCATTACACTACTAAATAGCTATTTTTATGGTAAAATGTCACAATTAAAATAGTAATTGTTCTAAATAGTTGTTTTTGGCACATATCCATAGATTTTCTTCTAGTTAAGCTTTTCTGTTCCTTTGAATGCTTTGTTCATGCTGTCGATGTGCTTTATTTGGAGGAAGGATTAGTAGTAATTAATTGTGTTTAGTACTTACCATTCCTGAGATATTCCATAGAAGTTACACAGTAAGCCCAAACACTGAGTTTCCTGTATTATTTTTTTCTTGAGATTCTTCACATACTTACTGTTTAAGATGCAGTAGTTACTGAAAATTAAGTTAATGTTAATTACTGAAATACTTGTGTTTCAGAGGACATTGAATTCACGATCATTACATGTAGTTCCATAACAATATTTTGCCTTTCCCATCTCTTGTCTTGATTACTCCGTGTAAGCAAGTGTAACCTCAGCGAAGGACATATGATCTCTGGAGAAACTTTCTGTTAAGCTAACAGTAAACTTTGGTGTTGCTAATGCTATAAAATGTGCTTGTGTCTTAGGCTCTTCTTGCTAACATGGCAGCCATGTTTGGTGTCTACCACGGTGCTGATGGGTTGAAGCACATTGCAAGGCGAGTGCATAATGCTACTCTCATCTTGGCTGAAGGTGAGTTTAGAGGTGAAAGTTTACAGAATCCTTAAATCAAATTAAATCCTTCTCAAATACCAGACACGAGTCTTTTGCCAGCTGATATACGTTAGAGATAATATTTCTGTATAAAATTCCTGGCTATTATATTTATCCTTTGGCAATGAAGTATAAGAATTAGGTAGTTTTATGAAACTAAGAGAGGCCCACAAAGCAAGTTGCAGTCTGGTAGGATTAAAATACTCTTTTCCAGATATAATTACTTGCCTTACTGAATCATTCTGGTTTACGGAAGTCTGCACAGGGTCTTATTAGAATCTGAAAATATAGTATAGAATCTGAAAAATAGTTGAGATAGATAGAGCACACAGAAACAATGCAGTTAAACTGAGTGTAAAACCAAAATGCTATGAATAGTGAAATCCCAAAGCTCAATGGCTGTCTGAGGGCACAGGACTGTGTACGGTGTTTTGTTAACAAAACCTGGCTGAATACTTTTCTCCTATTTATTTGAGTGGCTGCAATATAGGTGTTTGAAGAATGTCTGGATTCAAAAAGCATACTAAGGATAAACATACTATTTATTAAGTGCAACTGCTGCTGTTTATAAAATTACTTGTGATGGGAGGGTTTCAGAGCTTGTATCAAATGATCTAGCAATGGCAGACATATTCCATATGATTTGACAAATGCCTTTTACTAATAATTGTAAAGGTTTATAGCAACCATTATTCTTTTAAATTGGTGAAGTTCATACTGGAGGAAACTTCTTGATTCATTTGGAGAAAAAATGCTTGAGAATTTGTCTTTCCGTCCCATAAGTGAAGATTAACTGCACTAAAACATTAAGAGGAGTTGTGTTAAGCTGGTTGAGGTAATGTACAAAGTCTGGTCTTCACTTTGCCCTCAGCAAGTCTGAAGACCTTCATGCACAGTGAAGTTCACTAGGAAGCTGATGATTCATCACTTTGTAAACAAGGAAAATGTCTCACTTTATCATCTAATAACATTTACTTAAGAGATGTAGCATTGTTATGGCAATAATGTATGCACAAACACTGTGCAATTAACAAGTTAATATAATTAACTTCTTTTTTTTCCTAGGTCTCAGGCGAGCTGGTCATAAACTGCACCATGATCTGTTCTTTGATACCTTGACAGTCACGTGTGGATGCTCAGTCAAAGAGGTTTTGGACAGGGCAGCTCTTAGGAAAATAAATTTTCGGATTTATAGTGATGGCAGAGTAAGCAAATCTCTAAACCTCTAAGAAATTTTATCACATGATCTTTTTTGCGTACAATGTTTCTTAATATGAAATGTGCTAAATGCAACAAAAGTTTATCTTCTTATTTTGCTTACATACATCACTCAGTTATAAAGACAATATAAAAATGGAACTATTAAGTGAGATATTGAACTTCCAGAAATACTCATTGCTGTTCATTTCTTGTCTATCTAGAAAAATTACCTCTGCTTCACTTCAAGTATGCTACTGGAGGCTAGAGTAGGAAAACTGTAAAACTTAGCAATATCTGTATTACTGTAATACTAATTGACCTCCAGAATTCAGGTATGAATGAAGTATTTAAAGACAAAGACTGAAGTCTAAAGCATGTTTTATTAGACATGTAGAGGCTTTTTGCAGAGTCTCTTTCATATGTTTTCTAAAATGCAAGGCAGGGATAAGGAGGAGTAGCAAAAAAGGCTATCTTTCTATTAAATGGAGAATGCTTAGACAGAAATGCTGGAAGGGAAGCCACAGATTTTGAAGCTATAACATGCACCTTGAATCATTTAGAGAAAAATCAAGTTAGGAATTAGAATGTTGTAAAAATGCATTTGTGTATCAGTTATATAAAATTAAGTGAAATTTCCAGACTATAAGGTGGGTGGGAGTTGTCTTTTTTGTTTCTGCAGTGTTTCTGGATTGTTCTTTTTCTGAACAAGAACAAAGCTATATATATCTATACTCCTGGATCTGAGAGCTCAAAGTAATTACTGTTGTTTTTATCCATAGCTTGGAATATCACTTGATGAAACTGTAAATGAGAAGGACTTAGATGACATATTATGGATTTTCGGTTGTGAGTCTTCAGCTGTAAGTAGACAGATCACATGGAGTAAATTAATCTGAAAGTTTTAGTAACTCAGTGTAAACCAAAACTGCTCTTTGAGGCAGTGATTCCCTGTAGAATGTCTCTTGTAAAATGATAATTTCAAATCTTCCCTTAAAGAAAACGATAAGACAAACATGAGATAGAAATAATGCTTTTCTGTGGTTATGTTGCCTATTTCTTTGGGTCCGCCTGTTTTTAGGCCATTAGCTGTTTTGTGATGGTTAAGGCATTTCTCTTCCACTGGAAATTTGTTGCGCATCTTCGACAATGTACAGCAATACTTTAAATTGCACTGACATCCAGTACTCTTTTTAATATGATATAGACTAGATATGTATGCTAATGAAGTTCATGATCTAAAAACTGTCTAAATTTTGTGTTAAATTTGTGGCCTGAGTTAGTGCTCATGATGACTGTCTATAAGACACCTCTCTGAACATACTTGACTTTTTGTTTCTTTGTGTGAAAGGAACTTGTTGCTGAAGGTATGGGCGAGGACACCAAAGGTATTCTCAGCACCCCATTTAAGAGAACATCCAAGTTCTTGACTCATCAGGTTTTTAACAGGTTTGTGAAATTACTGTATATCTGATACTTTAATGAAACCTGCAAGTATCTCCGTTTCATATGTAGTACTGTAGTAGCTGGAGGTTTACATCTCTACAGACTGTATCACTTACTGTTCTAAAACCTTCTATCTGTTAGCTTATCTGTGAGCAAACCAAAACACCTGACCACATTGGGTCTATGTTTGTCCATTAGTCAGCTGCATCCTACAGGTATTTGAGAGTGGACTTCTTAGAACTTCTGTTCTAATTCTGTTGTTACATATCTAGTGACAGAGTTTGTATATAAATTATAACGTGTGTATCCAAATTGTTTTTAGCAGGCATAAAATAATGAATTGAAAAGAAGTACCTAATATATAATAAGAAATAAAAGGAGAAGATTACTTGGTCTCAGTTTTTATGCCATTTCCTGTGTTAGAGCACAGATCAGCCAGCTTGTTTATGATCTGATTGCCTTAACGCTGCATTTTGTATTCTTCAGCTATCACTCCGAAACAAATATTGTCCGGTACATGAAAAGACTGGAAAACAAAGATATTTCCCTTGTTCACAGCATGATTCCTTTGGTAAGTATTTACCAAAAAGAAGAAATCAAATGTCATGTATGTATGTATATGCATTTATATATATATGTGTGTGTGTGTGCGTGTATGTATGCATATATGTATATATATGAGCATGCGCACACACATAAACATATAATTTATGTGTACACTGATATGTATGTTTTTATTTTTAGGGTTCCTGTACAATGAAGCTCAATAGTTCTTCTGAACTTACAGTAAGTTCTAAAAAACTATGCCTAATTTGAGATTCACACAAAACAGACCGCCTACCCAGTCAAGCAGGGTTGTTTTAGATATTAGAAGTACAGATTGCCTCTGATCTAATACTCCAACTGAGAAAATAGATTTGAAAGTGACTAATGGCATACGCTTCCTTTTCTGGTAGGAAAAAAACAGAAAATTTCAGAAAGTGCTGTTGGAGTGCATTGACACTAAAATATTATTTTTGAGGATTTCATTCAGATTAAAAAAGATTGGAAAAATTGCTTTTTGCCAAACTGCCACTGAGTTTGAGAGAAATTGCCATACATAATTCCTATCTCTTTTACAAATTAAATAAATTTAACTCTCAGGAATACATACATTCTCAGGGATACAAAAGATTGACAATTCACAGTGCTTTTTCTATTTGCCAGTTCTTAGGTTAGCTCTCCTTTTCTTCATCTGATCAGCTGGAGCTATCTTCATTTTTCCAGTTTTTAGTAGCAGAGGAAGCAGAGATTTGGCTATGACATTTTTACTGAAAATTGTCTGACTGAGTGTTTTCCTCTGCTCCCTCCAGGTGGGCTATTTGCTTTGATTGTTCCGTAGATTTCTTTTATCCCCTTTTTCTCAGCCCTTCTTTGTATCTTGTCCTTCCACTTGTTTCTGTTGGATAGAGTCCTTTATAATTAAAGTGGAAAGCCATAGAGCTGTCCGCTGCTAACAGTGAGTGTTAGCTCATTTACTGCTACCTTTTGGTTCTTTTCTTTCATCTGGTCATCAGAGCTCTGTTTAAATGTCCTGAAAGGAGAAACTAAGAATTTTTGGCATCAGCAATAATAGAACTTGAACTTGAGTGTTTTAAAAAATAGTTAACAAAAGTCATCTTATACTGAGGTCAGCATTTTTAGGTTTACTTTCTACAAAAGATTCTTTTGGGTTTCCTCTTTGAGCATAGAATCATAGAATGTGTAAGGTTGGAAGGGACCTTAGAGGTCATCTAGTCCAACCCCCCTGCACACGCAGGG